>OZ005684.1:20769835-20889835 GCA_963930675.1 Gnaphalium uliginosum
ATTCTGCCACCGTCGTCTGGTGATTTCCTCTTAGGCTTAGCCTCTTGCAACATTGATACCACATCTCTCATTGAAGGCCGATCCACCGGGTTTCTACTTGTACATAGCATTGCAATCTTTAATACGCATATCATTTCATCCCTCACTAGACTACACGAACCACCTGCATTTTCATCAAGCACCTCGTTTTTACCCTGTTTGCTCTTGAGTTTTGACCTCACCCAATCTACAATACTATTTCCCTCCCCAAATTGAGAATCCACGGATCGTTTTCCACTAATGAGCTCCATTAACAGCACCCCAAAACTGTATATGTCGCTTTTCTCATCCACTTGCAAAGTGTAAGCATATTCTGCGAAATTTAACTGTACTGTTAGCATTCATCCAAAGTATCTTTTAAGATTGGATTTATGGGAATAAACCGACAGTGACAGATTGTAACAAATGAAAAGGCAAGCTCAGCCCATGGGCTACGAAACAAGCTTGTACCCAGCCAACTTATGTTTAGCATCTGGGTCCAGCCAAGTCAATGTTAATGGATCAAAAGTTTGTCAAAATGTACACAACCTAAACAAACCACAATAACTCAAACTTAAATGAACCCAAGTGAGTCAAAGTGAACTTAATATTGCCGTCCCTAACTGTTTAGTATTTGAAGTCTTCAACTACGATTATATAGAAGCTTCCATCAACTCATTTTGGCCCAACTAAAAGTCAGACTTAAGTGTTACTATAGAAGCCCAAGGCCAGAACCATTATAAGGGTAAGAAGCACAGTTACCCTTTTCCTTTTGCATTTAATAGAACTGTTTGAAAGCTTTTCATAGAATCATAAATCAGCACAAATTTTAGACCGTAAAGCTGAGATTACGAACTCTACTCTACAGGCCAAAGCTACCTGTTTTGAAAGTTAGTCTTGATTAAGCTAATTCAAGATCAAAGCGAAAATTCACCCTACAACTTTGTTCATTCTGTGAAATAATTACACTGTCAACAAATAACGATCAATCTCAACAACATACCAGGAGCAATGTAGCCATAAGACCCTGCAATCACCGACATCATCTCATCACAATGTATGAGCTTAGCAACTCCAAAATCCGCCACTCTCGCCTCCATCTCTCCATCCAACAAAATATTACTCGGTTTCAGATCACGATGAATAACAACCGGATTGCAATCATGGTGAAGGTAACAAATCCCTTGTGCCACACCCAATGCAATCTTGTACCTTGTAACCCAATCCCCTACCAAATTTTCACACTTATTCTTACCATGCAATAAATCATCTAAACTGCCATTAGGCATGTACTCATACAACAGCATTGTACATTCCTTATTACTACAACACCCTAACAATCTCACAATATTTCTGTGCCTCACATTACCCAGCACTTCCACCTCAGCCAACACACCTTTTCGTAATCTTATTGTCTCCTTATGCTTTCCCCGTAGCTTTTTAACCGCTATGATCTCGCCACCTGGCATTTCTGTCTTGTACACGGTCCCAGTTGAACCTGTCCCTATAATCTTACCTGTCATTGATAAACTGTCTGCCACGTCATCAGCCGTAAAGTTTAACCGTTGGAACGCAGTTAGTTTCCATGGTCCGGCTTCCATTTCTTCCGACACAAACTTTCGTTGGTAGTTGACACGAAAGTAACGGATTCCAGCCACAAGGATGAAAAGACCAACACCGAATGCAGCCGCCATGATCCACATAGCAGCTCTGGATGTCTTTTTAGGTTGATGTGGCTTTACATCCGATTCATTTTCGATCTGGCAGGGTTTATGAATGACTCGACCACAAAGTCCTTTGTTTCCAGCAAATGACGAAGGATGTAAACTCGAAAATGCGATCCCAGACGAAGGCACTGGGCCGGTGAGCTGATTATACGAAACGTTGAATCCTTCTAAGGTACGAACATTACCGAAACTCGAAGGAATTGTACCAATGAGCGAATTATGCGATAAATCGACTTCTGTTATCGAAGGTAGAGACGAAATCTCTGATGGAATGACACCAGAAATCAAATTACTACGTAAATTCAACGAAAGTAACTTCAAACAATGATCAATATCCGAAGGAATGTCACCACTCAATTCATTCCCTTCCAGTTCAATCTTGTAAAAGTGTTCACACCTTTCGAATTTCGGAATTCGGCCTCTAAGTTTACTAAAACTCGCCGAAAATATCTGCAAACTCGGCGAACTCCAGACACTATCCGGTAACGAACCATAGAACGAATTTCCTGATACATTTAAGTACTCTAAATTAGGCGCATTGGTTAAATCAGCAGGAAACGGTCCTGTGAAATTGTTATCACTCATCTCCATGAAACTGATGTTCGTTAAACGTCCAAATCCAAAAGGAATTGAACCGTTCAATCTGTTATTTTGAATACGAAACCTATACAGCGAAGTGCAATTTGCTAGAGACCGCGGTAACTCGCCCGAAAACTTGTTCGAAAACAGAATTAGCTTTGTTAACATGTTGCCAGAGCATAGATTAGGCGGAATTGGACCGGAGAGATCGTTAGAAGAAACATCAAGTCGTTGTAACTTCGAATTTAAACCGAGCTTTTGCGGCAAGTCTCCGGTGAGCGAATTGTTCCATAGGAACATATATTCGAGCACCGGAAGCTCACCGATACCTTCAGGTATACTTCCGGTTAGTTTATTGTTCATGAAACTCAAATGTTTTAAACATTTCAGCGATGAAATTTGCTCTGGTATCGTACCGGAAAATTCATTATCCGAAAGATCTAGAATCTGTACGGATTGTAATTTTCCGATATCTTCCGGAATCACACCTCGTAGATTATTTTTAAAAATCAACAATGTCTCGAGTTTCGTCAAGTTAGTAACACCGATCGGAAATTGACCGGATATATTAGCGTTAGAAACATCTAGAAACGATAAATTTAACAACGAAGCGAATTGTATAGGAATTTCACCGGAGAACGCATTGTATCCGATTTCTAAATGCTCAAGTGACGTTAACCGGCCTAATTCGGCAGAAATCGGACCGCGAAGATCGTTACCTGCTAAGTAAAGAAACTTTAAATTTTGAAATCCGCCGTAACTTTTCGGAATTTCGCCGTCAAAGTAACTGCCGCCGAGATTTAAATGCTCAAGGAACGACAAACGAATGAATTCTGTTGGTAATGGTCCTGTAAAGCTGTTACTATAAGCATCAAAGTATTTCAAATACTTTAGTTTCGAAACGCCTGGTGGAAATTCAGAATTGAGAAGATTATGGTTGATATCGAATGTTTGAAGTAACCGGAGATCGAAAATTGCGGTTGGAAATGGTCCGGTGAATTGGTTCAAACTGATGTTTAAATGACGCAAGCTTGTTAAGTATTTGATTTCTGAAGGAATTGTGCCTGAGAGGTTTCTGTTTGAAATGTCGAGTGAGGTGATTTGATTTGTGTTCGGGTCGCATTTGATACCGGACCATGAACACCAAACGGGCTGTGTTCCGGGTTCGGATACTTCCCATTTTTGGAATGTGTTGAGCGGGTCTTTGAGAGAAGATTTTAGAGATAGTAGTGAAACAAGTTGCGACGGAATAGCGGTGACGGTGACGAAGACGATGTAAAGGAATGATATATGGAGGAGTGACGGCGGAAGACGGTGGTTCATGGTGGTTGTTGTAGTGAAAATGTGGTGGTGAGGATTTAAAAGGTGGTGGAATTGAAGGGAAGTTTTATTTATTTTGAAGTGAAGAATGAAATAAAAAAATGTAGGGATTTTAATTGTTGCTTTTTAGAGAATGTTTCATGATGATTGTTATGTTGAGTGGGGTTTGTTTTATTTGGTGTGAAAAAAGAAGCATAAGAAGTGTTTTTAAGCCACGCTCACTAACCGGTATGTCTTCTTTTTGGGCTTATGATTTCTATTCACATCTTGCTTTACTTTTTCAATTTTGTTTTTATTTTTTGACTTTATTTTGACATATAATGTGATTATTTAGTATTGACATCTTTAACCCGGTGTCACGATGATTCGTGTGATAAGTCGTTGTTGATCACATGAACCGAGCAATTTCTGACTTTTCGTGAAAACGTGTGACTCATTCACAAATAATGTGACTAAAAAGACACAAAACACGCGTTTTTATCAGAGTATGAAATATGAAATAAATGTAACGTAGGGGTGGATTTCATGTTTCGTTTAATGTACTGGATAATACATGTGATTCGAAACATTTAGAAGATTTTTAAGCATTATATAGAATTAAGTTTAGAAATACTAATTATTTTTTCTATTTTTTTGTGATAACAAAGTATTTTGAAATTGAAAGAAAATAAAAGATAAAGGCTAAAATTAATTAGTTGTATAGTTAATAAGTGCAAATAGGGAATGAATCCAGGCCGAAAGTTGCATGGAATACGAGTAGAGAAAACATGAAAGTTGTGCAACAGTCTCGTAATAAATGGTGCACTTTTGGATCTCAAAATAGAAATATTTGTATTACAAAACTAAGATTTTGTCTTTAATTACCTTAAATCCGGTCACATAAAAAAGTCCTTTTCGCTCCTGAATTAAATATCTTTCACAGAAAATCATACGGTAATTTGTTTTAGATAAAGTAAAAACACGCAATGTTATTCTTCTGACTATTAACATTATACTTAATATGTTAGCTTAATTTGAATTGAGACGACGAAGGATATTGAGTTTTTTTAGTGTTCTAAGTAAAAAAAAATATGTTTTCAGCGTCTCAGGCTGGACGCCGAGTCAGAACGCCGGTCGAAAGTGACAAATGTCAAACTCCCAACATTCTCGAAGCTTCATGGTGAAATCTTTTTGTCCACTCCGTTTGCTCTAAAAAGATTGCACATATTTCATTTTTGTTTATATCAAAACACAATTCAATTCTCACTTTAGTTGTTACTAGAATGATAAATGATACTAATAATGCTGATATGTAAGTTAAAATATATTGGGTAAATACTATTAATTAATTAATTGATATTAATACATAAAAAAACAAAAAATATAAACACAATCATAAATATCTACTAACATTTAAAAAGAATGTTAACCTTTTAATATTTTATTTTTATTTTCACATTATAAGATAATGAATTTGAAAATTAATCAAAGGGTATTAGATAGAACATATAGTTATAGTTATCATTATAATTACAATATTATAAATATCATCAATATAATCTAAATATAAAATATAAAATGAGTAAAATTTTTTTAAAGAAACCAATATAAGAGATCAAATACTATAAAAAAATATATTATAAATATGTGATTATAAGATATGCAAAGAACTAAATTGATAAAAATAAAATATTTAGTATTTTAAGCTTAATTCTAAAGCTTTATAATTATCATATGTTAAGTGTTTTTCGTTTCAAATTTATTAAATCAACCTAATGAGCTAAAAATGGTTCTAGGTCAAATTGGGGAAAAAAATCGATTAAAAGTACGATACATAGTTACATAATTAGATTAGTTATCTAATTGGGTACAAAATTTTAATAACATAGAACAATCCAATTCCAACGATTTGAAAAAATCAACATTCGCCACTATAGTACATGGAAAATGAAGTTCAATAGGAATTATATATATATATATGTATCTAAAATTATACATTCTCTATGCTTCACCGCAACGCACTGGTTAGAAAAACTCATTTTTAACAAATAAATATTATATTATATAAATGTTGTAGATGGAGCGCCTAACTACACTATCTATGCCCCTGTTTAAGATCATCCAAATCAGCCAATGTCACCGTAAGTTTTTTGTTGATCATTTTCTGTTCAAGTACGTTTATTTATTTCTTTTTTTTTCTTTTGATTGTCATGATATAAATATATTTTATACGTAGATCATTTTTTTTAAAATTTTTTTTTTTGTTATTAGTAAAAAGTAAAAAATGATGGGAAATGGTGTCTTATCTGAGCAACTACCACCAAAGTCCACGCTAAAGCAAAAGAGGCCGTGACCAATGGCCATGCAGCTCCTCCATTTGTCTCGAGTCATCGTACATTTTTCGTTTAATATTGAAAGAAAAATAAAAAAAATATATAATTTATATGCATAAGTTTAATTTATCTTTCAAAATAAAACATTAGACACCGTTACTTATTATATAAGTATGATTAAATTTAGACAACCAATGTAATTAGCACAATGTACTGATATTTAACAATTGATGAGTTTCTCATGTACTTTTATATTAGTTTTATGCCCGTGTAATACACAACAATTTAAAGTATACAATTTTTATTCCGATTAATTTAATCACATCAATTAATTATTAAGCGATTTGCTAAATATAATCGTGTTTAATATGTAATATAAAAAATAATGTGAGATGCTTATCGTAATATGGTAAATATTATACACAAAGTTTATGTTCAAACACTATATATGAGATCATACTAATAACTAGATATATATCTTTTAATGATACTTTATTTGCTAATTATAGTTATTAATAATAATAGAATAATATATTAATTAAATAATTTGTAGAATTTATTTTCATATGGACTCCTTATTTTCATACGATAATCTATGTAGTATTTATATTTATTAATTATTAATTATTAAAAAATAACAAAAGAATATTATAATATTAATTGATTGATTTATTAAGACCTCTAGATATAAATATAGATGTATTTTTCTCTGGTAGAATGTTATTTATTTGAGGCGACTATTTACGTTGTCTCACTCTCTCTCCGCTCCTACTGGTTGCATCAGTTTTTTTATAACCTTTGGAAATAAATATTGTGTGGTTGGTTTATATAAGATCTTCTTAACACATGGTAGTTATATGCTCGATTTAAGGGGGCCAAATATAGTTTTGAAAAAGAAAGGTGAATATCCATTGAAGGGGCCAAAGAGAATTTAAGATGTGACAGAAAGATATCATAATGGACCCATTCATGATGACATGTTAAAAATAAAGTAAGGATAATTTTGAGAGTAAAACCATCCTTTTTCTTTAAGATACGTAAAGCAAAACTAAAAAGTCTCATCTTCATGGATTATTAATTAATGTTAGTTACGAAAAATAATTGATAAGATTAATTATGAAAATATAAAATAGGCCTAAAAATATAAAAATGACATGTATCATATTTTAACTATAAAATTATGAGGGAAAAACCGTATTAATTAACAAAGAGTTAGACCTACTTTTAAATCGATTTAAATAGGTCCATTGATATAATTGTTATTGACTTTCAGAAAGGAAAAAAAAAACTATCAAAATTATTAATATATTGATTTTTTTTCATTTGGTTTGACTCAAGTTTGACAAATATAACAAAACAAAGTCAGACCTTAATAAATTGAACCAAACTTTTACATGGTTTGACATTTTATATCCTTTGTAAAAGAAAATACTATCAGCAATGTGTTCTTGTCTTGTTTTGCTTAAAACACATATAGTGTAAATTACGCACCAAATTATATTGAAATTAAGGAAGTTAATGGTAATTACTAACACAACAAGTTACAATGACTTCATATACTGCTACAACATTGTCTATGATCATTGACCTATGTCAAACCCGTCATCACTTGTGACTCTAGGCGGTATCCAAAGCTTTAATCAATCTTCGATAATCAAACATGACCCAAATCGACATCATTACTGTCTTAACTCGGATTTAAACTTGTCATCGGATGCCATGCTAGTTGGCATCATGAACTTTAGCCTATGTTGGAACTAAGGTATATAGTTTGACAAAGTAACTTTCTACCAATATTGCACACAATGTCAAAAGTTCAAAACATAATAATACCTTATAATAACAATGACAATGGCAACATAAACTACAAAAAGGAACAGGAAAAAAGGGCAATCAATTTCTGCCCCCACAACATATTAAAAAAAACAAAGCCATCCTATAATATTTGAACACAGTCATATCTAGTTATTCACCGGTCCAATTACAATCAGGGCCGGATATATATTGAAGGCAGGGGTAGCTGTAACTATGAGTCCATTCGCAATACGAAGTGTAAATTTCCTATGAAAAATTGTATTGTTTGTTGCATTCTTTGTTTGTGTTATGGGTTTACGATAATTAGGATACCAGTGTTACAGGTAACCCCAAATCTTGGCGAATCTTGGGTTCGCCAGTGACTACAATTGACTCTAATTTGAACCAAAAGTCATATATATATATATATATATATATATATATATATATATATATATATATATATATATATATATAATAACAACAATAAGAAAAGGAATCCAACATTTAAAGCAAAGATCAGAGTATCATGATGCTGTTTAAGAAGATTTGTACACCTTTATTTCAAACTTTTTTCACTCTTGTTTGTTTTGTATTGAAATAAAGGTCAAAAGGTAGACCCAAAAACCATGCCCTGTTCTACATTCTAATCATCATTTTGATTTACCGCTATCTATCTCTCCTTTTTTCTGACTCCAAACATCTCAATTGCGTATAATTAGTTACTGCATGAGTTGTTCACTTTATTAATAGTCCATACAAGTCAATTCATCACTTTCTCTGCCTCAAAGTATTCTGTAAAGGTACAACTGTAGAGGCACAGATTACAACTATGGAAAGCAGGTGGTATTGCTATAACAACATATCATTCAGTAACACTGTTTTGTCTAAACCACAAAGTGATCCAGTACACTGATTAATACACATGTGATTTATGTGATGTTATATATTAACTACTAGATCACTCAGACAATCAAGAACTATTAACAGATATAAAAAGCAAACCTTAATCTTAGAGGGAAAAAAAAGGAGTAGGGACAGAGTCAGAGGCATACTGGTCCATTAAGAAATGGTGGAAAATGCGGTGCTTTTTCTTCACTCAAGTCTTGAAACAACTCCATTGCTCATTTTGAAAGCGAAATTTTAGTGCTTTAACATCAGGTCAAAACCATGAATGTTTTCTTTAAACATTTATTATTGTATTAAAAAAAGCAGAACAAACTGAGCTGAAACAAAACCTTAAAAATATGATACCTGATGCAATCGCCAAATTAGGGTCATTCAGCCTAAATCACTTCTTAGAATAATCAACCACTACATATTATTGGGTTTCTACACTAATTCTCTCTCTAGG
The DNA here is from genome assembly GCA_963930675.1 of Gnaphalium uliginosum. Lineage (NCBI taxonomy): Eukaryota > Viridiplantae > Streptophyta > Magnoliopsida > Asterales > Asteraceae > Gnaphalium > Gnaphalium uliginosum. Next base: position 20,778,940 of record OZ005684.1, read on the forward strand.
TTTGATGGCTCGAAAAACCTTAATTTTCGTACCGTATTCGATGTGATCTTCTATCTCTCCTTTTACGTTGAAGATCAATTACCACATCCGTCGGTTCTCATCTCCTTTGTGAGTACACTTCTTTCTTTTGAAAGATTTGAGACTTTTCTTCCCGTTAAACCGACGGAAAAGATTAGTCATGTCACATCTACACAAGAGTCTCTTTTCCGCGGATTTCTTTGGATTTGATTTCAACTTCTAATACATTTTGTACGTTATTCTTTTATTGCAAATTTGGAGTTGTTACTATTATTTTAATTCGTAGATTCATATTCTATTTGAAAATTAACTCAATTTTGATGAGTGATTACGATTATTAATAAAATTTCAGGCTTCGACCTTTTGTTAAAAAAAAAAGAATAATTAACCACTTAGTAAAGCGATTACTAATCATCAAAGGTAACATAAGAGGTTGACATCCACCCACAAAAATATCCACACCCATAAAGGTTTTATGGTATACTGTGTTAAGTAATTAAACTGATAGTAAAAAATATACATTATGTTTGCTAACCCATTGGATTAATAATCTAAAAGCATTTATATATTACATGTTTGGTAGTATAATTTATGATATAACCTTTTGTTTTAAATTCATTTCAGATTCAGAAATCAAGATAATATCTTCCATAAATTTCAAATTTTTTTCAAGGCAGATTTCGAAATACTGCAATAACAGTCTTGCTTACCTTTGGTTGACCTTTGTAACGGATGCATGTTTTAATGGCAAGATCTGGTTGTAAGAGACCTGCTTGAAATTAGCCAGATCCAACAGGCAACTCACAAAGAAAATATAAGGAGACGATAAGAGAACAAAGACTAAAATGATTTTACTAATAAAATTATGGAAATACATTATAGGGGTATTCTATTTTGAAATTTAATCAAACAATTGAAATTGTATATAACTTATACCTATAGTTTACATGTCATTCACGGGTATCCTAAAACATTTCTCTACTGACTAGAGAAAAAAATGTATGTTAGAGTCTCCTTGATACCTAAAAATGGAAGGTAGCATGCAGTGAACCATCCTATACGCTCTTGATCATATGATTGTTCCACAATAGAGTTTTCCTTCAAGTTCTTGCTTTTATATATAAATGGAATAACTTAATCAGGGTGGTTAAAAAATATTCTTTATTGACATTTAGTAGAGGTGGCAAGATAGACGGATCAGGAAACGGGCCAAACAGGTTCAGGTTGAAACAGGCTGCTTAATACTTCCAGTTGGGTTGACCTACATATACCTCTATTTTTCAGAATCATCAATCAAAATCAATGTGTTATGACTACAAAATTATATTTTCGGTTTTCATTACAGTAATTCTTTGAATCTAGATTTAGATGGTTAGAAGTTGTATGCATTATAAACAGACTTTGGGCGTCTTTCAACTGTTCCAGGTTTAGTTTTTTTTGTCACCCATTTGACCCGTTGTAGATCAAAGACAACCCAAATCGACCCATTCATAAGTAAATGGGTCAAAGGATGCCACATGTAACATTTAGTGCAAGTGTTATCTTACCTTCCTTCACATACTCTTTCTTTTAGTCAGAATGTTCACGGAAGCGAACGACTTTGTTGATGAAAGACCTCTCCTTCCGGTAACTGCATGCACATATAATTAAAAAAAGTTAGATAAGGAAGTATTGTCATGTATAAGCCATAATTCTTTACATTGTATAAGTAATTATTTGTTGGAAAATTTGATATACAGAAATAGTGGCATATAATAGCGAGACAACTTACATAACAAACGATGCAAGGCAGAAACATGCAAACCCAATCGAAATGTGAATGCAGAAACTTGGCCAGAAGTTATCACGGTCCAGGAATACTTTCTCAGAAACCAGAGTTGCTACACTTGAAAATAGCAAAATTGTCCAACCAGCAGGTAAACAGCTGTGGAAGGAAAATGAAGAAGAATCCTCCTACAAGGCAAAATATCAAATTAAATCATGTATATTTCACTAAACCTATAGGTATAGTATAGTAATGAAAGGTTGCCTGCAGATTCTTGAGGTATACCTGAAAGTAACGCCTGATAAATATGGCAGAGTATATTATACGAAATACCATATCTAACTAGCAGTCAAGGAATCCTAATATCAATCTCAACTGGAATTTGATTGGATGTTGTAAATCTTGTGTTTAAAATCATTCTTATCACAATAATCATCAATCCAGGAAAGAGATAATTGGTACAACCTGAAGAGCTAGAAGCCTGTATCTAAGGGAGCATTGCTACGAAAGCCGAATATATTAACAATGAAAATGCCAATCAGTTTTAAAAACTTCCAATGGTTCTATAAAGTAGTGGACGTCATAGATCACCTTTTAGCAATGGCTTCTAAGACTAATAAAATATCACAGAGTACACACAAGTATACTGGTACACTACTAGGATATGCAAATTTTTAAAGAAAAACTGGAGGTGGCTATTATGACCCATTTAACTATGAATAGGCCGATTCAGGCTATGTTATTTTCCTAAATTCTAAAGAGTGAATCGGGTAAAAAAAAAGGGGTAAAAACGGAAACGGGTCGAGAATCACCCAAAGTGTATTTTGAATGTTTACAACCAACTAAACAGTTTTAACTATATTTCTTGCAACCATATTTCACAGAGATGATTTTATATATAAAATGGCACAAAAAGTGTTTCGGTATTTGGACACATACCCAAAAGTACGCATTATCCTACCAGCCCGACCCACCCATTTTGTCGCACCTAAGAAAAGCATGTGCAACGATACTATACAACAAAATGGAAGGGCAAGAAACCTTTGAAAAATGAAACCTCCTTTAACTGATTAGGTGGCTCCTACTATTTCATAATTGAGCATTTCATAAGGACTCCAAAAATGGTTTAAAAAATGTACACAAAAAAACAGGCATACAATCACAATGAAATCAGATAAGGTAGAGTTAGTTATGCTACAGCATAACACCAATGTAGGCCACACAGAGTAAAAAATGAAGGATACTCAGAGCATTCGCAAAAATCAATCCAACTGCACCAGCTGACCGGATGAGCAGGATGTTGAGGACTACATAGATAAATGAAAACAAAACCAAGGAATTGTTTGAACGCTTAAGTTGATTCTCTGTTGCCACTGCGTGTAAGAAGGCTTCGGATGTTCCTATAAGAACAGAAAATAAACCAATCGAAAGAGCAAAGTCAGGTTCATGTACAATCTGTAGCATTAGGGCATTTGGTAAGATCCGTACAAAATCTACATTTCTATCATTATGTCTCTAATCCCCTTACACCACTGTTTTAACACAGACATTTCCCTTATTACTATAAGTAGTAAGTTCAAGTTATAAAATTAAATGGCTAGGTTTTTTATTCAGGACAAACCAGCTGGATCCATCACTCTATCGAGCAGCCAAGAACAACATAAGTTGATCAAATTTCTTAGTTTTAGGCATGTGGAGCAGGCTCATATAACTGAACCAAAGTTCCATTTGGGGTTAATGACTCTGAAGAGGAGGATTCTAAATGCCAAAAGGAACATAGAAACCTGAAGATGTCAGAAGTGATCTCGATTACCTTGTACTTGGTTTGGTCTTGACTAGAGGTGGTAAAATGGGCGGGTCAGGATTAGGAACAGATCACAATGGCTAGGTTTTTGACTTTTTGTTAGGCTTGAAATGAGTTGGGTAGCCCTGAAACGCTTTTTTAACCAAACTTGCAAATGGCATAATTAATACACTAGAGTTTTTATACATTAACAATTCACTTTGAGCGAGTTTCAATCTATTTGACTCGTTTCCGTTTTAGCTAAGTTATTTGTTTCATGTTTTTATTTTATATACATAGATAACCCGAGTTCACCCATTCATAAGTAAATGGGGTGATATCAGCACATCTGGTCCTGACTAAGAAGTAAATGATATTTGATGAGGGTGTTTACATGTCTTATATGATTACAGATTGCTATCCTTTCAGAAAAAGAAGCATTACCACATTAAGCAAACAACAATGATGGAAACTCATACATTGCTAAACCATGCAAAAAAGGAAGACCATCTACTCAAACAACCAAAAATTAAAAATTAGGTTAAAGGGTACATGTGATTCTTCGTTATATTATTAAATTGCTTTTCAACTAGAGCTTATTTCAACAAAAAAGAAAGAAGAAAGAGAAGAAGGAAATGTAACATACCATTCATCGCCAGAACAACAACATACAAACAGTAATACCGAAGAGCTGTAGAGGCTTCTCCATCACTCCATTTGCGACCATATAACAATCTTATAAGGGAGTAAGAATAGCTGGGCCCAAATGCCATAAACACCAATCCTACAAAACATGTACCAAGAACATGAACCACATATGCCAGACACAAACACACCTGCCATGAACCAAATTAACTGTAACAACATACCAATTAATGTAACAAGTTTCAAAGCATCTCTTAGAGAAGTCTGTAATCTTCTTTTTTTGTGCACGTCATCTCCTGCCAATCAAAAAATGTAGAGATTTTTACCTTTTATGTAAGTTTGTAAGATCACTTCAAAAATATTACATGATATCTTGCAGGTAAAACATCCTTAAGCAAAAATACTGATTGGAAATTTGCAACGCTAGCTATGGCGATTACAATTAACACACATTTGGAGCATAGCCCAAACTTATAGTCAGTTTGTTTTGGTAAACTTAAGTGAAAATTTACCATTCATAATAACATACAGAACTGTAAAAGTCAAAGCTTTCATGACACCACTAGAAGGTCAGGTTCTACTGCAAAACATATATGTGCATTTTGATTTTAAACCACTCAAAACTCAAAAGACAAATAATCATATGAAAAGTAGCAGACCATCCAAGGGATTCATTGTATTTAGTGGATTATAGATATACTGGCTAAATAACCAATCAAAGCACAATAATATATTAGCACGGCGTGACATGCGAAATTTTATATAAGTAAGAGATTCCCATTGCATGATAGAAGAAAAAGTTATAAAGAGAATTAAACCTGATGCAGATCTTGCAAATGTTGTATACGAACTTTCTTCAAAAGGAAGCAACACCAACCTCACGACTAAACTACCTAAAACACCAAAGATGAGTGATTAGTCCTCTTTTATTACTACTAATTTGGTCAATCAATATAGTCCTTGTATAGGTTCTTGTCCTTGGGGCTTTTGGACCTCAGATCCATATAAGCAAGTCGTTTTATGGCTTCAGTCACTTGAATGATAAAATGTTCTATAACTTCATTTTCAGAAGGCCATGAAAGAAGAAAATGATTTTCTGGAAATATACTACAGAAAGAAGGGTCCCAAGAGAACTTAGAGGGCTAAATCAGTATAGCTGCATGCAGAATCATGATGTTCTGAAAGTAAAAAGTTTCTTGAGAAAGAAGCAAAATATTTAAACAGATACATACCTAATTTGTCCACAAGCCCATACACAGCTTGGTTATATGGTGTATCAAACCACACAAGAACCATCTTTTCTCCTTCTTGAAGGATCAACTTTTGGAACGACTGAAGGGTAAATAATGTACACATTTTTGAAAGCTGCTTATCATAGTTTCCTACCCTGAATACATTGCATGTTATTTACATGACAAGTAAAACATAGAAACAAATATAGATGATGATACTTAATGTAATACAAGTCTTCATATGTAGTGGGATTACGCGAGAAAATGTACATTAAAAGGTCATGAAAGCCAAATATTACTCGGGTTGCTTGTTTTTCAAGAGATTGATTTACACCTTACTGACACATCCATTTTCATTTATCAATCATGCTTTAAGTTTTTAGAAACATGAGAGTTAGAGTAATGCAATTGTTTCAAGAGAACTGATACCTGAAAGGAAAAAGAACGGAAATTTTATATCCATGCAGAAGTAAGAAATAACCCCAATAGCACAAGAAAATGCAACCTCCGTATGCAGTCTGAGATAATGCAAATACAATAGCTCTCTCCTGCAAGACATTATTCAATCGTTAATATGAATACAAGAATATAAGCATTTAGGTGCCTCTTATAGACAATTACAGAAACTATATTATTTTAATAGTTATCTAACTTTATGGCTCAATGACTTTTAGCAATTTATGCATCAAAAATACACTTTGGGCGACTTTAGCCCCATTTGACTTGTTTCCCTTATAGCTACTTTTTTTGGATTTTCCTTTTCATTGGCACTAACAATTACCCAAATCAATTCATTCATACGTACAAGGGTCAAAATTGCCACCTCTATTTCTGAAGCATACTACGATCGTGTTGAATGAATATGACGTATGGATTTAAGAGCTTCAGACTTATACATCATCACATGAAAACATCTTGTGTACTTTCATTATAGAATATATGTTCATTAGCAACAGAAATTATTAAGCTCGTTACAACATTATTAACATTCAACAACCAATCAGTGTATAACTTTCTCACAAGCATGATAGAAGAGGTTCAACAAGATGCAACCATGGTGGATATTCACAATAACTTTGCTTACTGTGTCAATTTGCATGACAATAAAGACGTAAACTGTTATGCATCGTAACAGAGTTGCTGCAGTTTCAACTATCAAACGAAGTTTGAGAAGAAGCAAATTCTGTGAAAGTATATACAAGGGTTCTGCCAATAGCTCCAATATACAAGCAAAGGCTGCAGATTAACATCCAATTCTGTAACAGTTAGTTTCATAGCATCTAATATGCAGAAAAGCATTACCAAAGTGAAAGGTTTTAAACTTCAAAAACAGAATTTACATATTACCGTTAATTAAGATAGCTTGCCCGTATGAGTTTGAGAAACTTAAAGCTTGAATCCAGAAGACAAATACACATCCAATAACTGTAATAAGCACTCCCCATGGTATAGTTATCCAGGCTAACTTCAAAAGCTTGGCTACATTTTCACCAGTTAAAGGACCTTCACTGCCAAAGAACGTTATTTATGATTAACATACTCATAAGCATTGTTCAGCCTCACTTTGGGCCATTTGCAAGCAAAAGAAAAGACATAAACACAAAATTCCCACAGAGAAAACAATATATTGGCCATTTGCCAAGAATATCTCTAGGTGGATCCAAAAGAGGAAGAAGGTAAAGTCTTTTATAGAAATCGATTCGGCCATAACAATAACGTAAACATATCATCATCGTGATGATGTAGAGATCTGTATAAGGGTGTTAGATAATACCATCTAATGTCTGCCCTCATGCATGCTCTACGGAAACCTTCTCGACTAAGGAACAATACACACGTAACAAATAGATGAAACTGCACAGCATATAGCTGCAATTTTAAAAGAAACGAAAAAAGAAAAAAACCGTGAGGAACATTTGGAAACAAAAAACCACAAAAATGACAAGGTAACACAAACAAATCGAGAAATTCACCTGCCTTATATTAACATAATTATGATGAAAAAAGGAACCAAAATTTGTGCAAATGAAATAAACAATGTCTAAAACTCCTAGTATCTTAGAAAGGAGGGAAGTCCAAAAGGCTAGAGTCAACTGTACAAGTTAAACGTAATACATGGATATAGGAAAACCTTATACAATCAGCTACTGATAAGCAACACAAAGGTTGTTTGGAGTTGCATAGTTAGTCCAAAATCTGATATAAAAAGAATTTAAATTCATGCATACACAAAGCGAATTTAATCTAATCTGATATAGTAGTAACACGTGAATATATTCCATCAGTGTTAAATTTTCTGGTTAAAACACAAATCAAACAGCAGCAGCATGTGTTAAACAAGTGAAAACAGTTTGTTAATTACCGCGTAATCTTGTTCGGTTAAATGCCGGACGATCCATGAATTGAAGATAAACGGGATTCCACGAGATAAAAACTGCGTAGCTGAAACAGAAATTTTCAGATTAAAATAATTAAGATGAAATTGATGGAAACGGTTGAGAAAGATGAAATGAAATGGAGGAAAATAGCAAGTAATACCTAATAAATACTTGAATGTGCGTGGAAGATTAGCAGCAGCAGCAGCAGAACTTGCTTCATCTGTCATAATTTAGTTTAACTTTTTTTTTTTAACATCAATCGATCAATTTATGTGCTGCATCGATCGAGATACGGAGGGGGGGTTTTAATTTCAAAGATGATTCAACCAAAAGCCCTGTTTTCGTATCTTGGAACATGGGCCGTTGGATCATTTCATTTCATGAGACCACTCTAATTTGAGGTTATTTTCTTTCCTTTATTTATATATTAATTTTTTTATATATTAATAAATAATAATAATAAATTTTTCTACATGAAAAGAAAAGGAAAAAAAACATCTTATTAGTAGATTTGAATTGTACGTTTAATTACGAAAAACTCTACATCTTTTATTGAACTTCTCTAAGAAAAATTACACATTTAGAAACATGTTCAAATCCGAGTTTTTTAAAAAAAAAACTTTTCTAAGTAATGAAAAATTCATATTTTCCTTTTAATAACTAAAAACTTGAAAACTACTTTTTATTGTTTTGTAAGTTTTTCATCTCTACTCTTTTTATTTTTAAAAAAAAAACTCCATTCCACAAATTTTAATTTTTTTTCTAAATTTTTATTGTTTTTATAGAAAAGTAGAACACTTTTCGTTTCCTAGAAAAACAAAAAAAGAAAATTAGAAAATGTTTTCCAGAAACTAAACGCGCTTTAAGTTTTTGCTTCTTTTTTTTTTGATAAAGGAGTAGATTTTAAGTTAAGTCAAACTATAATTAAAAGTTCTAGTGTGATTATGTTTAAGTTAAGTCCAACTATATCGATGTCATACAAAATGTCTCAGTTACGAACCTTTTTAGGTAAATATTTTGATACTGATCAGTGAAACGGTCAAAAATAATCACCGAAAAACCTCCTCTCGTTCACTTTTTTAACTTCAAAGTGAGAATGTGTAACGTCCCAAAATTTCCAAGATTTAAGAGTTAACTAGATCTTCTTTAGTTTAGCGACACTGGTAGAGTGTCGCAGATAGCGACACTTTGCCAGTTGCAGTACCTGCAGTAGTGGCGGCCTGCAGGGACTAAAACTGTAAATTCGAGATACTTAAACCCCCACCCACTCTCCAACCACTTCTAGAAACCAGCAGAGACACCCAGATTAAGTGTGTGTTGTGAGAATTTTAGAGAGATAAAAGAGGAGAAATCAAGGGTTTAGCTAAGGATTTGATTCTTGAAGGTGTCATCTAGTGAATTCTAATCATTCAATGTAAGAATCTGAATTTTCTGTTAGTTTTGAGAATGATACCCACCTGAATTGTTTAATTTTGGAGTGTTAATTATATGTTTTATTGAGAAGAAATTTGGGGTAAAAGTTGGTAATATTAAGGAGTAAGTTTTGAGTGTTTTGTATGATATAAACTGTAACCAGAGACCTACAGGAGTTAGGGAAAATCGAAAGATGTTTAAACTTGAGAATGTAACGCCCCTCTCTTAGTATATTATAAAATACTCTTTAATTCGGAAGCGTAGGTCAAAATATATTATATTAACAATATTTACAAAAGGTAAATACATATAATGTTCAAAACATCGTACAAATACGGGGGTTACAAAATTCAACTTTCATTATTTATCAAAATATATCAGAGTTGCCAGCCGATCAAACATTCCTTGAACAAAACCTGCCTGCCCGCCCATTCAATCATGACCTGCAGGGATTAAGTGGGGAATTAGCACGAAGCTAAGTGAATGAACATGAAACTAACAGTTCAACTTAGCTTAACAATCTGTTTACATCAAATAATCGTAAACACATATCATCAATATCAATATCAAAGAGGATCGGTGGTTTTTGAGGAACCCTACTGCCGCGGTGGCCCTCAAGAAACGCTTATCACAATCTGTAGTGGCCACTACAGAATATACCGATAACTTGATATTACCACTACACAATATGGGTTTAATACAACACATGTACGACACCCCATATCTGTAATCTTGTAAATCATCAAGTCCAACAATCTGTTGACCTCTTTACTAGCAATCAATGCCCAGAGGCCACATTGCACGTAGATTCATAATCAGCATATCAGCATATCAGACTAAACAGTCTATCAATTATATCTACGTTTACTTGTTGCAACCAAATCGTTACAACTAAATCAAACATGTGAGTTCCAGATCCACTCACCTGCCAGTCCCAGTCCAACAACTCAGAAGTCTTATATTACTGAGTCTTCTGCTGATCTGAGAATACAACAAATAATGAGTTAGTAACTCATTCCACAATCATATAACATATTTAAACAAGCAGGTAAATTCCTGAAGTCTAAGAAAACAATCGTTCAATCCGAAGCGAAACCAGAAAGTCCCGAAACAAGGTTTAAAACTGAAAAATGCCATTTTCGACCCCAAGATGACCCCGAAAGGCCTAAAACTGCCTAGGCTCATAGAATAGAGCCTTGATTATTGGGTCGTTTTCGAGTGACCATGCGAATTTCGGCCCAATCCGTGTTAGTGAAATTGTCACTTATCCGTTACCCTGAAATTACTTACGCAATTTCAAAATTTGCAAAACAAAAATTCTAAAATCTCAGTTCGCAATGATCTCGGTTCGCAAGACCAAATCTCGGTTCGCTTCGCAACTCGGTTCGCAGGGCAAGAACTCAGTTCGCTTCGCAGCAAACTCAGTTCGCAGCCCAGCTCAGTTCGCAAGGTTCAGTTCGCAACACAACATCTCAGTTCGCAGGTCAACTCAGTTCGCTTCGCAGTCAAGCACTGCGAACTGAGTTCATCTTCTGCAAACTCGCGAACCGAACTTGCTGTAACCGAAAAACCGAGCTTTTCTCATCCAAAACTCACGAATTCGATTTCCTATCATTCAAATAAGCTTCCTAACAGTTTATATGCATCAAATAACATCATATAACATCGTTTAAGCTTAATTTTCATATCAATTCGTGAATTAACCGAATTTCATAAAAAATACAATTATAAACTTTAAACACTTACAGGAACAAAGTAACGATGAGGGTGTTACTAGAAATTCGTTGTAACACAAAAGATGATAATACGAAATGATTCACGAATTCACAGAAGATTTCTTCAAAGTTTTGGTTTTTCCCTCACTTTTGTTTTCGGTTCGCAGGAAGTATGGAAACTTTGAGAATTGCACAGAAGGTTTGAGAATATATGCGAATATATAAATTAATCTAACCCAATACCATTACAATTTTAGTTCCCTTCTTAACCTATTGTCTGGAACCTAAAACCATTTTGCGAAAACCAAATATTTTATTTTACCGATAACTAGTTCGGTTTAAATCAATGAATTATTCATTAGTCATAATAATTCATTTATCCTTTTGACAATGTTATCAAGTAACATAATAACACTAAAATATTCCTAACACATTAAATAATAATTTAAAGTTTAAGAAATTACCGGAATACCACTAGGCCCTTAAAGTGGGTGTTACAGAGAAAACCCCTAATTTTCTGCCGTTGTTGTTCATAATTGCGACACTACAACTGCTGGTATAGCGACACTAGACTAAGTGTCGCTAATAGTGCCGTTAAAGCATGTTATGCGACACTTGTTGAAGTGTCGCCAAAGCAATATGCGATACTAAAAGGAAGTGTCGATAAACTTAACTAGAATATAAGACTTGACTTTTATTGACATAATCTGAGTTAATGAGTTAAATACATATACATATTTACGAACATGTATTTTGTACGGAAAGGATCAAAGTCAATAAATAGACATCATACTCGAGGTAAGTAACGGGAGGGGGAATATGGGATAGATTTAAATATCTTGATTTAATTATATGGCTAATTATTATTGCTTAAAGTTGTTATTATGAGTAGCAATGCTTAGATCACGTGTGTGGTTAGGTATTTGTATTCATGAGTTAATTATTGAGTAGCAATGCTTAGATCACGTGTGTGGTTAAGTATTGACGTTCTTGAGTTAATTATTGAGTAGCAATGCTTAGATCACGTGTGTGGTTAAGTATTTGCGTTCCTGAGTTAATTATTGAGTGGCGATACTTAGATCACGTGTGTGGTTAAGTATTGTTCAATTTGAAGTGGATTAAGGGATATGCCAATTGAAAGAGTACACAATTGGGTAAATATCCATATAGACTCGGGGAGTCAGTCTCGGGGAGCCATATGGAGATAATATACGTACACATTTAAAATGAGTTGTAGTTGAATTGTAATGAGGTTAAATATTTTATTGAATTTTCATTACTTACTAAGCCGTGAGCTTACCCCTATTATTTGTACTGTTTTGATAGGTACATCGAGTGGGGTCAAGGGTGGAAATTCGGGTAAAAGACCCGAAGACTGCTAGTGGTGGAAACTTGCTATAATCATATAGTAAGTTATTATGTCTCATAAATCATGCTCTTGATAGAAGCCCCTTTTTGAAAAGACGTAACATTTTGTAATTGGAAGTATATTTTGAAAGACATAAGGTTGTTAACTCAGTTGTATCTAATGATTATAAAGTTTGACATGTATGTACTTGACTGAGAAGTGTTTATATTAAAAATGAAGTGTTCTTGTGAATTTTCTTGCGACACTATGAGGCGACACTTATAATAATAGCGATATTGATAGAGTGTCGCCATAAAAAAAAGAAAAAAAAGAACAGGGCGTTTCAGAATGGCTTCCACTTGAAAATTAAAAGATCTTTACTTTCTCAGTTATACAAATAGAGAGACATTTATCATTTTCGCATATATATATATATATATATATATATATATATATATATATATATATATATATATCAGTTAAAGTAACACCTTTTTTAAATGATATTAGATTTTAGCTACATGGGTGCAAAGCAAAATCACCACCTTACCAACTATCAAGTCATGAGTGGTGACCCGTAGCATTGATATTTCAATTTTTATGAACCCGTAACACAAACAAAGAATGTAACTAAAAATGTAATTTTTTATAAGAAATATACGGTATACACTACATATAGTGAATGGACCCTGAATGGACCCGTAACGAGTGCTATCCCTGCCCCTGTTAACGTCATGGTAATCTCAATTCAATAATGTATATATACAAGATACCAGTCAAGACACTTGGTTTTATTTAATGTGTTAAAGCATGAAATACAATCGTTAAGAAGAAATATGTTGTCAAGGGATGAGGTTGCTTCTTCCAAAATTTATGTCTCATACTAAAGTAGGTATACTTATTAGTAGCATAAAAATGTTAGAACACGAGTCGTAGAAGTGAATCTTTCCTTCGAGGTATGAATCAAAGTGATAAAAATCCTTGATGGATAAACATATATATGAGGTTGCAAGTTTCTAGCTTTTTCAATGATGTTTGTTGCGCATGTTTGGGGCGAGTTTTGAATGCTATAGCGCAAAGATTCTTGTTTGGTTATAAAGTGGTGCATGTTATTTGAGGCAAGTTTTGAATGCTATAGCATAAGGATTCTTGTTTGGTTATAAAGCCCCAAAACAGTGGATTCAAATTTCTCATCTTATATGGCCAAAATGTTCATTTAATTTATAGATAGTATGCTAAGCTAGCTTTTTAAACTTCTCAATGGTGTCAACTTATGCGATATTTCGTAAGTACGTTATAAAGTATCAGCATTAATGGCAAATGCTCTTCCTTTTCTAAGTAGCCCTTTAAACTTGAGTTCCGCATTCAAGACTTGTAAAGTTGTACTCAGTGACCACCAAACTGCATAGGCTAGTTTCTCTCTTATTCATTAAAAAATTTATTAGTTCTGGTAAACAAAAAAGAGCAAGATGATCTTAGTAGCTTCTTCAGTACTTGTTACTTAACTAATGGGTCAATGATTCCATGGTTGAACTTCTTCTTAGAAAGTCACTGGAAGTTTCGTTCCTATATGTACTGTATCACGTTATTCGTCATTGATTTGGATGTGAGGACGATAGGTTATAATATACTTACTATCATGTCATTCAGTTACATGAAATGCATAATTATTCTGCTGAAATCCGTACAATTGGATAAGAGCAAACCGGATTTATTTTATAATCTTTGGGATTTTTCTACAGTAAATTTAATCTTCCAAATTGCAAATCTAATTACTAGCAATTGGAAAGACAAAAAGAAAAAAATTGAAAAGCTAACAAATTGCAAATCAAGATTGAAGGAGCTGTACTAGTTGATAAACTGAAATAAGTTCAGTGCTTGTAAAGTATACCATCTTAATTGGACCAGAATGATGTAGTTGAAATGACTGTGAGATAATTTTGTTATTTGTATTCGGGTATTTTTGCCAATATTTAAGGTAATCTGATACGAACCCAATGCTCGTATAGTGATAAATACTAATAAAATAATATATAAGATAGATAATCGATATTCGAGAGATCGATCAACTCTCCCACAGTTTACTTTCGAGAGGTAAACTAACTCTTCAATGATATTCAATCACCAATTCATATTCTGCATAAATCAATTACAATCGTAGAGCCCTATTTATAGAGTTTACCTATCTTGTTCACCAAGACTATCCCTATTTAAATAATATTCTAAAATACTTTCCTAATTATAATAGAAGTTACCTAATAATAATAATAATATTCATAATAAAATAATAAATAAATAATTAAACTTAATAATAATTTCGTAAGAGCTAAATTATGACAGAAAACTTGAGGTGATGTATGGACGATCATGGCAGCATTGTGCTGGTTCTGTTTCGTGGTTTTACTATGATTTGCAAGAAGCAGTACTACAAGTCAAAATATGGGATCCCGGAATCAAGATTGTTCAAGGCAACACCTTGAGGACAAGGTGTTTTTCGGGAGCGGGAGTATTGATACGATCCTGATTAGTATTACGAAATTATTATTAAGTTTAATTATTTATTTATTATTTTATTATGAATATTATTATTATTATTAGGTAACTTCTATTATAATTAGGAAAGTATTTTAGAATATTATTTAAATAGGGATAGTCTTGGTAAACAAGATAGGTAAACTCTATAAATAGGGCTTTACGATTGTAATTGATTTATGCAGAATATGAATTGGTGATTGAATATCATTGGAAAGTTAGTTTACCTCTCGAAAATAAACTGTGGGAGAGTTGATCAATCTCTCGAATATCGATTATCTATCTTATATATTGTTTTATTAGTATTTATCACCATACGAGCATTGGGTTCGTATCATAATCCTCACCATCAATCTTGGTGAGACGCAGTCCAAAAACAGATGAACTGACCAGACTAATCATTCTAACTTGGAACCAGGTCTTCAACCATACTGAGATGGTTGACTTTTTGATATAATTAGACAACTTAACAACCACCTTAAATTGACTGTAAATTTGCTTATTAAGTAATTTAACTCATACTGTATATCCATCCTGTTTGATGGAAAGTGGCTGCAAATTTCATTTGGTCACTCATATAATTTAAATAGCATGATATTTTATATTACAAGACATCCATGGCATCCGAAGAAAATATAACTTACCTGGAAGAAATCCTTACATAGTTCTCTATATACATGGTTTGAAATACTACTACCACTTTTTAGGCTGCTTGCATAATTTTGACAATCTTCATACACCCTTTAATTTCCTAGAAGGAACATCGTTATGGGTCCGTAGCCAATAAACAAATATATACAGCTTGATAATGATCTGACCTCTTGCACTAACCTTTCAGGCAAATTTCTATATTCCTTGCTTACGTTAATTACCCAGTCAGTCTGCAAAACAGGTTTGGCAAACCTATGATATGAATTGGGATCTATATCGCAATAGCTTCTCTTTTTTCATCCTACTAATGGTGGCTGATCTATCACATGGTTTATTTCAAGTATTTCACTTTGTATGCTGCTTCTCTCTTTGATAGCTGTTGCAATGAAGCTACCCATGGATCTAAGTAATTCGATGCCAAATGATGTACACCAGGCTGCAAAGCTCGGTAGTATGGCCTTTATGTGCACAATTATGGCTAATTCATTGCCGTCTCTAGCATCCATGGAGAACAAAGGAACTTTTCACAAACACCATAGCTTTGGGAGTTCTGGTAATCACCTTGGTTGTGAATGTATGCATTCAAATAAAAACCAGCGTGGTTTCTAATAATGATGGTGATTATTTCAGTATTTTAACTTTTCGCAACTGGATATTAGCAGCCGTCTATGTTACTATGTTGCTCCTGTTGCTGATAATATATATGTTCCGCTTTAACGATTCTAAAATCCAAACAAATATTAGAATTAAAATACCAAGTAGCTCATGAAATAGCATTAAAGGACCCGAAGGTGCGACAACCAGAAAGATTAACTGTGGAGAAGCTAAAGAAGCATGTGAGCAACCATTGGATCATTGCAGAAACTGGAAGCCCTCATTCTGGAGTAGTATCTGTTGGAAGCACTGTCCAACATATTATTATTATGCATTTCACTAGACCATATGTTAAGTATTATGGATCGGACTATAAGTGGTCAGTCTCGGTGATTCTCATTACGCAATTTTCGGGAGTACTACTATGTACGATTGCCCCTCTTTCTAGATGTTTTGCATCCTTCAGCTTTAAGGTGTCCATAAATTGGATTGGAGCCATGTCAGGGTCTTATAAGTAGAGAGTTACTATACTCAGAAATTGTATGATTGGAAACACAGTAGTATACACCGCAGATGCAAGATTGCTATCCAGAATCTAAAGATCCTAACTCTGGGTATTTGTATATGACTTCAAAAGACAGCTGTGATAGCAAGATGGCAGCATTGATCCCAATTTTCTTTGTAATATTTGTCTTGTGTTGTTGAAAGTGGTTAAAGGCCATGTTTAGTGCCTTAGGTATAGTGTGGTAACAAAGCCAGAGCAACTGCAGCAGAACAACGATCTTAGCCGGTATGTTTTGCAACTTGAAGATGATAAAGAACTTGCTGGGAGAACATTGAAAAACATTTCTCAGTATGTGAATCGCGTGATCCAAGAGGCTGAAAAACAACAGGCCAATAATCTTATGAATCTTGTGGACGAGTCTAGAAGTTTTGAAGGAGTTCAAAAGTATGACAGGCATCGTGTACCTCCTTCACCTGCATACGAATCTGTGGATTGTTGGAGCTTAGTGGTGGTAATCCTGACAACCAGTGCCATTTCTCTTCCTAACATTCAAAGCAACATTCTTGATAAGTTGCTAAGTAGTGCCAGTGTAGGTCTTGCATATGTCAAACTTGTGGAAGAAAGCCTCAACGCTACCGGTGATCACGTAAGCAGTCAAAAGGGAGCTAAAACGTTGTGGCTAGAAGTTGAAGTGTACCGCAAATGGTTAGGAGACAGGTTGCAAAAGCCCTCTCATCAAGTGAACACAGCAGAAGAGATCCTCTAATGGTTCAGTGATACAGCTGAAAGCATGGTCGGTGAGGTAAAAAGTACCGACATTGGAAGCCCAGACGATGATTCCATCTGCAGGTTTATTTGTGCTAATTCAATGTATCTTATCACCCAAACAATCCTACTATCTTACCCTGCCGACAATCAGCCGCTTAGTGAAGAGGATCTATATGTGCATGTATCATCAATGAGCGCTGACATATTGGCTGCTTGTTTGACCAACATACCCCAAGTCATAGTAAATAATTGTCACACAAGTGCCGTAGAACAAAGGGAGGTGAGTGTGCACGTTGCAGCCAAACTTCTTGGTGAGACTCTGCAGATAATCAATAGCCTTCACAAGTGTGAACTTCCAAACTTGAATCCAGATGAGTTGGCATTTATTGGCGACTGGCATGATTATTTCAGTCATCTGTTTCCTTAAAAACCATTTCTGTTTCATTGAGTAAGGAGCTAAAAGCTCGTAAATATTTGTCACAGTTTCTTTTTGTGTGGCTCTTGATAATGTAATCTGTTAATTGATTCCCATAGTTGAGTTTATCTTATTATGGTGGGCAGGCAGACAGGCATGACTCTCCTAAAAGTAATCCAAAAGAGAATATGTAAAAAAGACAAAAAGGTTGAAACATCGATCCACTTTAAATCTTCATGCTGCCCAATATTAACGGAAGGGCGAAAACAGTTAAAGTTTGTGTATGTGAAACAAAGACAATCACAAAAGCTAGACTCAACTAAAAAGTAGATGAATATGATTTTAACAGTGATATGGATTGAAAGCGGACAACTACAAAAGCTAACTATCAAAATACGACATTCATTAATCTCGTGGATCCCAAAACTGTCTTATTACTTGAGCCTTTTTCTTGGTTGGTTTGCAAATTGAGATGAAGAGTGAAACAAGATGCTCGTTCTCGTGACAGTGATGTAAATGCATGAATAATTGAAGTATTTTAATGTTGCAAAAGATAATTACAGAATCTAGTAAATGTCTAAGCAAACTGCTTTAGTTAAAGCGAAACCCTAATGTACAAAAACTATGTCCTTTCAGCCTCTCATTCCAATTTGTTGCTGCTTGATTCATCTGTTGAATCAGCTGTTTTTGACTCATCAAACTCCAATAACTGCATAACCTATATATAGATAGTTGTCAGAAACACAATGACGTCGGCAATTAGAACCAATTTACTTATATATACTACAATTTGGATCTCTCACTGGTCATATATAATTAACACATCAACTTTATAAGAAAGACAAAACAATGTTTGCAGCTCAAACCATCTTAAAGAATAAAAACCCATTGTGACCCATCATTCAACCCATATTACCACCTATACGGTGTGTAAGGACACACACGCATAATATATGGCAAATGTAAAATGATTAAAACGTATCGATGTGAAAACATACCGCCGATTTGACGTCTCCGTTCCATAGGCATTGAGCAGCCAAGAAGCCAATAACCCCAGGTACAATGTATAATAGAGCAGGCTGAAAACAATTAAACCTACATCAGTTACCTTTCCAATCCACCACTCATTTATGATGTAACAACATTTGATTAAACAGACATGTATAATGAAACAGCTAAATGTGTATTAATAATGACAAATGAATGGAGAACAAAATCGATATTCTATAATTATAAAAATCTTTTTTGCATGTAAAAAAATAGGCAATTGTATCATGAAGATTGTGTTCATTTCATTTTTTCCGTTTAATTTTGGTAAGAAATAACAACCTGCGCAGCTTGAGACCAGTTCATGACAACAATTGTAGAGACCAATCCGACCGTATATCCCAGAAAAGCACTTTTGAAGTAGTGGCTCTCTTTCCCTCTAGATACATCATATCGCAGTGCCAAAGCTACAAAAATTCCTGGAAGTACAATGTCTCCTAGACCAAGCATGGAAAAGGGGCGAGTGCCAATTCCTGATGGGAATAGAAGCTGGAGCAAGCCGTCATATATAGATTATGATGAACACCATAAACAAATGTAATAATTCATTACTACTTTGGAATACTACTATACCTTGATAGGTGCATCAAGTGATTTAGCAACGCCCACCATCACTGGTGTCAAAAACACCCAGAATATATCATATACAAAAAGTCTAGCCTGCAAGTTTTAACCATGGAAAAAAGTTATATGTCATATGTAAACCAACCCCAACATCTTTTAAGACAAAAAAAATCCCCTTACCAACAAATTGGCACCAGTTTTGAAGGATCCAAGAGAGACCCTTTCGATTCCCTGAAGAGGGTATAAAGTAAACAAACATATGTTTAGCAATCTTTTTTTTTTTTTTTGTTTTCATTATAAACAGAATTGAAAGATCCTAGAGAAAAATTTACATGAATGCAGAACGCAAGACCCAATATGTTATTAGCCAGCCAATGCTTCTGTGCAGCATACCATGCACAAAAAAAGGTAGCAGGAACAGCCGCAACAACTTGAGACCTTCTAAACTTAATCATGAGAGCTGTTTAACAAATATTTAAACAAACATATCATGATTCTGCAGATCACAGTATGGAAAAATTTTCAAGCTAGGGAGTAAAAGCATATATATAGTGCATACATGGAAAGTTAGGAAATCGCCATATTACAGCGTCATCATTCCACTTGTTTGGTAGAAACTGTGCAATTGCAGGTACTAATGTATCCCTGGATTTAATTAGGAGATCAATATCCAATACATAAATTATATGCACGTTGGAACACAAAAGATTGACATCCGATGCATATATAGAAAAAAGAACATACGAAAGAACGATGATCCCAGGTATAAACAAGCAGCCAGTCACAACTGCATTAACCAAGTCTGTCGATAGGAACTTAAAGAGCAAAAACAATGACAACAACATTGCACTGCCAACTAAGGGAAAACGCATTGCATGTTCATTAGACATCGTCTCCTAATAATTGATGAAAAAAATGATTTAGATAAATAAAGTAATATGTCCAATTAAGGTTAATTTGTATCATATATGGCAGATGCTATGTGAACTTACAGATGGAGGTGTCGGCTTGAGAGAGCGATAACAACCCACAAAAACAGTGAGGCAAGCCGTTAATATGACATTTATGTTTGTATTTACATTCAAAACTAATGGGGCCACTGTTACACCTGCAACACAAGGTTACTTAGCTTAAACAGATTATTAACATTCATAATGAACATGACTATAATATGTGTTAAGAATATAAATTATATAAATATTTAAATACCTGCTAGTGCAATGTTTGCTGCAAGCTCAAAATTCTTCATTGTCACAGTTACAAATAAGTTGATCTTAACTTGCTAGTTGGAAGCAGTCTACACTTAACACATGCAGTATATAATTAACATCATTAAACCAGTCTATATAGCTTCTTCCTCGCGTCACCGACTCACCCCGTCCCGGGTTTATCACCAAACCAATAAACACATTATACATTACACATCGCTTAAAGTTGAATAAAGTTACTAATTAGTTTCAAATAACATATGTGCATGTGTTTACCTCACAATAATAAAAACACAGACCATTTAACAAGCACGATGACGTGTAAACTAAAACACTACAATAGGTACTCGAAACTTGTTGATCATAACGAAAAACTAAACGAATCTACTAGCATTTATCACTCGATCGTAATTAAACAGCTAGCGTATAACGAGTTTGTTACCTTATTGCTTAATTTCCGAGTCGAACTCGTGATCAAGGAATGCTACCGACTCTTCCAAACTCGATCCCTTAAGCCTCTTAATATGGTGCTAAGTATAATTTATGGACGATAGGTGAATATATACTTGAAAATCTTGTAATAATAGCGACAAATATTGGAAGGAATAAAACGTAACATACCCAGTAAAAATATGCCATGTGTATCTTCATTATCACAGGGGTAAAAATATCACCTTCCTTTTATTTGACTTGCACATATTTGCCAACTTTCAGTGGGCCTGTGGGGCCGATGGTGGCCTTTTAATTGAACTCTATTGACATTTTTGATTCAAAATCAAGAAAACATGTTGATAGTATATTAATAATCAAAACTTTTGTAAGAACATTACCTTAATTATATATTTTCATGGACTTATTAGTGCTTTAATTAAGAATATATTGTTTTATAGTTTTTTCCTTTTCCTTTTCCTGTTATTTAACCTCTTCTTTAATATTATTGCATTTGTAGGATTCCAAAAGATAAATATTAAATTTGAACACAAAACAGTATTTATTTATTAAAAAAATTAGAGCCGATACTACATAAATAACTATGTAAACTTTATTTTAAAAATATATAAGGGAACTAGAGATGTTAGTGGATGTTAAAATAAGTTGAAAGCCAGTCCATAAAATTTTTGAAATAGAGTCCTTTAAACATTTTTTTTTCAATAATAAAACATTGTTCCCGTGTCAAAGCACATGTTATAAGAACATTTGCAATAATAACAAAAAAAGTTGTGAGAGGATTATGAGTGGATTGTGAGTGTTACGTTACCAGAACCCTTGCAATGGTAGTGGATGGTTGTGGAATAGGCCCCACTGTATTAAGTTGTTAAATTTTTTGAAGGTATTATAATGGAGTATTTATATATAAGTTTTGAAAAAAAAATAAAAAGATGATGCAGCTCCACTTTTTGACGTTCTCATCTCCGTACTCTCAACCACAATGCCCCACCACCAAGACCCATACTGCGCCAGTGGTGGCGTCATGACAGAATGAAGCCCACCACCCTTGCGTTGCAAGTGGTTTGATAGAACTCGTTCTTTTCAAATTCTAATCATATTTGCATTCATGGTCCCTATACTTTGTTCTTTTTGTCATTTTAGCCCTTTTATCTAATAATGCTACTTTTCCAGGAAATTACAATCTGGAAATATGTAAATTTAGCATACATTCATTGTTTTGATGTATGATTATAGCAAACTAACAAAGTAACAATCAGATTATAAAGTTTAAACATCGAATTAGTGTTTTATATTTTAGTATAATGGTGGATTAGTGGACACGGGTTAAATGATGCGGAGTACATACTCAACAATGGGGGTTGCGCCCTCAACTAGGTTCTAGGGAAAACGCCCCTAACAGGGTTCAAGGGCAAAGCCCCTGGTGGCGGTCCGTGTATGTAAGAGCACTATTAGTATAAAAACTGCTTCAAGATGAAAAATACAAAACATTAAATTGGATACAACTGCTTGCCTTTGAAATGGATTTACAAAACATTAAATTGAATTTTTGTCACAACATGATATAAGCTTTACTCTCATGTGAACCAAGCAAACCACCACTTCTTAAAAGACAACCCATAAACAACCCGTTTGATATTTAACTCAATCCCACTGGACCTATTCATAACTACATGGCTTGAGACTCGGACTGTAATGGTAATTGACGGTGTAAATGAATTGCCACACTTGTTACTGGCTATTACTTATGCCAGAATACCTGCGGTAAACAAACCCTTGAATTTAAGTAGTTAACCACCATCTGGAGGGATGGGCTGCAGATATAATATTTCAAAAGTTGATGTATCTGTTTGGATCAACAAAATCCTCAACTTGAAAAGTTTATACAGAAGATGAAATTATCATGTTGATTTAAATGAAAATTTTGCCTAATTAAGCTTGCTTGATGAAAATTGAGTGCCTTCCATAAGATTGATGCTAGATTTACCTTTTTCATATGCTTAGAATGAGCATATACTACGTAATACCTTAAAAACATAAAATACAGACAGAAGCAGCACTTTTAAGAACATTGCTGTAACGGGATATATCTCGAACAACAAAAATCATAGCCATGTTTAGATCAAAATTGATACGAAAAACATTCTTAGTCTCGATTCTCAAACAGCAAAATTTAATAACACTAAAACATAATATAAGAGTAAGTCGATAAAAGAGAGTAAGAATATTGCATATAAAGTTATCAACGGTAACGGCGAAGGGACAAAGTATTGTTCCTCTTCCAGGTAGCCCTTCTTGATGGACGTTGCTTGTGGTTCAAGTGTCCCTTTCCTCGGAGTCCTCTGTACTTCTTACCGGCAGATGTAAGTCCTCTAAGCTCTCTGTGTTTGTGCACAGGGTTGCAGATCCAGTTGATCCTTGGATCGTTGCGAATAGCAGTATGTGCAGGATCTACCAAAATCACCTCAAAGTACTTGTAAGTTGAATCCTGCATTCAATAATTGTACTCAGTGCCCAAAACTCAACAAAGGATATTCTCGAGAGAGCATAACAAAGGACCTAGTACCAATATTTTTTTGTCTACTTTTTTGGATGTCGTAAATGACTAATGTGTCAGATATGATAAAAGAAACTATATTTTTAAAAATAAGAGGTAACTTATTAAAAACAAAACAAAAGTTAGGACACCCTACACATGTAATAACACGTCAAAAGGAAAGGAGTTGAGATGAGCCGAACCTTCAACACTTATTTTCCCATTTTGTTGTATTTTGTGATTTAGAAATGAATTTATCACGATTAAAAAGCCATCATACTAAAATAATAAGGCAAACCATTGCCCATTATATAAGCATTATTAAACACGGTAGGCAACTTTTCACCCGTTCAAACAGGTTCATGTTTAGCTAATTGACAACATTTGATCAAATATCAGTAATATGCAGCTGAAATTGACCCGCTACCATAGAGTATAGACTACGCCAATTAGATGTGGCTTTTTAAAAAATAATTCAAACCACCAGCCTAATTGCGCATCATCATCTTTACCAATTAATTTTAAAAAACCACATAAAACAACGAGTGTTTCTCGGACAAAAGAAACATATGGTAAGGGGAAAATATTACAAAGCTTCTCCACAAACAAAAGTGCAGAAGCATACCTCATTCAGCCAGTACGAGTTGAGAACCTTAAGACCACCCAATTTCCTCCCGGCTCTTTCCTCAGCAACTGACCTCTTGCTCCTTTGGAACTTAAGTTGGGTGACACCCTGGTTGGTAGGCTTTCCATACACAATACCTTTGGGAACTGGCCTCTTCCTTCCACCACGCCTCACACGTACTCGGTAGATCACATACCCCTACAAATATTAATTACCATTGATTTAGCACTACATATGAAATATCCAACATCAAACAGTATCATATCAAATCAATTAATAGTGGAAATTGTCAATTTTCTTAGACCTAATAACCGGTAACTTGGGACTCCATACTTTTTAACATTAGATATTTCATCTTGTGATTAGGGGCGGAGCTACGTTAACGGTAGGGGTACCAACCGCTACGGATCCATTCGCTATACGCAGTGTAAATTTCTTATAAACAATTAAACTTTTTGATGCATTCCTTGTTTGAGCTACAGGTTCACAAAGTTTGAAATACCAATGCTAAGGGTCACGTCAAATACTGGATCCACCACTGCTTGTGATTGTCAATATAGAGTTAACAAATAATTAAAATGAGATAATGCAGTAAAACAGTTGGCTAACACTCATCAATCATACACTTTTTTACATAAAAGTTATTATGTGCCGGTCAGTCTTTTTTATTAGAATATCCTAAATAACTAATTAAAAAACTACAAATTTGTTTTCAGATCATACTCTAGTAACCATTGCAATGATTCAGTATACAAAATGCACTTTTATAAAGGTAATTACCATTAGAGATTACCACAAAATATACGACAGTTTTTTTACAAAAGCAAGCTACACACAATTATTATAACCCATAAACACTAACATATAAAATCAATTAATACAATCATCACTGATATAAATATAAATAAATGAAATATAAAATGAAGAAATGGTTAGGTTAAAGAGAGTGACCTGCTTGGCTTTGTAGCCCATACGGCGAGCCTTATCGGGTCGGGTAGGGTGAGTGACCCGAACAATTGAAGGAAGCTGACGGTACTCCCAACACCTGACTCTCTGCATGAATCTCATCACATCTGATTGTTTCTTCCTCCATAGTTCCGATACATACGTATACGCACCTGTTTTTAATTACAATTAAAAAAATCAAATTCATGATAAAACCAATAAAATTATTAGATTAACTGAGAAGCGTTTGAGTTTACCCATTGTTGCACTCTGTTCCGGCTACGATCTACCTGCAAAACGATTTGGCCGCTGATATTTCAGTTGGGGAAATATGAGGTAAGGTTTGGACTAGGGTTTTTTTTAGTAAGCTAAAGTGGAAATGAGTTTGATGCCAGCCCAACGATTGTATTAGGCCCATTTTGTTGGGCTTTAATTTGGCCCATTTTATGATGCAGATGGACCGTATGAATCTTTTTCGATGAACAAGACGTTTTCTTTTTGTTTTTTTTTTTCCTCCTTTTGCATTTGTTCTAGATCATTTTATGTTATACATAGTGAAATTAATTATAGTAACTTAATAAATAGGATAATACGTTAAAGTGTGTGCACCACTTTTATAACTGAACCATGAACATTTTTTATTTCGGGTACCCGCAAATAAAGCAAGTCAATTGAATACTATTTGCATATATAACTAAACAATGCACATTCCTAATTCAACGGTAATTTCTAGACAGTTAGTAGAATTATCAATCAAATGTGTAACATACAACATTACCGAAAAAGTGTTTGTAGTTTTTCAAAAGGTAGAAATGTGTGCACGCTCACACACAAAAAAGACTTGTGAAGATTCGCAATTGATTATGGTAAAATTCAAGAAACTGCTACCGCTATCGGATTGTAGTCAATGTCATTTGGTGATTACTTGACTTTGGTGAAGTCAATACTTGAAAGTTTGTCGTTGTATTACTTCTTGCAATAAATATAGACAAGGCTAACTTTGAACCTGTTTGCCTTGTTTCACTTTTTGCTAGTTGGCTAGATCCTTCTTTACTTTGTTAAGAGATACAATAGAAGTCAAATGACGCGTTTCATAAGTAAATGAGTTTAAATTGCCAAGTTTAAGAGTATCAAATGGCAATTAGTGATAATCCTTGGACATTTTGTCATGATATGCGCAACATGTAGAATGAAATTATTTTAAAGTTGGAACTTTGGTGTTTGAAGCCATTTCGTACAACTTATCGATGACAACTTATTTCATACTTGCCATGAGTTCAGTAAACTAAACTACGCCCTATTAAGGCCTTAAATCCCTTAATGCTTATTTCTGCGCAAAATTTTCTTGAACCAATAGGCAGACATCTTGGGGTATCTCTTGAGAGTCTTGAAATCAACGTAAACAATGCCAAACCTTGAAGTGTAGCCTAATCTCCATTCAAAGTTGTCAAGCAGTGACCAAGCAAAGTAGCCTATCACATTTGCTCCTTCATCGACCGTCTGTTTAAGTGCAGCCAAATAACCCTTGTAGTAGTTGATCCTTGTGGTATCACGTAAACCCTTAGCAAGGGTTATATTACCTGGATCATCCATACCTACGAATGCAAATTGGGAAATCGAATTAGATATAATGCTAGTTAGACAATGCAACTATATGAATGGAAGGAAAATGCAGCATTTGGGAATTATATTGCAGGGGACTTGATATGAGGTGATACATACCATTTTCAGCCAGAATCATAGTCGGGTTTCCATAACGTTCTTTTATGTACATAATGGCTTTGTGTAGACCCCAAGGTACATTATAAAGCCAGTACGAATATGCCTGCAGACAAATAATATCAGCTACTTATTTTGACAATAGTCTCCTTAAGGGACCTTTTTAGAAACATGTGTGATTGAGAGCTCTTGATTCAGTTGGTTTTGATAGTTTTGAAAATTATGGGGATTTTAAGAGTTGAAATAATCTAAAAGTAGAAATTAGACCGAAGTTGATTTTTTTAATTACATCTTTATCTTACTAAAAAAAGCTTGGTAAAAGGAATTACCCTTGGACCAATTGGTACACCTTTGCGCTCATCTGCAAGAAAAAGTAAATAAACCATAAGTTCGTGGTCGTATCGAGTACTTACATGCGATAGAAAAACATAAAAACTCGTTCTTACAAGCAAATCCTGCATTCCAATCCATCTGGTAACCGAGGTCTTTTGGTGGGCTTTTATGCGGGTCATACATGTAATAAGTGGTATATTGGTTTATCCCAATTAAATCGAAAGATCCTTTCACCATTTTCACCTCCTCTTTTGTGAATTTGGGAAGGCGGTCCTTGACAATATTTTGCATTGTTTTTGGGTATTCACCATACACAATTGGATGCAAAAACCTGTACGAATATAATATCATAAACTTTCGTATGTCTAAGAACATAGGTGAATTCATAAGTTTTTAAAAGTGAATGTTTGACTATCTTACCATCCAACATGAAAGTCTCGTGCTCTTTGAGCTGCCAAATTGTCGGCTTTCGATCTAGTGAGTGGTTCGTACCAAACAAAGTCCAACAAAATCCCGATTCGCCCCTTTTGTTTAGCCTGTATGATCATATAACATGAGATGAACTGTTTTCTTTATCTTGTATAGATTAGTAGTTTTTATAGATGTCGGAATAATGAGGTTAGCTACAGGTCCTCGAGTTATCTTTGATACAACGACTTAGAAGGTCATATGTACACATTAGGAAAAAAATTAGGTGACTTCTAACATATTAGACTTGTTCGGCCCGTTTGACTCATTTCCCTTTTAGCTAAAAATTTCTTTTGGCTCATTTCACCTATTAATAAATTGGGTAAAATTGACATTAGTGAGATATTTTTGTTTTATAAGAATGTTAAATTTTACTTGATACTTTTGGCGGTATCTTTGAACAGCAGCTGCATGACTTAAGATCAAATTGTGGGCTACAATGTATGGTTCGGTTGCAGAATTCCCAGCTGTGCAATTCCCGTATGCTTTAGAACACCTTCCTGGAGCAAAAAAGCCATTGTCGTAACCAAGGGCAGCTACCACTCTAGGCTCGTTAAATGTCATCCAGTTCTTCACTCTGTCTCCAAATGTCTTGAAACAAAAGTCCGCATAATCAGCAAAATCATCCCTGAATTAGACAAATACAAAACATCATCACTTCATATATACTATCACTTTAGTCATAACTTGTCAACTTGATGGTTTGTTAAAAAAAAAAAATTCACGAGCCGATTGCTTAACCGATCAAAGTATATTTTGGGCTGAAACGGGTCACTTTCAATCGTTCCAATGAAAAAATACATATGTTAAATTGAATAGTATTTTGAAGGGTACATACACAACTTGATGGTTCAACCATCCAAGATACTTCTGTTCAAGGGCTAATGGAAGGTCGTAGTGATTGAGATTAGCGAAAGGAGTGATACCTGCAGCAACAATATATAACCACATTACCATTTGCTTAATTATGCATGTATTGTGATTATGTATTTATGTAACACAGTACCTTTCTTAAGCATATAGTTGATTAAACGGTTATAATAAGCAACTCCCTTTTTGTTCACCTTCCCGGTCCCTTCTGCACGTCGCAATCAAGTAGTATCAATCAATACAATGCATTTAGACATATAGTTGAAAACGTTTACGAGTACGTTTTTAGTTGAAACTTACTTGGAAATATTCGAGTCCATGAGATGGAGAATCGATATGAATCAAAGTTGAGGTTAGCCATCATATCGATATCTTCCTGTCACCATCAAAACATACACTTACACTTGTATATTACCGATTAAGCTAATAAAGCGAAAAAGAGCATAATTAAGTGTAACAAATACTTTTAAAAACTGAAGCAACAAGATTTAAGATCAAATTTCTTCTAAAGCATATTGTTAATGGGCTTACATCTAGATTAGTCCATTTAATTTAGGCCCAATGGGTTTTAACTTTTAAGACATATATCTAAAGTCTAAAGTTACGTTACGGGAAAAATGATTAATTGTGTGTTAAAGTTGAAAACGTTAATAACCATCAACGATTCAACGCTAATAAGTCGTTAAAGTTACGTACAAACAATTATTGCTTAGAAAAAGTATTCGCATTAACTTAATTACGACTTTAAATTGCATGTAACCCTCTAACTTTAATTAATCCACGATACTGATATCCACTTTTGGTTCTTCTTCAAATCTGTCTCTAGAACCTTTGGAGTTTGTATCTTTTGTGTTGTGTTTTTATTTACGAATTTTTTAACCTGTGCTACTACGATAAGTTACGTTTAATAATTTTGAAATTTTCATAAATATTAAAATTTGCATTTTTAGAAATGTTTATACAAGTTAAAATTAGCAATGAATGTGATATGATAAAAGATTTTTTTAGCCAGTTAGACCCTGCCAACCGTCCTTCGGTTCTCACTTCACTTTTGACTATTATTGGCACCACCACTTCTCTTTGCCTAAGTTTTGTGGAGTTTCGGTTTACAGAAGTTGAAGTGAAGGAAGAAGTGGGTCTCGTGCGTTTATTAAAATATTTCTTTTGTTTTTGTTTAGTATATAGAAATAAAGGTATATTGGTAAATGTTGGATCCGAAAAAATTGAGTTATGTATCATGATTGGTCGTTTTCAGTCAGCTATATGTCTAAGAAGTGCTAATGTATAGTTGATATGTTACGAACTCATATTATCAATTTGCGTCATAATTGAGAGTTGTCTTGGCAACCATGTATTTTCAAAACAAAAGAAAGAGAACTAAAAAAAGAGAATAAACTCCGTATCATTGTATCAATAATTAGGAGGATAAAAACAAAAAATGGCATTTGGGCCCATTTTTCCACTGCCCAATGTGACTGTCGCATGTCACGGGTTGTCAACCTTCCCGGCCCGCTCATTTATATTCAACAATTTTGGACCATTTACATGTGTTCGAAATGTACATTTAAAACTATATTCCATTTATTCAAGAATCAAGACACATATTTTAGTTCTTTTTTTTTTTCCTTATTTTAATTTTAATATTTATGCTTTCAATATGTCTCAATTTATTTTCTAAATATCTCATTATTTTAAATGTGATTATTTATAATTTATTAATTATTTATGATGAGTGATATATGACTATCAATAAGAGAAAATGCATTTATTGAAGTTAAAATTTTCTTATTAATTTTCAGAATTATAATTAATACACTTAAGATTTGCATTTAATTCACTGAAATTTTTCTTTTATTTATAATATATTAATTAATTGAAATATTTAATTATAAAGGAAACTTTAATTTTAATAAATCTATTATATTTTTTTATTAATAGTACTAAGGGTTGTCATTATCATTCTTATTTATTTATGAGTTTAATTATCATATCATTAAACACCGTTGGAAAATTTTAATGAACCGTTATGTTGTTTTACACCTATGAAAAAAAGACTACAAGGGTACCGTAAAACCTTCAATTTTTTTTAACTTCTATAATTAATTAATTTAAAAAGATTATTTAAAGCCATAATCATTTATATGCAAAAGTATAAAAGTAAGGCATAAAATAATGCCTAAAAGACTAAAAATCTAGCTAAAATGCCAAAAATAAGAGAAAGTAACCTTGTATCGATGATATTGATCCACTGTAACTTCTCCTGTTGCATTGTTTGGCTCAAGTCCTACATATAACAATAAATTTATTATTTTAGTAAATAAATATCACAAGGGTTAATAATTTAATATTTGGTGTTTTATTTTTCTAAAGGAGGGATGATTTGTACCGAACCAAATTTTAAATATATACCACTAAGTATGTTATAAAGTATTGTACAGTCTAATACATAAATAGTGATGCATGACTAAATTTGATAGTACAAATCATCACCTTTTTCTAAAATTGACTTATATAATTTTTAAGAAAAATACTTTAAAAAAACAATAAGGTTCCACTTTTACAGTTTCACTGGGATAAAAAAAAGTAGTTGATAGTATTCAATGACCATGTAATATTTGCGTAAAAACTAAATCATGATTCAAGTTTACTAAATATGTAATTCGAAAATCAGTAAAGCACTTTCGTTCGTTTCTATTTTGAGAAAAGTTACCGTGACGAGTTAATGGTGAGACTGAAATTATTTACTGTAACACTAAATCTGCTAAAAAAATATATGTAGGTGACTAACATATTTTTTAAGTTCGTACTGTAATCATTTTTTTTCTTTAGAAAGTCAACGAATTCACGCACCCGATCACGAATATATACATATGTTCAGTTCTGGACTTGAACTCACAACCTCATAATTCAAGGGTCATGTCGATACCGCTCGACCGATAGCGCCCTTTGTTATTATAATCAATTTTTCAGAAACTTGAATTTGCTTATATGATGTGAAAATGAACAACAAGCACTTACGTACCGCTCGGCCGATAGCGCCCTTTGTTATTATAATCAATTTTTCAGAAACTTGAATTTGCTTATATGATGTGAAAATGAACAACAAGCACTTACGTAAACAATATCAAATACCACCTAACTTACTAACTAGTTTGTTGAGATGGGAAATCAAACGTACTTATAACTATATACTTACCGGGAGTCTTGATGAATTCGTCCCAAATGCTGGGTCCTCGTCCACCTTTAGAGGCCATTCCCTCGACCTGATAAGCCGATGTTGCAGTTCCAAACAAAAACCCATTTGGAAAACTCTTACGGGTCACCTCGGTCGCACCCACGACCGCCACGAAAACCACCAACAAGACTAGTATGGGTAATGGCCTTCTCATGTTTCTATGTCTCAGGGTGGAAGAATGGCAGAACCTTTCTATTTATAGCTGAAAAGACACAAGTTTTGTTAGGATAAGGTTTTCTTAATATTCTCATTTTTATTACTTCTATAATTAAAAATTAAATAACAATCATGAAAAGCCGATAAATTTTTATAGCCAGGATAAATAAATCTATTTACACGTGATATTTGCACTGGAGAAAGGAATGCGACATTTAGTGGCCTCATAGCTATAAATTAGTTTTTGTAACTTTTTTGTATGTATTTTTCTAAACATAGTCGTAACTCGTTAAAGTTACGGTAACCAATAAAAAATTCATGAGTAGTCGATAAATAACGATTCAAAATTAATTTAATTGGTCATTGGAGTAGCTATTTAAATGCAGGTTATTGGTATGTTCATGGTGAAGTTGGGCGGTATTTATATGAAAAATTATGCTATTAAACAAGTAAAATAGTTTTTTGTCAAAAAAATGAATTAATAGTTCTTTTTTTACATTTTCGGGTATCGACTAATTTTATTTTTTAAAAATGAACCACTAATTTAAAATCGAACATTTTCGGGTATATTGATTCATTTTTAAATTAGTGGTTCATTTTTAAAAAACGAAAATGTTCGATTTTAAGGGTACTAATACCCGAAAATATTCGATTTTAAATTAGTGGTTCATTTTTAAAAAACGAAATTAGTTGATATCGAAAAATGCAAAAACGAGAACTATTGATTCATTTTTCGAAAAAAACCCTCCAGAAAATCACTAGTCAAAACACATGCTCATTTGTTAGGGTCCTTAAACACTTGGCGATCATCTCAAGCACCGTTATTCTGAAAATACATAATATATATATATATATATATATATATATATACACACACACACACACGATGTCAAACTGGGTAAACTTAAGTGTGATGCACATTGTGTAACAAAGGATAAGCTACATGTTACATAACTTGTAGAAAGAAATTATTATAATGTTGTAACTGTGGCATTTGCAGCCGTTTGGTACAACTCATGGATACTAACTTATTTCATACTTGTCGCGAATTCAGGGAATCAAACTAGACCCTGTATATTAACGCAACAACGCTTATTTCAGCGTAGTATTTTCTGAAACCAATAGGCAGACTTTTTTGGGTATCTCTTGAGAGTTTCGAAATCAACATAAACAATGCCAAATCTTGAAGTGTAGCCTAATCTCCATTCAAAGTTGTCAAGCAATGACCAAGCAAAGTAGCCAGTCATATTTGCTCCTTCATCAACTGTTTGTTTAAGTGCACCCAAATAACCTTTGTAGTATTTGATCCTTGTGGTATCATGTAAACCATCAGCAACAGTTATATTACCTGGATCATCCATGCCTATATATATAAATCAAGAACTAAAATTAGATGTGATGTTTGTTAGCAAAATGTAGCTAGAATGATTTGATGGTAAATGTAGCATTTGGGGATTATAATGTAGATGCATACCATTTTCAGACAGAATCATGGTTGGGTTTCCGTAACGCTCTTTTATGTACATAATGGCTTTGTATAGACCCCAAGGAACATTATAGAGCCACGACGAATATGCCTGCATACAATCGGATATTTGAAAATTTAAGGGATTTTATATGTGAAACAAAGTTGCTAACTGAAAATAGATATTGGACTAAAGTTGGTTAAATTTCATTATAACTACCTCTGTTTCTTGCTAAACGAAAAGGCTAGTTAAAAGGAAATACCTTTGGACCAATTGGTACACCTTTTCGCTCATCTGTAGCAAGATAGAGAAACTATAAGTTCGTGCTCATGTTTAGTACTTGTGTACAACAGGAAAATACAAAAACTAGTTCTTACAAGCAAATTCGACATTCCAATCCATCTGGTAACTGAGGTCTTTGGGTGGACTTCGACGTGGATCGTAAATGTAATAGGTGGTATATTGGTTTATCCCAATTAAGTCGAAAGATCCTTTCACCATTTTCACCTCTTCTTTTGTGAATTTGGGAAGACAATCCTTGACAATGTTTTGCATTGTTTTTGGGTATTCACCATACACAATTGGATGCAAAAACCTACATGAAAAACATCAGCAACTTTAATTTGTCTAAAAACAGAGGTGAATTCACGTTTTTTAAAAGTGAATGTTCGACTATCTTACCATCCAACATGAAAGTCTCGTGCTCTTTGAGCAGCCAAGTTGTCGGCCTTTGATCTAGTGAGTGGTTCGTACCAAACAAAGTCCAACAAAATCCCGATTCGACCCTTTTGTTCTTCCTATATGATTGCACGAATTGTTAGGTTTTTAGAGATGTACATTAAAAATACACTTTAGGTGATTTTCAACATATTGGACTTGTTCGACCCATTTTCATTTTAGCTAAAAATTATTTTGAGTAATTGTACCTGTTAAATAAGTTGATTATAATGACATTAGTGGTATTTTATAAAAATTTGTTGAATCTTACTTGATACTTTTGGCGGTATCTTTGAACAGCAGCAGCATGACTTAAGATCAAATTGTGGGCTACAATGTAAGGTTCGGTCCCAGAGTTCCCAACTGTGCAATTCCCGTATGCCTCAGAACACCTTCCTGGAGCGAAAAAACCATCGTCGTAACCTAGAGCAGCCACAACTCTAGGCTCATTAAACGTAAACCAATTCTTCACTCTGTCTCCAAATGTCTTGAAACAAAAGTCGGCATAATCAGCATAATCTTCCCTGAGTGGGCAAGTAAAAACCAACATCATTTCCTACGTATATTTGTCATATTGTAGTACATAACAATGTCAATTATGTCATAAGTTAGATTAACTAAAAACTGAATAGTATTCTAAAGGATACATACACAACTTCATGGCTTAACCATCCAAGATACTTGTCTTCAAGGGCCAACGGAAGATCGTAGTGGTTGAGATTAGCGTAAGGTGTGATGCCTGCAGCAACAATATATAAACTCATTACCATTTGCTTATTTGTGTTTACTTATTTAGTTATTACTATGCATAACTAATTAAACAGTACCTCTGATGAGCATATAGTTGATTAAGCGGTTATAATACGCGACTCCTTCTCGGTTCACTTTCCCGGTCCCATCTACATGTTGCAAATCAAACAAGTATTGATCAATACAACCCATATATAGTTGAAAACATTTACGTTTTTAGTTGAAACTTACTTGGAAATATTCGAGTCCAGGAAATGGAGAATCGATATGCATCAAAGTTAAGGTCAGCCATCAAATCGATATCTTCCTGTGACCATCAAAACGTACATATATTCACAAAAGATCGTAACTACTTTCAAAAACTGAAGCATTGTGAAATAACGCATATTGTAAACTGTCCCGCTATTGTGCGTTTAAATTTCAACTTCGAATACATATTGTTGTATAGTGTAATTCATTATATAGCCGAATACATAACAGTTATCGCTTAGAAAAAGGAATCCACGATAATTATATAAACTTTAGAAATTCTAAATTAGTATTGAATGTGATCAAGGCTTTACAGCCATGTCTTAAAAAAAAAAAAAAAAAAAAAAAAAAAAAGTTAATGTAATTATTTTTGGATCACTGTATTAAACTTGTATAATTGAATTGTAATGTGGTTTTATAGAAAAAAAAAAAAAAAAAAAAAATATGTTACGGATTTCTGTATTAAAATTGGCCTTATGTATTGTGATGAGTATCTAAAAGAACTTTTTAGTTTTATCATAGTGTGACGTGTTATTTCGTGTATGACTGAAAACAAACAACAAGTAAATTAATACAGTAAGCCCAATAAGTAAATGGACCAGATATGTCAAGGAAATGGACCATTTCCCCACTAATGCGGCTGTCGGTAAATCTGGACCATTTTAATAAACAAATCTTTTACCCACGAATATCATTAGTTGTAATATATCAAACTTTACCCTTTTTATTATTATATATCCTTCAACTTTGAAATTTATTATTATAATGTATTCCAGTTTTAAAATCTTTTACGAAAGGAATTTGTGTTGTTCGAGCTAAGGAAATTATGTCATTTCGAACCAAACAAAAGAAAGAAAGTAACCTTGTATCGATGATATTGATCCACTGTAACTTCTCCTGTTGCATTGTTTGGCTCGAGTCCTACATATATATATAAAATAAAATAAATTAATAATAATAATAATGACTTAAAATTTATTATATATATGGTATGAATTAAAATGTATCATATTGGACTCGAGTCCTATATAATTCTGAGTTCTGACGCTATAATATTGGCATAAAATCAACCTGATCATGATTCATGTTTACAAAATATAAATTTGTTGGGTAGTACAAAAAAAAATTGATAGACTTTTTTCCTTTATTTCTAATTTGAAGAAAGGTACTAACTGGTTTATTAAAGAGATTTGATAATGACATCTTTTAAAGCTGTCAATAAGATTTTAATATTGTGTAACCATAAACATTTTGTCAAAAGTGGTATGTAGAGACTACAATTGTGTACCAGGAGTCTTGATGAATTCATCCCAAATGCTGGGTCCTCGGCCACCTTTAGAGGCCATGCCTTCCACCTGATAAGCCGACGTTGCGGTTCCAAACAAGAACCCATCAGGAAAGCTCTTTCGGCTCATCAGGTCTGTCGCACCGACGACCGCCACAAAAACCACCAACGACACTAGAACTAGCATGGGTATTGGCCTTCTCATGTTTTCGTTTCTCATTAGGAAGAATGCAATAGAAACCCTTTCTATTTATAGTTGAAAACACGTACATTACGTACATCCCTTTGTTAGGATAAAGATTTTCGTTTCCCATTTTCATTTTTATTTTCATTTTTATTTTATTTATTTATGTATTATTAAAATAAATACAATAAACAATCCATCATCCAAATCCGATCGATAAATTTGCTAGCTAGCGAGGATAAATCTATTTATTTACTAGTGCTAACTAGTTGAATGGAAGAAGGGAATTCGATTATTAGTGGCATAATAATGCTTAATAATGTTTCACACGTATTTTTGAATAAACTAATATAAGATTAATAAACTACGTCCTTTTCTATAAAAATGATACGAGTAACACATTTTAGTTTGACCATATATATCTTATCTTAACCATATATAAAATCTTCTATACTCTTAATTCGTATATATCAAAAGGTAGATAATCATCTCACAATATCATCAATCTTTTATCGTTCAAAAAAGTATAACAGTTCTAGTGGCATGTTTACACTAGATAACTCGTATGTATATACGAGATTAAAAGTTATTTAGATGGTAATTATTAAGTAAACGGGTAAACGAATGAGGTTTTTTATATTCAGCTTATTCGAAAATGGTGAGTATTTTTATTCAGATGTATGCAACCTAACTGGAGTATTTCGTGACTGTTTTTTACCTTTTTTTCTGATCACCCCAAGAAGTGCAGCTAGTAAGGTTTAAACATGAGACCTTTTACGAGAATATCAGTACGCCAATCACTAGTGCATCTTAATAATGATTATGGTAATCATTAAGTGTTTGGGTCAATTACATTACATAAATGATTGTGTTGTATAATTTCTTACGGGATTACCTATATGGATTCAAGATTCGGGTCAAACTTTATTGCAACTTTGGCCCCTAGGTGCATGTTTGATTTTATCACCTTTCATTCGTGGTTCATAATATAATTTTGTTATTATTGTTTGTGATTTGATTTGTGAGGATTGTTTAGCCATGACGACAAATAAAATTTATTCACCATCCCGTTATAACCGTTTTCAAAAATGTTTTTAGTTGTTCAAAATAAATATTCATCTTATAGACAACCATTAAAAGCAGTATTAAATACGTGAAAATGATATGTTATTGGATAACAATGTAACAATTGTATATTTTTTAGACTATGAAGTTTTAACTGAGATGGAGAAATATATTAGTCTTTTATTAGATTCTGTTCATTTGTAATTAAAATCTTGACCAAATTAGTGACTAATACACTTAAAGGCTGTTATTTTATTTATATATATATTATATATCTTATTTTACATAGTTTAAATTAAATTTATACTATACTACTGTACTATTATCACGCTATACGTGTACATAATATATTATTATTATTAACACCTTACGTATGGTTAAGTAGTGACACAATGAGTCGCAATTGTTACTCCTAGAAATATGTTTTTTATTCTATTTTATTATACCTCTTTTAGGACTAATGACAAAATGAGTCGCAATGTTTGTTGTGCCTAGAGATTTGTTCCTTCTCTTTCAAGTATAAAATTGTTTAAGATTCAAATTGGAACGATTTTTATGGTGAAAATTGTTCGAAAGTACATTTTTATTTTTCATTTTAAAATTAATTAACATTTTAATAAAAAATTATATCAAAATTATTAGAATTTTATGAGTATTTAAAAAAAAAAATGTGATATACATTATAATAAATTTAGTGTATCACAATATTACACATAAAAGTTGTGATACACAACTTTAACCTGTATATCATATATGTGTATATTTTTTTAAATCAATTTCATACTAAAGATAATAAAATTCTAATAATTTTGATATTATTTTTTTGTTTCAAAAAGTGTACAAAGGTTGAGCTTGACCGAGTCGAGCTTTTATCTAGTTCGAGCTTAAAAATTAAGCTCGAAATATATATCGAGCCGAGCTCGAGCTTTTAAGAGCTCAGCTCGAGTTGTTATTGAGCTTTCCAAGTCTTATTAAATATCTATATGTGTATATATTTATATATGTAATTTTTGTTGTGTAAATGATATTAGTATTATATTTTAAAATTAGTAAACTATTCTACAGAAATTTTGACTTGTTTCACGATTTATTTTAATTTATATATATTTGAAATGATTTATATTTTTTTAAATAAATATAAAATAAGTTTGAATATTAAAAATCATTCTTATATAAATTTTAGAACTTTTCGAGCTGAATTCGAGCCTACGTTGTGAAAGTTCGTCGAGCTCGAGCCCTGTCAAGCTCGAACTCAGCTCGACTCGATTACAGCCCTAATTACAATGCCCTAATTACAATGCATCATTAGAAAAGGAAGAAGTGAAGAACACGATACATAGTTAACAAAATATTATCTTCTTGCATAATTGGTTTAAAATCCACCATTTCTAACTAATTTCATTTGCTTGCTAGCTTAGCTTTGAACCAAAATGTAATTTTTATGATGTGAAATAACATTTAAACCGTTTTTTACCAATCGTTATCAACAAAATGCGCAAAACATGATATATTTTGGCTACAGATCATTTTGAACCATTTACTTATTGATAAGTTGTTTTTGTGTTAAGTTTGATACTAAATTTCGTAAACTTTGTACAATAAACTATCA
Organism: Gnaphalium uliginosum; assembly: GCA_963930675.1. Lineage (NCBI taxonomy): Eukaryota > Viridiplantae > Streptophyta > Magnoliopsida > Asterales > Asteraceae > Gnaphalium > Gnaphalium uliginosum. The sequence goes on from OZ005684.1 coordinate 20,818,180, forward strand.
CAGTGATCAAAGAAATAGTGAAATGATATTTTTAATTTTATTTTGTTTACATTGTTTTAATTGCAAACAAATTTCTAAATTTTGTTAAACAAGATAATAATAAAAAGCATTACGATGAAAATTTGGATAGAACTAATAGAAGTTAGAATTGTGGTTTGAAACTTCATGAGGGTAGTTTTTTTCTCTTTTGGTTGCATAGGTACCGGAGTTTTAACATTTGAATTTCTTTTATATATAATTTTCAATGGATTTCTATTCTTTTTCGTTTGATTATTTGAAGTACGCATATTCATTTTTCTAATGGGCGTTGATATTTTCACCATTCTTTTTTATAAATATGCGGTAATTATGCATCATTTATGTTTACAATATACTACATCCGTCCCAATTTAATTGTCTTGTTTTGACTTTTGGAGTCTTTATTTTTCAACTTTGACCTTAAATATTTTTATTTGTGTTACAAGATATTTAATTAAAATTATACCAATGAAAATACATTTAAAACTCAATCCACTCATATATTTTACATCAAATATTATATAGAACAAACAAATATATTCAAGGTCAAAGTTGAAAAAGAAAGACTCCAAAAACCAATTAAATTGAAACGAAAGAAGTAATTATTTAACGTATAATTGTAGCGTATAATTGAAAATTAATGGTTGAAATGTCATCACATTTTTCTAATAGTATCTCTGATACTAATCTCTGTGCTCTTTCCTAATAGTATCTTGATACTAATCTCTGTGCTCTTTTAAGTTTGTTTTCTTTATCGGTCAATAAAATATGAATTTGATTAAAATCAAATTTGTAACTTAAAAAAGAGTTACAAACGGTGGGCTACCAGTCTTGTTTTTTATATGGTTTACTAATAACTTAATATTTGGGCTATATAAAGATATAGCAATTGCTATTTTTGGCTGGGCTGTTGGGAAGTAATTTGTTTGTTGTATTGAAGGAAGGTCCAAATAAGGTGCACGTGATACTGACAAAGGATCACGTGATATTGATGACTACAGAATCTAGATAAGCGATACGAGGAACAAGAAGCGGCCGTGATTGTGGTTGGTTGTTAGGAAACGGCCAAATCAGATTTCATCACTCAAATCCGCACACAAACACAAACACAAACACAAACACAAACGTTATCTTTTTTTCTTTTATCCTTTCAAGGTAAACGCAAATATCCAAATTTGAGATCATAATTTTCTCTGTTTTTTTTTCCTTTTTCAAAATTAAATATAATAAAGTATTAACAAAATCAATTTAAAAACTTTTTATAAAATGTGAAAGCACGAACTTTACACATTCATACGATTACTTTCTGTTTTTTTATAAGTAGATACTTTTTTTTTTTAACAAATAAAAATAGTTATTATGTAAATGATAATAGGATAAAAACACACAAATTATACACTTCTGAATAACATGAGATTTGACTTTTTCATCGGAAGTGATTTTATGTCACTATAGTAAAATAAGTTTTTTTCAATTGTATAATTATACTACATTTAATTTACTATATACTCAATAGTCATAATTTGTACGGGTGTTAACACCGATCATCAATTTATTCTTGAAATTCACACGGATCATCTTTGTAATTTGTAAAATTGTACGGTCATAGTCCTTTCAGTTAATTACCACTAAATAAGTTTATTAACACTTAACATGTACAAAAGAGTTGTGGGTGTGCAATTTTGCAAACCACAAAGACAATCAATGTAATTTTAAAAATAAAATAACGATCAATATTATTTTTTACAAACTACTAGAATGAGCTATGTAATTCACTCTTACAAATATTAAACTTTAGGGCTCTTTAAGACATTTTTAAATAATTCAAAAATTAACTACACCACGTATCGTTAAGCAAATGTTTATATCTAATAAAGTCAAAGTTTTCTAGTTTTCCTCTCTTTACTTTTTCTTCTCGATAAAAAGGATTCCTCTCTTTCTTCAAAGTAGATTTTTTTCATCGTATTTCAATGTGTTGCATTCACTTGACCTCAATTATCAATTCTTTCAAGTAGTTAAAGATACCTTTATATATATATATATATATATAAAAGTTATAACTTTCTTTTTGAATTATTTTATTATTAAAAAATGATTTTAATGACGGTTTTAAGTAGAATTGTAATCGAATCGAGACGAATTCGACTTGATAGCTCGAAGGACTTTCACGATACCAACTGGACTCGACTTGAAAATATTCTAAAATGATTCGCGCTAGGCTTGGACTTGAGAAACTTGAATTTTTATTTTAAAGCTCAACTTGTTCTATATTTATGTAGAAATAAAAGTCAATATAAATAATTCATTTCAAAATATAAATACAATTAAAATAAAATTATTAATCGTTATTTACAATATACCAAAATGTTTTTTTTTTAATTTGTATATCACAATCACAAGATACTAAGATTAATAAATTTATGAAAGTTTATTTATCAATAAAAAGTATTCAAATATTACTCTCCATTATTTTCGTCTTCTTAATTATCTCATCTCATCTTCTCAATTTCGATAATAACATAATAAAAAATAAAAATAGAAAAATAAAAATGTAAAAAACCGTATAATATTCCACTTTACACGGAGTTATATGATATGATATCTACATTCTAAATTAACTTCCCACAATCAAATAATTAAGGAATCAGTCAATCACCGGATAACATCCATCAAAACAATGAGGAGGTCATTTGGTCCGGGAATGGGCGGTGGTGGTGGCGGCGGCGGCGGCGGTGGAATGATCAAAACCGTCCATAGAGCCGTCAGGGCCGGCATGGGTGGCGGCAGCGGCGGGGAACAACCTTATTCACATTCCACTATCACAACCACCACAAGATCATCAACCACCACTAATAACCGCAACAGTCAACCAATAAATAATACCACTCTTTTTGTATCATCAAATAATAATAATTGTGCATCACCTTTTTATGTTCCAGCGCCGCCGCCGCCAAACTGGGTTTTTCCGGCCGTTGAAGAGTTTGATAATTGGGAGTATGTTGATGGCAGTGATAGTGAGAGTGTTTATGGTGTTTATGATGATGATGTTGATGTTTTTGGTAGTGTTCCTTCCAAAGATGAAGTTCATCATGCAGTTTCTTCTCTTCAAGAGTATGTATTTTTTTTTTCTTTCTAATTATTTAATCAAAAATCTCATATTCTTTTTCATTATTAAATTCTATAATAGTATATATATGTGTTTATTTATTTATTTATTTATTTATTTATTGATCGTTCACTGAATGAAGTGTATATTCAGGTGTATTCTAGACAGGTTTTTATTTTGATTGTTTATAAATTTGTTTGTTTATAGATTGTATCGAATATTGTTGATGATTATATTCATTTTTTTTATTATGTTGGAACTTGGAAGTCATTTTTATATTTTTTTTTATCCTTGTATAAGAATTTTGAATCCAAAGTCCCTTTGACATCTAAATTTTACAGAATGAAAATGCTAAATCGTAAATGTAATTAAGCATGATTGTTTTAACTTGAGTTCTGTTTTGTGAACGTTAGGGTTCTTGAACCGGTTTCCTTTGCACGGTTGATTAACGACCGGGGATCATATGGTAGTGATGACGATGGAGTCGAAAAGATTTTAGGCCGGCCAGCTAGTTCTTATAAATCTGGATCTGAGTCGGATTGGGTGGAGCCTTCGATGCAAGTATGCAACTCAACAAGTACATTGCAAGTTCGTAGCTCCGATAAAGTTTATGATGCTTTCCATCTGTTGCAAACCGAGCCTTCTGTTCAGGTATAATAGTACATATTTGGACCTATACAACTTATAAAGTAAGATTTTTGGCATAATAGTGTGTGATTATCAAAACATCTTTGGACCAAGTTCACTTTTATCGCATCTTTTTGTATAATTTTTATTTAGTTTTGGTTTTTATGGTGCAGAGAATGGTCATTTCCTTGTCATCAGACAAGGCTGTTTGGGACGCTGTTATGAACAATGAGGTGGTTCGTGAGCTTCGTGAATCAGTTGATGAAGGTTTGTGTATATTCATTTCATATAAACTGGTTTTATGAAAAGAAAATGGTTAAAGGCACTTAAGCTTGCAGTAATAATAAATAAAATAAACGAGCATACATTTGAAATTGAATTTATGAAATGTAATGCAGATGGTTATAGATGCTCATGACATTGTTTTGGTTAATGGTTCTTAATATTCCTGCAAAATGTAGCGCTGTTAATTTCTTATTCTAGTTGTTTCTGAGATTATGTATAACAGATAAAAGCGTTACAGAGGGGTCGGATAGTAGTGCTGACAATTCGAATCCAGTGACGCAAGTACTTCGTTGGATATTTGCGAATACAAAGGATAAAGTGATTGAAATAGTAGAGAAAATAACAAAGATTGTGAATGAGTTGGTTCATCCCATGAACAAGGACAAGTCGGTGAATACAGGCCTCAACTCATTTGAAGAGAATCTAAGAAGCTCTTTCTTTCTTTCAATCATGGTACTCTTGATTGTAGTTGTGAGTCGATCCCGCAAGTGATGAACATGATCTATGTCTGTGACCCAAACCCGCCACTTGATCATATGATCTTAATTAGTTCCGAGTCAAATTTTTAAGTGTTGATCATGGTCTTACATGGTCTTACATGGTCTTGGGCTTGGCCCACAGATGTTGATCATCAATTTGCTGACACGACAACAATAGGATTCTGTTGATGGATTTTTATGCATATTGTGTTTTTGCAAGGTTTTGGATATTGAAAACTAGTAGCTAGTTTTTGAATGCTATGCTCATTTTGTGGTGATTTTATGGATAGTGTATCTATCTACACTGGTCAGGTTTTTTATTAGATTAAGAATGCACAAGCTCATCTTTATGCACTAGCATATTACCTGCGTTATCCGGCGGTACAAAAATTACTTGTATTAATATTTTTATTTGATGACATGTAAGCCTTAAATATAATTTTAAAAACAGTGTCATACCACTTTCTTACTTTATTTTATATACGATATGACTCGAATGATAACCCAAAAACCCCCAACCACTTTAATATTTAGGGTTGATTTTAGATGTTATGATTTGGGTCAACATTCAACCCGGAACTCTGAACTTTTTTATTTATATAATAAAAAAGCAACACCCAAACCCATTAACTCGTTTACTTAAATAGGTCATGCGGACCGTCAAAGATTAGTTAATTTTGACCCGTTAACCCGCTCATCATAGTTCTGTTAGGTTGAGTAACTTTTGACCCGCAGATTATTGAACCCGTTAATCAAAAAATCGTCAACCATTTTAAATTATTGGGCATGTTTCGCGTGCATAAGTTGGGGTCAGCGGGTTACGCCACCAACTCGGAAATTTTTTATAAAAATACAATACTTCAATCTATCAACCTGTTTATCGAAATGGGTTATTCAGGTTTTTTTGTGGATGAGTTCCTTTTGACCTGTTTATTATGTTAATTAGGGTTCAGGTTGAGATTTGATGACCCGTAAATCTAAACTCTTAACCTGATTCGACCTGAATTAACACCCCTAATTATAGTAATTGAAATTTTAGGAATATTAACTTACAAATATTCAATCTAGTTATTAGGCAAGATAATTAGATAGATAATTGTTATAATAATACGAAAAATTATTATTTTGAGTGTTTGTACTATTTGTATTAATTAAAAGTGTAAAATAATAACTTTAGTTACTCCAATATTTATTTAAGATAACAAATTGGTCAAACTCTATATATAAAAGTATTATATAATCAAGATTATAATTTTCTAACCTTTAATTAGATAAATTTAAGTATCATGTTGATGATAATAAATAATACTTTTATCTTATTATTTACATTGATGAATTAATTTCCATTTAATATTATTTAAGTTTTAATATAATTAGAAATCACTGTCAATAGTAAAAAAAAAATTTGACTTTAAATGTATACACATTTAACATAATTGTTTGTACTCTATGTTAAGAGATTAAGACTTTTGGTACAAACTCTTTATATATATATATATATATAAAGAGTTTGTACCAAAAGTCTTAATCTCTTAACATAGAGTACAAACAATTATGTTAAATGTGTATACATTTAAAGTCAAATTTTTTTACACTTTTATATATATATATATAAATTGACGATAGAAGTTTGTTATAACTTGTAAAAAATATAAGATATTCGAGTTATACCATTATTTAGATTAAAAGAATCGTAACATAGATTTTAATATCAATAAATGTTTACATAAGTTACATCATTTATAAAAAATACAAATAAGTATTGGGTTACATATTAAAAGTTTTTTTAACCGAAAACTTAGATTTCTCGAGCTGTTTGTGTAAAGTGTTTTTTTGCCTGATTATTTTCATGTTACCCTCAGTTGTGTTTAAAAAATTCAAAGCTTTTATACTTTTATACATTGTAGCGAAACTTTTTCTAGGAAGCCTTTTATTTTATATTAAAAGTGATGTGTAATGCAAAAAAGTTTTTTACATTTGGGATCCTCGAGATGAAAACCAAAGTCATGCCTACCCTGTACTCAAAATTATATGTATTCGCATTTATATTATGAGATATAATAAATAGAATTCGAACGTTTCTAAATGACAGGAGTAGATAATTATTATCGAACGTTTCTACCTTCACGCATTTCTTTGTGTTGAATTATTAAAACAAACCAAAATTTCAAACATTTTTAATAATCTTGATTGTTTACGTTTTTGAAGCTTCAAAATGTAGAAATCTTTCAGTGAAAACACGGTTCTCCAAATATTGTTTTCACCTAAATTCTCTGCGCCTACTCTCTCACTTGAGGTAATAGTTTTTAATATTTTATATTTGCAAAACTTTTCTCTTTACGTATTATTCGTAATAACTTTGTGAATTTGTTTACAGTACATTATTTGGCCTATGTGGATGGATTTATGCAAAAAAAAATTTTACAAGTTCATGAATATTATAATGAGAATTTCTAATTTATATTATGATGACATGCTCTTTATGCTCAAATAGAATACGTATATTTGAAGTTTGAAAAATAGGATGTAATACAGACACAAAGTAAAACCTGTTTAATTACATGTTTTCATTATTTTTCATTTGTGATGTGTACTTAGTTTTTTATATTTTTTATTGAATATGCCACTCACTGTTATTAGTTTTTTTGAAGATAGAATTTTTATATTAGCTATTGATTTGAATATGATGTTAGCCAGACTAGTCTGACTAATATCTCTTGAGAAATTACTTGTTTACGAAATTATATAATGGTTATCATGATAAATACATGTATGCATGTGTACAAAATATCTCATCTATCTACGATTCATTTATGTTATATTTTGGTGTATTATATGTTAGTCTACTTTATATATTTGGATTGTGTGATATTATTAACATTCAGGATATGGATTCGAACAATGAAAATGCCAATATGAATCTAAAAACTACGAAGGTCAATCCTCGAAAAACCGTTTGGGATCCTAACACCCATATCGCATTTGTTGAGTTGTGCATCGAGGAGGTCAAAAATGGGAATAGGCTACGGAGCACTTTTAATAAGGTTGGATGGGCAAACTTAGGAAATAACCTTAAGAATCGAACATGAAAAATGTATTGTAAACTACAAATGAAAAACCATTGGGATTCAATGAAGAGTGATCGGAAGTTATGTGATCGACTAATGAGAATTGAATCCGGCTTTGGATGGGATCCCGTGAGAAAGACGATCAATACAACACCCGAGTGGTAGGATGAGAAAATACATGTAATATATGATCTACCAGTGTTTTCACAATTATTTATTGATTAGATTAAAATAAAATAAAATTAATTTTCTTCATTGTGCAGGCAAATCCTGATCTTGCAAAATTTAGAGACAAAAATTTAGAGATGTATCACATGTATTATGAGCCTTTGTTTCGGGATTTGGTTGCCATTGGCGATAGGACTAAGACTCCTTCTCAGTTATAAAATGAAATTGGTCAAAATAACGTTCAAGGTGAGATTGATCCTGTGGATGTAGAAGAGAAAGAAGATAATGACGAAGTGAATTTAAGTGATGATGTTGAAATATCAGTTCCCGAAAGTAGTTTGGCTAAGAGAAGGCAATGTTAATACTCGTTTAAACAAAGGAAAAACCATGGCGATTTCCTCATTTGAAGTAAAATTGGATACCGTATTGCAAGCGATATCATCAAAAAGCACACAAACTGTTCCACCTGTGCCTTCTATTTCAGAGTGCATGATTATTGTTTCAGCATTTCCTGGTTTTGAACCAAGCTCTTTGGCTTATAACAAAGCAATGCGCATATTTTGGAAAAGGGAGGCAACATAATGCTTAATGTATCCGCCAACTACCGTTGACAAGATTAAATTTCTCTACTCACTTATGAATGAGTGATAAGACAATATATTTTCGTTATGTGATGTTATTTTCCATTGGTTGTGTCACACCTCCAAAATTTGAATAATAATAATTAAGGCGGAAGCTCGGAGCGTGACTCGATCAATCGACAATAATCGAGAGCGTATGATTATCGCAGAACATCTATAATATTAAGATGCCAATAATAGTTTTACAAACGTTACGACTTATCAAGCCGTCAAAATAACAATGTTATCAAATATATTGTTTTACAAAAGATACATTGTTCAGAAGATGGCATCCTAATTATCATGGCAAGTATGGTCCCAAAATGCATGAGGTCTTGCGGCATGATTAATTTTTTGAAAAACATATTAAAAACGTCAACATAATTGTTGAGTGAATTCACAGGTTTAAGATTCAATCATAAACCATCATTTAGTAAAATCCATCAGTAAATCAAAGTATGGCACTGAAGGCCTAAAGTACGATTATTTAAAGTTTGAAACAAAGACGATGATCCCCCAAAGGCTAGCTAGGCCTAATGAGTTAAAGTACGACCTCTAGTCCTATAACCAAACCACGACCTGTTGTGTTGTTTGCCTCGGACCGGTTAAATATATGCTCCTCGTAGTGTGACATAAAATCGGGGGTTGGCATGACCAACAAATAGTGGGAGGGATGTCATCTCAATAGTATTATCCGTATATTCAGTGGCTAGAGTCACCTAGCTAATGGTTATAGTTTGTAAGCAAGTGGACTTCTATGCACTACAACTGTATACATAGATTCGTACAAAGATTCGTTGTCATGTTACCAAGTATAGTATGAAATTCGTTCATAAGTAAATAAGTTTTCAATCATCGTATGAAAAGCAGTTCATATGTTTTCCACCCCTAGTTTAAAAGCGGTAAAACAGTAAAAATAAGGGCTGTGAACTCACCTGAGTCCGAGCGTGCTAGCAAAAATGAGTTTAAAGTGAATGAGCCCAAAATAAGCCTCTTAGCGCCTTAAACGCAAGAGGTCGAGTTGATAAATGTAGACGACTTAATAGTCTGTCTATGCTAATTGTTCACTCAACTAGGATTTTATGTGCCCTAATAGGCGTATGCGACACGTTGTGATCATTTATAGCTTTCAAAATACTACAATCGTTTATGTCAACCTTATAATATACTATTATTCATAAATATTCATAGCGTTGGTTATTAATCGTTATGTGTATCGTTTCGATCGTATTTGATTTGAAGTTCACGATTTTGTTTAATCGACTTTTAATTGTGTGTTATACGTTATTATAATATAATAATGTTGCTTATGCCTAATATACATTTTAAATGACGCTATAAGTTTTATAACTTATTTTGGTAACATTTATCGTTAACGTGCGTTTTAAGTCGTTATACTTCGGTTTTCACGATTTCTCGGTCTATACAGTAATCATGACTTAATGTATATTTTTACAATAAAGTCCCCTGATTTACAGAGGGTCCTTAACAGCCCTCAAAGTTTCTATGTGACGGTTTTAGTCCATGTAGTTTCTATTTTGTCATTTTAGGTTGAATCGTTCGGTTTCTTCGATTTTTACCATATAAGTTAGATTCTCGACATCTTTTCTTAGGGTTTTCACTTCTGGACACTTAAGTTACTGTTTTTAGGTCTTAAGTCCCTAAACTTTCTTACTTTACACTATTAGTACTTAAAGTTTCGAATTATCTCGTTTTTAGCTCCAACTTTTGGTTTGTCGACTTTTAACCAGACAAGTCTTGATTTAACACTCTAAACTATAGATTAAACTTTAATATCATTTTAATTACTTATTTTACTAACTCAGCCCATAACTTATAGATTTTACACTTTTAGTCCCTCCAGTTTCATTTATTCCATTTCTTGCACAATACTTTGGTTTGTTAGTGTTTAACCTCATGGATATTGTCTTAAATCATGGTTTATACTTTAATATGCATAAGTTACTTATTTTTACAGCCAAGGTCCAAGACTTTTTGTTTTTACATGTATAGTCCCTCTAGTTCTCATTTTTCCACTTTTAACCGCATAGTTTAGTTTTCTTGGTTTTTAATCACAAGGGTTTGGTCTTTAACACTTGAATCCATAGATTAACATTATAAACCCTAAATAAAATGTTTTTAACATTATAGTCCTCAAAAATTCAAATTTTACATATTTAGTCCCTTAAGTCTTCTTTTTGGTATTTTTCACCCAAAAGTGTGTTTAGTTTGCTTTTAAACCACAAAGTTGATGCCATTATAATTTTATTGTGTTATTTAGTTTAAAATAACTATTTTAACATAAATAAGAGTTTATTACATATAAATGAAGAGTTTAAAGTGTAGAACATATATTTTGCATTTTTAAAGTCTCTAAACTTGTTTATAGACTTTTCATTTGTTAAACTTACTAGTTAATGTTTTTAAGAGACAAAGTAACTTGTTTAAAAATATATTTTAGTATGAGTGAACATTTTTAGCATCTTAAATATAATATAAGAAACACCTTTATGATGTCATCAATTGAAAAGTTTCAATTTAGTCAATTAAATCTCTTAATTTCACTTAATTTATAAATATAACCTCTAAAATTTTCAATTTTAATTTATATAATAATAATAATAATAATATTATTATATATTAAATAAATTAAAAAAATAAAGAGTTAGTTGATAGGAATTCAACAAATATATAAAACTTTACGTTTTTTTCTGTATTATATTTATCATCATTTATTATAAGAATAATTTTTAATTTTATAACAATCTCAGTAATACTGAGTGATTTGAATTGTAATTAAATACAACTTATTTACTTATAGTATTTAATCAATTGTCTCATACACTTAAATAAATCATAACTCGTAATTTTATTATAACAATATATATACATATATGTAACATACTTTACGCTTAATTATCTATGAATCTCTAACCGTCAATGAGTATTAATCTTTAGAATTTTGGGTGGGCCTCAATTTTGGTTGTTTCAAACTATTAACATGTTTTTATTTGAGGGTCAAACCTAATTTCTTTGTGTTTAATGAAATCCTTTAACGGTTCAAAAAATAAATTTGTATCTAAATAAAGAATTTGTAAACTATGTAATTTGAGTAATTATAATAAACAAGATACAATCAATTATAATTATATGTATAGTGTATGCTACTAACATGATATTTATCATGCTAATATCAAATGACCCGTGTGTATTGTCGCACCCCCAAATTATGATGCAGCGGAAGTCGGGTCGGGGCGCGACTAATCAGAAATCATTACACAAAGTCACCACGAACGACCACTATATGCGTCGTTTTGAAAACAGTACAAAAGTATTACATTGATATGCCAAATGTTTTACACCAATTTCTGAGTTCGCGAATAGTCTTAGAGATTCTAATACATAACTAATATTACAAAATAGTAATGCAAGGAAAATCTCCGATGTTTGTAAATCATGTGACTCGAGCTATTGTGTCCTAGAGTAATCCTACTCCTGTTGTGAACTTGAGAATACATACTAAAATGGTGAACAACAATGTTGGTGAGTTCATAGGTTTAGATATCAAAATATAAATGTGAACCACGAGATTTCCATGTTTGTTTGTATCGCAAAACTACGATAAATAAATGTATACTACTGCCATGAGCTCATAGTCCGAAGCTTAACCAATATGAGTTTGCCTCCTGCAGATGCCTAATCCAGAACATCCGTATGAACAAATAATAAAGCGCCCGTTTGACCAGTTAGAGCTACTAACCCGGACGGGGATGGTCAATCCCAAATAGATCTATTCTTTAAAACCCGCGCTAAGATCCATACTAACGAAACTATGATGTATAGAGGACTTTTGTGTGGATTATGAAAGCGAAACTCATGCAATCCGTATATGTGTTTTCTGTACTCGTGTTCATGAAAAGTTGTGTACGTATTCTCACCCCAATAGTTAAAACAGTAAAAGAGGGGCTATGAGACTCACCTGAGTCTTGAAAGCGAGCGTTTAAGTTAATAAACGTTTATCCAAAGTGTAACCTTCTGGCGCCCTAAACGCACAAGGTTATGTATGAGTGAATGTCTCAAAAGATCATTCATGCTAGTTGTCCACTCAACTAGTTATGTCCAAGTGTTTGTTTATTGTTTGCGTTTAGAAAATATGTTTGGCCCGTTGGTGATATTTTGTGAAAACACAGATTTGATGAATTATGTTACGCGTTTTTTACTTTCCGGTTTTGGGTTAGTTGATTAGTGCGACAAGGGGGAGGGGGGCGAAGACCCTGAATGACGGGGGTCCGGGGGCGGAGCCCCTGGTAGCGGGGTCCAAGGGGCAGAGCCCCTGGCTGGGGTCGAGCTGCCAAGTCAGCTTGGAAAAATTTTTATTTATGCATATGTTGCTTTAATAAAAACGTATAGATTTTGTGTTCTTAGCGACACAAAGGCTTGTGTCGCTATGTGCGACACTAAGGTATTATGCAACACAAAGGCTTGTGTCGCTATGTGCGACACTAAGGTATTATGCGACACAAAGGCTTGTGTCGTTATGTGCGACAGTAAGGTATGGTGTCGCTAGCTTTGGCGACATAGAAAGTAGTTGGCGACACAAGGTTTTGTGTCGCTAGTTTTGGCGACACAGAGGCTATTTTGCGACGCAAGGTTTGTGTCGCAATAACCTTGGGCCTCCTGCGACACAGACGGGCTGTTGTGTTCTGCTTGTTCGGGAACTTGGTCAAATGTGCTCGGTTTGACCCGAAACTTTTAGGGAAGTCTTAAATATGTTTTTAGAGCTTAGGAAAATTAACGTTACGTTCCGTGGTTAACCCGAAAGTGTCATTTTATATTTGTTGCAAAAACAGTCCATGCGTAAAGTTTCATCAATTTTTGAGTCGTATTTGTGGCTCGTTTCGACAAACCAAAGCTTCGAAATAAAATCCAAGAAAAATCATAGTTGTTCATACATGTCTTAGCTACTTCCAGTAAATTTTTCATAATTTTTGGTCAAGTATAACTCACGAAATCGTTCAAGGATCAGACAGGGGTTCAGCAGGTCGGTTTTTGGACCTTTGCTCAGTGTTTGGTCTATATCTCACGATTTACAAAACGTCAGAAAAAGTGCAAGAACAACTTTGAAAGGTAACAGAAAATGTGAACTTTTCCAAGTGGTTTCAGTCGATTTGGATTTGTAGATCTCGAGATATGCTTTCTCAAAGTTGGTTGATTTTTCTGCCCAAAACGACAGTCCAGACACTTCTTTTTGTAAAATCGTTTTCGTATATCAAATGACCTCAGAAAATACCAAACCACTTGGGTTCGAAAGTAGACTCCTTGAACTTAATTTTAGACTCAAGAATCGCTCGATTTGATTAATAAATGAGTTAGATATCATGTGTTAAAGTCGGGTTAAGTTTTTATCCGGTGGTTAATAGTTTTATCCGAAAGTTTTTAGCATTATCTTTTGGTTTTCGGTTTAGATCTTGGACATAATTAGCATAAACGAACTTCTAACATGTATATTAACACTATCCAAGGAAGATAAACAAGATTTGAAGGAATTCTTACAAAGAAAACCCGATTCAAAGCCGAAATGAAGAAAGAGGGCTGCTGCGGTTTCGTTTCTTGTTCTTCGCTGGTTCTTCTTCTTCGTGAAGTTGTAGATGATATTGGTGGTGGCTAGAGCTCTTGGAAGAGGCTGAGAATGGTGGGGGTGGTGGTGGTTAGGGCTGAGTTTGAGAGAGAGTGGAGAATTGAGAGAGAAAAGAAAGTTTAATTGTGTGAGAAGTGTGAGAGTTTGAGTGAGGATTGTGGAGTCAAAGAGGGGGGGAGAAGGGCCAAGGGTATTGGGCCGATTTGGGCCTGGTTGGGCTGACTTTGGGCTTGGCCCAATGTTGGTTCTCGGGCTCGTGATTTGCTTCTTGATTTCGTGTTAAGTTCCTCGGTCGGTTAAACGTTAATCGCGCGTGTTAGATATTAATTGTTAAACGTTTTGTTTTATATATATATAATGTGTGTTTGTGTGTGAGGAGATGTGGGTTGATTGAAGTGTAATTTATCAAGTAAAAGAGTAAGGTTATGGAGGTATGGTGTGCATGTAAATTCAAGAAAAGAGGTGGTCGGGGGGGTAGGGTGGCTGATTTTGGAGGGGGGGGGGGCTTTTTGATTTTCACTTGTTAGATTATGTGAAGATATTTAGGTCATTAAGCACTAATCTTGATTTGTTAAATGCTAATCATGTAATTAAGGTGACTTAGAGGTAATTAGGGTAAATTAATGGTATTAGAATATTACTAGTTGGTTTTAATAATATTCAAATATTTATCGTTAGTTCGTTCGATTAATTACGTAATCTATCTTGTCGTTGCACGTCTTTTAGTTCTCGTGAACGTTTATCGTTTATCAAAGGTTGTTATGCTTATATATTAACATAATTATCATAATATAAATAACCACTATTTATATTCGGATAGATTTATGTTATTTAAAAAAATTGATCACAATGTTCGTGGGTGTCGGTCTCTACCGATTGTTTGTGTAAATCTCAATGATTACGAATGCATTCCGCATTAAAATAGTGTGCATCTCATATGCAAACGTGGGCTTTGTGCTAGACTTAATTAGATGAAAACGAATTCACATTAATTAGATAGGGAATTAGCCTAATATGCACGTAATATGATGTACGAAATTTACCGAAATTTTAGGGTTGTCACAGGTTGTGTCTTGGATGTTTACTTGCTTTGTTCTCGTTATTTGTGTTTAAGACATTTAAAATAAAGTCTTTAGTGTGAAACCGACCCAAAACCCTTGGTAGATCCATTCGGCCGGCCCAACCCAAACAACACTTGACTTAGGCTCTAAGCAATCACATACCTATAAATAAGAGCCTAAGCATAACCCTAACCCCTTTGATAAAAATCAAATTGTCCCTGCTGCTGCTGCGTCGACTGAACCCAAAAGGAACCCCAAGAATCGAGTTGAGTTTGTGCTTCCGTGTGTTACTCGTTCGATTATTCGCGTAGGTAATTTTTTTAAACCCTTGATAAATAATCTCTCTTATATTTTCTGTAATTCTATGAATTTCATCCCCGACCTAGATGTATCATGAATCGTATGTTAGACTTCGAGTTAGGTTACGAAAAATTTTCTGGAACCTTTTGAGTATGTTAACTGATCTATGTAAAAATATTATAATTTTTAGATGTCTTTAGGTACTTTAACTTTTATAAAACTTTTAACGTGACATAAGACGTATTTTCTATGTATAAGCGACCCGAAGCTCCAAAAACGCCTAAACCGACTGTTGAAGCTGAGCCGAAAAAGATTAAGATAAAACACTATCTAAATGAAAAACTAGGATTATGGATGTACATCCCAGGAAGAGAATATTTTAAGCGTAAAAGGAAAACCGTCATAGTTATTTCCTCGTCAAGTGAGTCCGAGGAAGAAGAGGAAGTTGAAGTGGAATCTGAGGAAGAGCCCGAGGAGGAAGAACCCGAAGAAGACGTTAATAACCATATGGAGTCCGAAGATGCCATCTAGGAGCGAGACCCTAGACCAACAACATCTGGAGATAGCGTTGAGAGTAAAGTTGGGTCCATACCCGAGATAGTGTCAACTCCTCCCCGTATACACATGAGTTCCGACCCATTTGAAGCTACTTGCTCTTGGGATGCTTGATTTCTTTATTAGTTGCTATTTCTATCTATCGTATTTTTATGTTTGACTTTCGCTACGCGACATTCTATTATTATACTACGACAATCTGTTATTGGATAGACAATCTATTAGTTGCTTTGTATAGGATAGACAATCTATTAGTTGCTTTGTATATTAGACGTTTTCTCCTATTGTTTTATGAGCGTGAACTATTTGACGTGTGTTGTGCATAAAATTCGTATCATTATCTGATTCTCTATCCTATATACAAAGCAAATTGTGATATAAGGACTTGGAAGATAGGTATGTGTATGGAAGAATACTTTTACTATTATGGCGGCCGACGTAATGGATAAAAGTATTCTGACGTATGTGCACCTATCCGACCATATTCGAGTATCCAATGTGCTATCCTTATGGACATATGTGGAATAAAATCCACGATCATATTTTGCTCTACCTTTTAATCATATTTGTGAATTTGCGCATACATGAAATTATTGCATTCCATACTATACAACTATTCTGAATTCTTATGTACTCGTGATTGTAGTAAGAAATGCCGCCAAGACGTTCTGTTCGTAATACAAATAGGGGAGGAGCACCTAGTAGAGGTAGTGGCCGAGCTGGAGGCGGCAATGGTAGGGGTGGTAGCCGAACTGGTGGTGATGAGGGAGGAACCCCCAATGTTGCAGCAATGATCGCGGAACAGCTACAGGCTTTACTATCGAAAATTGTCAACCAGGTAACTGAAGGTATTCTGAATCATGGTGAAGATGAAGAAAGAAATTTAGGTAATAATGATGTCAACGGGGAAAACCCAAATGGTGGTGGTACTAATGGAACTGGAACTAATGGTGCTGAAAGAGGGTGCACGTATAAGGAATTCATGGCGTGCAAGCCGAGGGAGTTTGATGGTAAAGGGGGTGTGATAGTCTATGCCCGATGGGTTGAGAAGACTGAGGCAGTAATGGATATCAGTAACTGTGCGGTAGCTCAAAAGGTTAAGTATGCT
Source organism: Gnaphalium uliginosum (assembly GCA_963930675.1). Classification (NCBI taxonomy): domain Eukaryota; kingdom Viridiplantae; phylum Streptophyta; class Magnoliopsida; order Asterales; family Asteraceae; genus Gnaphalium; species Gnaphalium uliginosum. The sequence continues at coordinate 20,835,213 of OZ005684.1, forward strand.
TCAATTCTGTTGTCTGGTAAGGCGTTGACTTGGTGGAACACCCAAGTCCAAGCTCGAGGCAGGGAATCTGCTATGGGGATGACTTGGGAGGACTTCAAGGCACTGTTGAAAGAGGAGTACTGTTCCAACAATGAGATGAGAAAGTTGGAGAAGGAGTTTTGGGACTATTCTATGGTAGGAGCTAACCATGCTGCTTATACTGACCGTTTCCATGAGTTAGCAAAGTTGGTTCCTCACCTGGTGACACCGGAGTCAAAGAGAATAGAAAAGTACATTGATGGGTTGGTACCGGAGATACGTGGCATGGTGGAGATGACTGAGCCTGCCACTATTCAAAGTGCCATATTAAAGGCTGGGGCACTTACCGAACAGATGGTGAGAAATGTTACTCTAAAAAGAGGAAATGAAAAGAACAAGTTGGAAGGAGAAACTAGCAAGGCTGGAGCTAGTAGGACTGATAATAAGAAGGCTAGATTGGGCAAGGGATTGTGGCCGCCAATGCTGAAAGAAGGGGTTACACTGGTCCTCTCCCCTATTGTGACAGGTGTAACTATCACCATCCTTCTAATGCCTCATGTCGTATTTGTGGAAAATGCAACCGAGTGGGTCATTACACTAACGAATGCTGGTCAACGACACGAAAAGTGGTTCCGGTTAATGCAGTGAGGGGCAACAGGGGATGTTATGAGTGTGGAAGCGTGGATCACTATATCAATGCTTGTCCAAAGTTAGTGAGGGCAATAGGACCAATTGGAATTAACAACAACCGCGCACTGATGATGGGTGGAAATCAAAACAGGGGACGCACTATGAACACTACTCCAGGAAGATCATTTGTGATGAATGCTAACGAAGCACGCCAGGTACCAAATGTGGTGACGGGTACGTTCTCGTTAAACGATCATTTTGCTACTGTGTTATTTGATAGCGGTGCCGATTTTAGTTTTGTGTCTGTGGAATTTGTGCCTATACTTGGTGCCGTGCTTAGTGACTTAGAGATTACATATGAAATTGAGATTGCTAACGGAAAACATGTAGAATTAAGTAAAAAATAAGAGATTGCACCCTTGTGCTAGAAGATCACCCTTTTAGTATTGATCTGCTGCCATTCGGACTCGGAATTTTTGATGTCGTAGTAGGAATGGACTGGATGGCGAAGTTCAAAGCGGCGATTGTGTGTTTTGAGAAGGTCATCCGTATACCACTGCCGGATGGTAGGGTACTTGAGGTGCGAGGGGAACAACCCGAGGTGAAACAAATAAAGCTATTGAGCGCGAACTCCGAGGAAACGAAACTTGAAGATATTTTGGTAGCTAAAGATTTCCCCGACGTCTTTCTGGACGATTTATTGGGATTACCTCCTCCTCGTCTCGTTGAATTCCGTATTGATCTTATTCCCGGAGCAACCCATGTTGCAAAAGCTCCGTACCGTTTAGCGCCTTCTGAAATGCAAGAATTGTCAACTCAACTTCAGGAGCTTCAAGACAAGGGTTTTATTCGCCCTAGTCATTATCGTTGGAGAGCACCTGTCCTATTTGTCAATAAGAAAGATGGCTCTTTTCGTATGTGCATAGATTATCGTGAACTTAACAAACTAACGGTGAAGAACCGTTATCCTCTTCCAAGGATTGATGATTTTTTTGATCAACTCCAAGGTGCTCAATGGTTTTCAACTCCAAGGTGCTCAATGGTTTTAAAAAATCGACCTTCGTTCTGGTTACCATCAACTAAGGGTTCATGAAAAAGACATATCAAAGACGGCATTTAGGACTCGCTATGGTCATTTCGAATTTCTCGTTATGCCATTTGTTCTTACCAATGCTCTTGCGGTGTTATGGACTTAATGAATCGTGTGTGCAAACCGTATCTGGACAAATTTGTCATGGTTTTCATTGATGACATCTTAATCTATTCGAAATCCAAAGAACAAAAAGTTCATCTGAGACTCATTCTTGAACTTCTCTTAAAGGAACAACTCTACGCAAAGTTTTCTAAGTGTGAGTTCTGGCTACGCGAGGTACGATTTCTTAGTCATGTGGTAAACGAAGCAGGTATTCATGTGGATCCTAGTAAGATTGAGGCGGTGAAAGCTAGGAAAGTCCCACAGTCACCCTCTTAGATTCGTCAATTTTTACAATTGGAGGGCTACTATCGGCGATTCATTGAAATTTTTTCTAAGATTGCTCAACCACTCACTATGTTAACTCAAAAGGATAAAAAGTTTGTATGGGGTGAGAAACAAGAAGAAGCGTTCCCAACACTGAAGGATGCCTTGTGTAATGCGCGGATTTTAGCATTGCCCGATGGATCCGATGATTTCGTTGTGTATTGTGATGCATCTAACTAAGGTCTAGGATGTGTCTTAATGCAAAGGGGGAAGGTGATTGCATATGCATCTAGACAACTCAAAATACACGAGAAAAATTACCCTACACATGATTTGGAGCTTGGACTGTAGTTTTCGCATTTAAGTGTTGGAGACATTACTTGTATGGGACGAAGAGTGTCATTTATACTGATCATAAGAGCCTTCAACATATCTTCGATCAGAAGGAGTTGAATATGAGGCAAAGGAGATGGCTTGAATTATTCAGCGATTATGATTGCGAAATTCGCTATCACCCAAGAAAGGCAAATGTTGTGGCCGATGCGTGGAGTAGGAAGGAGAGAGTTAAGCCAAGGAGAGTAAGGGCAATGAGCATGACAATTCATTCGGGTATAAAGGACAGGTTGGTTGAAGCTCAAGTGGAAGCGTTAATGGATACTAATGTGCCAAGTGAAACACTACGTGGGTTGGATAAACAGTTGGAACGCAAGGAAGATGGGTTGTACTATTTCGTGGAGAGGCTATGGATTCTGTTGCTAGGCGGGTGGAGAACGCTAGTGATGGACGAGGTTCACAAGTCTAAATATTCGGTTCATCCAGGGGCTGATAAAATGTATCACGACCTTAAAGACTTCTATTGGTGGCCGGGGATGAAGAAGGATGTTGCGCTGTATGTTAGCCAATGTATGACGTGTTTGAAGGTCAAGGCTGAGCATCAGAGACCGTCAGGCCTGTTGCAACAAACGGAGATTCCCGAGTGGAAGTGGGAGAACATAGCTATGGATTTTATCACGAAACTGCCTAGAACTAGTAGTGGGCACGATTCAATTTGGGTTGTTGTGGATAGAATGACTAAGTCAACACATTTCTTAGCTATTCGTGAAGACTACAAAATGGAGAAGTTGGCAAGGTTGTATATTAACGAAATCGTAGCAAGACATGGAGTACCTGTATCGATCATATCCGATCGTGATGGTCGTTTTACCTCACGATTCTAGCAAACGTTACAAAGGGCCTTAGGTACGTGTTTGGATATGAGTACTGCTTATCATCCTCAAAACTGATGGACAGAGTGAGCGTACTATTCAGACTTTGGAAGATATGCTTAGGGCGTGTTCGATACATTTTGGAGGAAGTTGGGATACGCGTCTACCGCTAGTAGAATTTTCGTATAATAACAGTTATCACTCTAGCATTCAATGTGCACCGTTTGAAGCACTTTATAGGCGTAAATGTCGTTCGCCTGTAATGGGGCGGAAGTCGGAGAAAGTCTGTTGATTGGACCTGAGATAGTCTAAGAGACTACTGATATGATTGTTCAAATTAAGGAAAGATTGAAGACAGCACGGGATAGGCAAAAGAGTTGCGCGGACAAATGGCGTAAGCCATTAGAATTCGCCGTTGGAGACCGCATTTTGTTAAAAGTATCACCGTGGAAGGGTGTGGTACGTTTTGGCAAGAAAGGAAAGCTAGCACCTAGGTTTGTTGGACTGTTCGAGATTATCGAGCGTGCGGGTCCAATGGCTTATCTGTTGAAATTACCGCAAGAGTTGAGTGGAATTCATGACGTATTCCACGTAGCAAATCTGAGAAAATGCTTAGCTGATGAAGCGTTGCAAGTGTCATTAGAAGATGTTCAAATAGACCCTAAGTTGCATTTTGTGGAAGAACCCGTAAAGATTATGGACCGTGAAGTTAAGAAGTTGAAGCATAGCAAGATTCCTATAGTCAAGGTCCGCTTATGCAAAAAGGGGGCCTGAGTTTACTTGGAAACGTGAAGACCAAATGAAGCTCAAGTATCCACATCTGTTTAGTAAATTTGGTGGGCAGTACTAACTCCAGCTGAATTTTGGGACGAAATTCTCTCAACTGTGGGATACTGTGACAACCGACCCAAAACCCACCCTCGTGGATCCATTCGGCCGGCCCAACCCAAACAACCCTTGACTTGGGCTCCAAGCAATCCCATACCTATAAATAAGAGCCTAAGCATAACCCTAACCCTTTTGATAAAAATCAAATCGTCCTTGCTGCTGCTACGTCGACCGAACCCAAAAGAAACCCCAAGAATCGAGTTGAGTTTGTGCTTCCGTGTGTTACTCGTTCGATTATTCGCGTAGGTAATTTTTTTAAACCCTTGATAAAGAATCTCTCTTATACTTTCTGTAATTCTATGAATTCCAGCCCCGACCTAGATGTATCACTAGTCGATGTTATGATTGATCCTAGTCGTGTAGTTAAAAACCTAAATCGACAAGCTCTAATTTATGCCGATTAATTTCGCAGTCGGCTTCAGAGGCCGTTTCGACCCACTTAAAGTCATTTTCAGGCTTCGGCTAAAACTAAAAAGTTGTAGATCTTGGTGTTTTACATAAACTCGCAAGGTTTCGGCCTTTGAAACTAAACAAATTATTTTATAAAACTTATTTACTAAACTGCTGTAGTGTATTACGAATTTTCTGAAAAGTTTAGATAACTTAGATTAAATTGATTAAATACTTTTAGGTTACTTTGGGACTTTGAATTTTATTAAGATATAAACATTTATGAATAAAACTCATACTTTTATAATCTTAAATTAAATTAATTTAATGGGATGCATTAGTTTAGGATAAGTTGCATAATCAAATATACGATATAGACTTGTAACGTGAAGAATTGGAACCCAAAACCCTAATCTGGACAGATTTAATCGTGATGTTTACAAGGTCATAACTTGGTCATAATCAAACGTTTTTGAACGAATCTTGTACCTAAAGTTTAGTATAGAGAGTCTAGTTTCTGATCCAAATGGTTTCGTGTCGAATGGTTGAGTTTTGATCTACCAAAATATTTTTGCAAGATAAGTGGTCAAATCTGAGTTTTCGGTTTATATTTTGGTACTGTTTTGAGTCTAGGAATCGTATGTTAGACTTCGAGTTAGATTACGAAAATTTTTCTGGAACCTTTTGAGTATGTTAACTGATCTATGTAAAAATATTGTAATTTTTAGATGTCTTTAGGTATTTTAACTTTTATAAAACTTTTAACGTGACAGAAGACGTATTTTCTGTGTATAAGCGCTTTGATGAATTTTTAAAAATATTAAATCAGTGAGTTAAAATTTGGAAAAAAATTATTTTATAATTTAAACATATTGGAGGGGCGGTGATTAAAGTTTTAAGGTCTAATAAATTCGTTTGGTCATGGTTCTAGTTCGATCAAGGAACAACAAAATTCTAGACAAAAAACGTATTTTAATGGTGGTGTTAACTAACTTAAATTTTTATACACAAGAAGTTCTATACTCATTCAACATATGAAATAAGGTTTATGGGAGACTTAAGAGTTTGAGAATGGTACATCAAGGTGGGTACCATGGAAGGGCTACTCACCTTATCTAAAATTGTAACCAACAACTATGTGTATAGGTGTCGTAAATTAACGTGCGGACTTACTTGGACACATTTGGAATCGTTGCTTGTTTTGCTATTCAAGGTGAGTTTCGTGGCCCCATTTTTCTTTTACTTTTCTTTGGGGGGAAAGAATGCTCAACTATTTTCAAACTGTTCTCATGCTGTGAAACTTATGTGATTTTCTTTTGGACATTATGAATGAATTATGTGACATTGTGAATAATATGACGAACAATGTGGAACTATTGCTTATTGTTATCTAATTGTGTTCGGCTGAGTCTTGTGTTTGCGGGACCAAGACAACATGCTACTTACTTAGGTGAAATATTGATAGTACTATTGGGCTGCGGTCCCGCTCATGTGATAGATGCATTATCCTTGAGTGAATATGATCCATCAGCGCTGTGACGCTCGAATCGAATCGACTCAAAAAGGGGAAATCTAAATATGTTAATCTCATTTATGTGCATAGTTCATATCATATGTCCTACGTAATACTTACACAACAAACGATTTATGTGTGACAATATTTAAACCTGCGAAGCTCACCAACCATCGTGTTGACCTTTTCGAGCATTTTTTTCAGATAGCACTAGTGGTACTAAGGCTGAGGACAAGAAAGCAGGAAGCTGGGTGGTTGTTAGTTGGAAGGACTGCGATAAATGGGTTATCGACAACGAAAGGGCGAAAGTTAGAGGATAATGAGATTGTTCATTTTGCATTTCCTAATGGTGATTTGAGAAGTAATAAGGGTGGTTATTGGGTTAGTGCAACAGCTGCTAATGCTGCTTCTGGGATTGTTAGGTTTTTTACTAAAAGATCTGGAGAGGTAATTATAGATTTATTTTAATTTAATTTCAAATTTCAAATACAATGCTTGTGAATTCTTTAGTTGACTGATTAAGAGATTGGTAAATTTTATAATTGTATGTATTCTTTTGTTGCAGATTGGTAGGCTTCCAATGGAATGGTCAAAGTGTTTAATTCCACTTGTTAATTCGAAAAAGGTTAAGGTACTTGGTAGATGTGTGGCTGCACCTGTGAATTTAAGTTTGATCCGCTTTAGACGGGGTGTGACATTTAGTATGTTTGAATAATATTTGATATTGTTTCCTCATTATGTAATGTAATGAAACATATTTGACATTATATGTTTTCTTTTAATTGTGCATTTAATAGGATGGACATACTGAATGATGATATATATATGAATTCGGATGATAATGACGACAACAATGACTCGGATGAAGAAGACTGGATCGAGAATGAGAATAGATGGCTACTATTATGCGGTATAGCCATTGAAGGGGTAATGATAGGTCATAATCTGTTGTATAAGACTCGTATCCCTTGTCGTACATGCAATATTTTTATCCACGAAATACTAAATGGACATCCTCAACGTTGTTATGAGGATTTTAAGCTACACATTGACGTCTTCAGGAGCTTATGTTTAGATCTTAAAACGTGTTACGGTGTAATGCCAACTCGTAATGTATCTATTGAAGAGTCGGTTGGAATATCTTTTATGATACTAGCACATGGATGTGGAAATAGATTAGCTCAAGAAACTTTTAATCATTCCAGAGAAACTATTCATCGACATTTTCGTAAGATTTTGAAAGCGGTGCTTAAGCTTAGCGGAGACATTATTAGGCCAAATGCATGTTACAACGAAGTAGTACCACTACAACTTTTAAATGATTCTTGTTACTATCCCATATTCAAGGTAAGTAATATATCTCATTTGAAATTTCAATTGCATCTTATCTACATGATTGCTCATTAATAATTGATATTTGTACTTATAGGATTGTATTAGAGCAATTGATGTTACACATGTGAGAGCATCAGTTCGAGAGCATGAAAAAAGGAAAATATATTGGTAGAAAAGGGTATGCGACCCAAAATATTATGACATCATGTGATTTTACCATGTGTTTTACATTTGCGTGGACGGGATGGGAAGGAACAACACATGATACATGAATTTTTCTAAAAGCGTTATGAAGACCAGAAGTGAACTTTCCACTTCCAATGGGAGGTTATTTAATTTATAAGTTTCATGTTGTTTCGCTTCAATTTTGTATATGTATAAAAAACTTTGTTCTATAATTCATAACAGATAAGTACTATGTTATTGATGCCAGATATTCAAATATTAGAGGGTATCTTGCTCCGTATAAAGGAAACAATATTCGTTATCATATACCTGATTTTCATCGTGGTGAAACTGCTGCCCAATGTGCTCCTAGAGGAACGAAAGAGTCATTTAACTATCATCACTCGACGTTGAGAAATGTGATTGAACGAACATTTGAAGTATGGAATGCAAGATGGGCAATATTAAAAAAATGCATGTAAATTACTCCTATGAAACACAATTAAATATTGTTATAGCATCTATGGCAATTCACAACTATATTAGGATGAAAGGCCACTTTGATGAAGCACTTGACAAGACACAACAAAAAAATATATATATACAACGCAAAATTTAAATATTGGATCATCTACTAGCATTAACAGGACTCAAGTAGACTCAAGTACATGTCGTAAGAATGATGATCTATATATGAGTGTAGTAAAAGATAGAATTGCAAGAGATCTTATGCAATCCAGGTGAATGTTATATTATGTATTGGTCGACGTTGCTTCAATTTTAAATCATGTCTGGATATATAGTTTTTGAGGTTGCTTTTTTTAGATTAAATAAAAATAATAATATTGTTTACACACTATATGTTGATATTTTTAATTTATGTTTGATGAATAGTGTGTACAAATAAAAAAAATGAATTATTACATATTTAATTTAAATATTTCATTACTTTATAAGAATGTCCCTTTTGGTAATTTTACTTGTTAAGTTATCAACTAATCCAATTCACCGAACACTTATAAAAAAGATTATTAGATTATTGCGTTATCAAAAAGCATAATCAAATCCAAAACCATTCATCTACAATACGTTTTGCTATCTAAAACGCATAATCTATTTTCAAAACTTAAATTCAAACACCTCCTTATATTTTGGGATAAAATATTATCTTGGTTGACACTTGACACAGTTATACACCTCTCAAAAAATAGTATTTTTATATAAATATATATATAAAAAATACAATGAGGGAAAAATGTCGCTAGTGTAATAATATGCTCACGGTTCTGATAACAATATATAATCGACTTAAATAGAAGGGGGAAAAATATGTAATTTGTAGGTTAATCGTTTTTATTATTTTTGTTTATTGGAAGGTATTAGGGAGGCTTATGGTTTTTTTTTAGTGTCATATGTTTTAGGAAGGTTTTTAGAGTGGTTGGCAAGACTTTATTTAGATCGTTTGTTGTTTGTTTTTTAATAAAAATTATTGCGGTTAAAAAAATAGAAGGAAAAACACAAAAAAAAAAAAAAAAACTAAATTTCGATTTGTGAAATATATAAGAAAATTTAGACGTGAGAATAACTGATGATGAGTCTTTTCATATGAGAAAAATAATATATAATAGGAGTTGCATGTAAATATTAAAATATTTAATTTAATTATAATTAAATTATCGTCCTATTTATCAATCTAACTGTAAGATCATTTACATTTGTTTAAATTAATGGTCAAGTGTGCGCAAATGTATCAAATTATAGTCTGACATTCATTGTATGTAGCGAAATTTTCGGGTTTCTATTGTATGTAATGAACTTGTAATTTTATTTATATTGTATGTATTTTAATAAAATTAACGGTTGTAAGAAACACTGTGTAGCAGTTTATATAGTGGACACGCGAAAATAGTACCATAAATTACATACACTGTAAAGAAATTATAAATTTGTTATATACAATGAATGTTAGACTGGAATTTGATACATTTGTATCCACTAAACCCTCAAATTAAGGGTGGAGATTACATATAAGAATGGATAAATTAAGGAGGAACAATTATTCTGTTTGCATACTTGCATTTTATTATTTATGCAACTTGTAAGCCCATTTATCTAATATTGTAGCGCAGTGTCATCAATTTTATCTCATTTCCTTTTGGAGCCCGTTACATTAGTTTTGTATTGTTCCTACTTCCTATTTTGTGTAGGCCCAATTGTACCAATCTTCGTTATTGTTTTTACATTAAAAATAAGTTACAAATTATGCGATGTTTTCTTTCTTTGTTTCTACATTCTCCGAAATTGTGTAAAACAAGGTTCATCCTGTATATTTGTGTTTCGCAACCCGGTGCAATTTATAGCTATATATCATTGTGTTTATGTTTAGTATTGCATGTTTACAAAATTGAATTGTTTAAAAAATTTGTATCAGTTAATGAATGTAAGATACAAAGAGTATAAGGTAGAAATTATGGCCAACTCATCTTATCATGAGATGTTGGCCAAGCTCAATATGTCATGATATCGAAGAAGCGGTAAAACATATCGGCTCAAAGCAACGTGACCAAAATGAGTTAATAAAGTTACTAAACATATCGGCTTAATTAATTTTGTTTAGTATTGAATCTATTCTTATTGTGATTCATTTTGTAGTCGAAAACCAAGTATATATGATAAGTAATCAATCAATACTTTCATTATTATTGTTTTTACTTCTTTTTTGCAAAGCAACATAATTACTATTATTTTTGTGATTAATTTAATTAGATGAATTGAAATGTACCGCAAATATGTTTATCATGTTCTTGTCGTCCATGAGGTAATTAATGACGGTTTCATCAAACAACTGCGATTTAAACATTTTCAAGTTTGATTAATCAAAAAATTATGATTATTACTTGTCTAAAAGATGCTAATGAATCAAGCTTCTATCAATTGAGGTATATCGAGCAGATGAGTATATCAAAACTAGCTAATCATATAGAATCGCCATTACATTGCCATGGGAATTGATGCCAATCTGCCTACTAGAGTTTGGGATCAACCCAACTTCAAAAGCCAAAATTGGGTTTTGAGATACATAACATCTCTCAAGCATTCAAGTCAATTACATGGTATAAGTAAGCAACTTATAGCCTAGCTAATACTGTACTTGTTTTTAAGCCACAAGAAAAAAGACCAGGCCATTACCCATTAATGCTGAAATGAGCCTAATCAGAACCAATGTGAGTGGTGGCCTGAGTCAGCTAGCCAACTTGGAGTTCCTGCGCTAGACAAGCATGATGGCGTATCCGAGGAACCCGAAGCTGTTGATGACGGGCTCTTTCTTTTCTTGTTTTCAGCTGAAAAGTTTGCTCCTAATGGCTGTAACTTCTGTTCATGAAAAAGATTAAATTTTTTAATTAAAATGGTCACTAAATTCAAAATTAATTTTTTTTTCTTTTATCAAATTGAATAGATAGATATATATACACTCACAATAATCTGTTGTGAAGATGAGTTTGCGGGGATGTCATTGAGGTTGAGGAGGGTGGTGGTGGTGGTTAGTGGAAGGCCTTCTGAGAGTGAGGAGACAGTCACATGGCGTCTTTCCGGCACAGGCTTGACAGGAGGAGAGGGAAGATGGTGGTGGTGGTAGGGTGGCAATGGTGGGGTGGAGGAATTAACAGAAGGTGGAGTTGGGACCACTTGCAACAAATCCTCAATCTGAAGGGTAACCTGAGATGAAGACATGTTGCTGGCAGAAGAGGTGGTGTTGGTGGGGTTCACCATATTTGGCCAGAGAAAAGTGCCTTGTGGTCTGCAAAGTCTGAACCCACTCTTTAGCCTCTCAATCTTTGCTGCTTTTCCCTCGGGTGGTGCTGGTGCTTGGGTCTTGGCAGCTGGTGGTGATACATGACCACTTTTTTCAGATTTCTCCTGATCAACACCTGCAGGTTGTTTTGGTGGTGCTATAGCTTCATTCTTTTCATCTGCCACTTTTGGCTTTTCTTGTGCATCGGAGGAGGCTGTTGCAGTAATTAATAATGTGCCAGCCTTTGGGCTTCTTGCTGCTTCCATCTGGGTTGTCTCTTCACCAACCTCAGAAGCCTGCATCCATGCCTGTATGTATGCCATTCCAAATGTTTTAATTCCATGATAGAGATACATGTACTATGTGCCGTACATATGGTCATCATAAATGTTTTGTAATTAAATTAAATATATCGTATATGTTAAATATATGTATATATATATATATATATATGTAGACAAAATATATGTCAAACTAAATTGTTGTGAAATTAAGTCATAAAAACTGTACGGTATTTATGGACTATTTTGGACTTTCTCATACATCCATGCATGGCCTATCCTCACCAGTCACAACATTCTTGACTTGTTACAGTTGATCAAAAAGTTAATTTGATAATCAATATAAATATTGTACTATTTATTAATTCTTCAAATATTTCATAAGTTAGATTTTAAGCCATTGTAATAGTCCCCTTGAAACAATCAACAAACCTTTAACTTTAACCTTGCTAGACCTAATTCGTATTTTCTTGTTATTGTAAAATAATTACTTTTGGATGCTTCGAATTTTTTAGAATAATGTAACAAGAAAGTTCCAACACTGGCTCTTATTGAAATATTTAAACATATAAAATGTCATATACACAATGTAAAGCATTAACCAAAATTTTAGCTAGAGTTAAGTTACATTCAACCTTCTAGCTAAGTACATAAATGAATGGTACGTGATACAAGAATATATTAATTATAATCTTCTTTACAGTGACATCATCACCCTACCCACCTCCAAACTATTTTAAATCATATGAAGATCAACTGGCCGGAGATGCCATATTATCTTTATATAATCAGTGTTCTAAATAAGTTGATGTTATGCATAACTATTATATGAAAAGCAGAAAGTTTCCCTCTGACCCTCTAAGGTACGATGATGCGGGCCCAAGTGTTGAAGATTGGAACTTGATGTTTATGGAGGTCCAAGATCGAATGAAGAAACGGGTTTCACGAAAACAGCCATAACTTGAGCTTCGGGGCTCCGTTTCAGGCCCGCGACCTCCCAAATCGAAGCTTGGATCGAGGCCATCTCTTGGTAAATTTTCCGGGTCCAAAAACGACTCCTAGAAGAAGTTATGGGCTTTTTATGTTTTATTTTTTTATTTTGGACTTTTGTTTTGGGCTTTTATGTTGGGCCCGTTTTGTTTTTAGGCCCAATTCGAAATTCTGGTTTGTTATTTAGAGTTCATGTTGAGCCAGGAACATTTAGTTTTGAGTTTTGAAGAAATCGAATTTTCTCTCAATTTTCGTTTACAATTGAGTTGAATAGTACCTAATCACGGTATTCGTTGAATCAACGTGCTTAGAAGAGATTTTCCTGATATTCATTGAAATCAACATGTTTAATCTAGTTATGCTATTTTCAATCTACATCATATGAACTTTCAAATAAAGAATCTTTTAATTCCATAATTCTACAATTACTAACAAATTGCAAAGGCTTAATATGCTAAGATAGCTAGTCAGCTGTTGGAAAAGCATTTTTTCAGGTAAAAATGCATTGCTGACTGATAGAATATATGATGTAAGCATATTAAATATGTTATATAACTTCCCTAGCATATTCATTATGTTTGACTTGTACATCATTGAACATTAAATATATGAACTGACCTGTATCTTCTTCAGGATATCTGAAATGACCACCAATTGTTTCTTGCATTGTCCCTGCCAAAGAAATAAACATGAAAAAAGCATATTCAGATTATGGATGGGGGAAACATTTCAGTAAGCAATTAGGAACAAATTGTTACCTTTTTTAAGACTGAGTTATCTACATCAGATGTTTCAGACTCTGAATGAAGCAAAAAATTACAGAAATCCATCACTTGCAGGGGACTTGTGTCAACAACTTCAGAAACCACAATACTTTGACTTTGCTCTTGCTTATTTTTTGAAGTCAACTCTTGAATCTCCCTGTTTATAGACATAATAGTCTAATTAAATAAAAAAACACCACTAATTAATTATTTTAAAAAGTTTACCATTACCTTCTCAGCCCTGCCATTTCTTCCTCAACCTGCTTCTTTGGTAAATACTCCCTGTGATAATTGAACCACAAATATATTAAACTATCAATTAAATTATCAAACTTTTTGAAACAAAATAAAATTACAACACAATTTTTTTTAATTACAAGTTATATACGTTTTGATAATTGAAATTTCTTCCTTCAGATGATTAAGTTCTTTAGCCATAATTGGATCTTGGGTAGGAGAATCCCCTGGCTTCCAACCAGGTGGTGGAATCCACAATGGGTCAGTCACACCAGCATCTTTTCTGATCTTATGAAGGTCTGCATCCTCCAGCCAGTATTCCATTGCACCATCGGCATTGTGTGACCGCCTGAACCGGAGCTTTCCACCAGGTGCCACCTTGTTTGCCACATGCTTTAGCAAGTGGTCTAAGAGCCCAGTGTCACCTATCCTCTTTCTTGCTTCAACTCTAAGTGCAGGCCTAGTAATTGGATTGCCGATCATTGCTTTCGTTTCCTGCATTGCTTCTAGAAGACTTAACTCTGCAGCCATGTACCTGCAATTAATTCAATTCTTAATGATTAATACATAATTATATGCCATTATTTATAAAATGATTGAAGTTTAAGAAGCAAATTCTCTCTCTCCTTTTATTACCTCTCCTTTGACCACCTGTTAGCTGGATTTCTGATTACTAATTTCTTGCATTTCTTCATAGGCTTTTTATTAACTTCGCGCCATACATGCTTCACTTGTTTAGCCTTCTTTCTTTTTCTCAAAATTCTGGTACATTTCTCCTCTCTTTCAAGATCTTCTTCTTTTTCCTCCTCCTCTTCTTCTACCTCTACTTCTTTAGGTTCATCATCCTTCTCTTCTTGATCTGTTTCATGGTCAACTTCCTCTTCCTCCTCCTCAATCTCATCACCTCCATTTTCTTGTTGATTTTTTACTTCTTGATCATATACGATCAAGCCTACAGTAGATGGAGTATCGCTGGTTTCTTTGTGTTTCCTGAAGGCATCACCTGTGACTTTGCCTACAGTAGATGGAGTATAACAAGTTTCTTTGTATTTCCCAGTGAAGGTATCACCTTTACCATTGGAGGTACGATCACCTATGAGTAAGCCTAAAGTAGAGGGAGTATCACTAGTTTCTTTCTGTTTCCTAGTGACGGTATCACCTTTCCCATTGAAGGTATCATCACCTATGAATAAGCCAAAAGTAGATGGAGTCTCGCTAGTTTCTTTGTGCTGCCCAATGGATGTATCAAACATGGGTAAGTTAAAAGTATATGGAGTAATAGTTCTTCTGTGTTTCCTAATTATTTCTTTGTGTTTCCCAATGAAGGTAACTTGCCTTCTGGCACCCCATCTTAACATATTATTGTTCATCAGTACTCTAGCCAATCCAATGTCATCATTCTTCATATTTGACTCAGATTGAGACTTTGACTTCACCAGCCAGAATTCTTCCAAATGCTTCTTTGCAGCAAATTCTTGAGATGGAACTTGCCTTAAAAGCACTTTGCTTGCCAGCTTAAGTCCCATCAGAAACTTCTCATCTAAAGCAGGGTACATCTCCATGATTCCTTTGCTAAAATAAGTCCTCAATGATAGAACGCTTGGATACCTAATAGCAACATTTAAATCTGTCTTCTCACTAACCTGAAAAATCATCAACAAACCAAAGGAGTTTGTTCTATTATAAAAAGTCAAAAGTCAAAAGTCAAATGAAACTTTCACTCTATCAGATCAATACTAAAAGTATTTCTTTTCCAAAAAAATTGGAGTAAATGAATTTACCATGACAACTCGAGTAGATCTCAGCTGAACTGGAGTCCTAGGTGGCAGATTCTTGTGATATAACTCGTAAATAGAGCCTAGTTCAACCTCTTCATGTGGGACTTCATCTGCTTTACACATAAAACTTTGACCACTCATAATGAAGAAACCAGAAAGAAAGACTAAAATAGTTTGTGCCTAGAAAACAGTGATGATAATTCAAAGCATATATTTATGAAACTTTAAAGTGAAAATGAGTTTTTTTGTACCATTGGTATCATGCAGAGGTTGTCTGGCCAAAGTTGGTTCTTGTCCTTGTGCGCCGTCTACTACGCTGCATGCTTCTTTCCTTTTGAAGGTAACTATTTCCTGTATCACAAGTGCTTTTTAATACAGACCAATGCAAATATAAAAACAAAAGTATGCATACACAAATACTCTTACCATACATACAGATATATATATATGTAACATACTGTTCATTTTATTATGATCAGGCGAGATATGTTTCTTTTGATTTTATGTGTAGTACATAGCATGAGAAAAGTGGCGCGTGAAAGCGCGTGCCTTATTGTTTAGAGAGATAAAACACAAAAAGGATTACTGTTACTGAAAATGCATACATCTGATTTATTTTCTAATTCAAATACCAATACACACCATGCCATAATTGCATCATTAGAGAAAGTGAGAGAGACAGATTACATTGTTGCCAAAGGTTACTCTTTTTGATCTTTTGCGATGATAAGTTTCCATTTTCACTCAAAGTTAACCTGTGAAATTTATAAAGTCAAAATATAAAGATTAAACACTTATATACAAACAATATAAAAAGGATTCAGTTCTTGTTGAATATACTACCTATATTTATACATATCATGGTCATACTGATTTCAGAAGGAAATAAAATGAAAAATTATGAGAGTTATGATAATTTTGGTGAATATATTTGCTTGCGTGGATCTATAAACCGGAAATCCAGGAAGATATATGAGCTGTTTTTAGGGTTTATAATCATAAAAAAACGGAATATTACTCGTATCATTCTATAAAGTTTATAAAAAACTTCCATGATTAAGGAGATATTACAGTCAGCACACACTGATTCACTGAGCTACATTCTTCAATACATAAATGCATTCACAAAACACACGCAAACTTCACACATTTATGAGTGCAACAATCAATACAAAATAATTACATATACTAAACCCTAAAAGATACATACGAAAAACAACGGAAGAAAAGCATTAAATGAACAGATTGGGTTTGAGTACAAGCGAAATCAAAATTTCTGAAAAAAAAAACTTTAAAAGTTTGCATTAAACCAGCTCATTTAACTCGAGTATATAAATAGAAACAAATCGAATAACACAAAACAAAACGCTGCATTTAATAAACCAGATCTATTCATCACTAAAGCAATAAATCCATACTCATCACTAGATCGAGTACTTACTACAAACATCAAAATCTAGAAATGAAGTCAGCGCACGATAATATAAAATGAAAAATATAAAACCTTTTGAGACGCTAACAGGTTGATTTAACAGCTTATAATTAGTAAGTTGAGATTGAAAACATCAATGATTTAATGAAGAAATGATGAAATGATGAAATTTATGTGAAAACCGCCATTGTTGTACGGATTAGAGCTTTACCTGTTGAGAGAGAAAATATTCTGTTAGAAGGTTTTAGAGAGAGAATGTGGCGCATATGTGCCGCGTCTCACGTGGTTTTGTAATAACAAGCACGAATGGATATTGGTTCCCCATTTGGTGGTAATTTACTGATGTGCCCCCATATGGTTGCAGTACAAATGCTGCGACGTCGATACATTGTAATATTACGCTAGGCATAATAAGACAAATTCTATAAATTATACACTAAAAGAAATTCGTTAATTTGGTTTTTGAATACTTGGTATTATATTTGAGTAATCGAGTGTGAACAATGAGTTACATCGAAATTCAGTTTCTTAATGAATAAAGGGAGTAATTAAGCTAGTGAACTCGAAAACTTGACCAAAATCTTAAACCTAAACTGAAATAAAAAAGTCCAATTAATCAAAATTTACCTTTCGATTTTGCAGTTAATCAATTAACCATATCTTATATACTAATCTACTAATCATATATTAAAAGTAAAGAATAAAACACAAATACACATTCATCGAAATATGTATACTAGTCAAATGTTAACACAAATCCAAATGTATTTCAACTTCTATTGGCGAATGTTTACCTATAAATTTTAGTAGGCTTCAAAATACATATTAGCAGCTTGCAAACTTATATATCATCATCTAAGTTAAAGTTCTTTGGGTGTGTTAGGGTAAGCTTATGGGAGCTTATAAAAGCTTACGTTTTTTTTTTCTTTCTCTTTATAAGCTCAAACTAGTAGCATTGTTTGGTTGACAAAAATTCTAGAGATTATGGAAAAAATAAGCTTTAGAAAATGAAGCTAGTTGAACTAGCTTTTAAAATAGCCTTCTAGCTTATGAGATAAATACCCTTTATATTTTTTGTCATTTTAAGTCAATTCAAATATATAAGCTTTCAACTCCAGCTAGTTTGCCAAACACTTATAAAAAATATTAAGCTTCAACTTCCAGCTTCAAAAATAAGCTTGAGCTACTAACTCCAACTATAAGCTTACAACTCCAGCTATAAGCTTCCAGCTCCAGCTAGTTTCGTCACACATACCCTTTATTAAAAAGTATTAAGCCACTTTACAAAAAATATACTCTTGATCCCTCACTTTTTACAAAAATACAAGCGCTTCATCGATCTTTCAAAAGCCTTCAACTTCAACATCTTCCACTGTCATGTATGATCGATTCATCAATTTCAATTGTCGGTTGTTTCCATTCTAAATCTGCCGTAACTTAAATATATTGGTATAACACGTCGTTAAATTAACACGAGGAACAAAAGTGGGCTGCGTGTAATGTGTCTTTTGTAACAAAAAGTCACAAATGGGCTGGCCACCAAAGCCCAAACAAAAATGTAAGATTATAAGAATATAAGTTATACATACATACACACACACACACACATATATATATATATATATATATATATATATATATATATATATATACTAGATGCAAATCCGTATGACGTACGACAATTTCAAATTTACAATATTTAATTTTATGGTACATCAAATGAAGATCATCTACGTTGAACTTTTTTAGAAAAGTAAATAAATTTAGATATCAACGGTATTATCAATTGAATAATGTAAATACATAATACAAACATAAATAATCAAGAAAATGAACCAATACAATTATTAAAATATATCTTAAATATAATAGAACTACACACGACAATAATTATTCTAAACATATCCTTGTTTAATAATAATTTGACACTTGAGATAATACCTTATGGTTATCCTAAACTATTTAAAATATAATTAATTTAATAATTTGAAAATTATAAGAAATTGACACGTAGGAATTTATGTCAAAGTGGCAAGTTATGGAGCTTTCTCTTATACTCCTTTAGTATATATATATATATATATATATATATATATATATATATATATATATATATATATATATTAAAATTAGTTATTTTAATCTTTCGTTTTTCGGTCAAAACCTTTCGAGTCAAAATTGTGAATCGAAACCGAAAAATGAGAAAGAATCGGTTTGATTAACAGAAATTCAGTACGATTCAACCGGTTTTCGATTCGATTTGTAAGTTTCTTTGTTCATTTAATTTGGACATTTGAATTGCCAAATCTGTTGAAGTATACCAGCTAGTATACTAATTGTGACGTTACCCGTTTGGTTCGTCACGTCTACAAATAAGTGTTATTTAATCAATTTCAATTTAATAATGTCTTCTTCCCTAGGGGCACACGTAAAACAAACCTATATAAATAACTTCAGTAAGATTATAATTTTTTTGAAATATCAATGTAATTGCGTTGTCGGAAGCGACGTATTTCACAGACATATACAGTGACCCTATACCTATAAATTAATCGCGTTGAACTACAAAAAGTGTCGCTATTGGCATATTTCTCTATTCTCAAACAAATTTCGTTCAAAACTTAAAAAATGTTGGATGAAACTGATATATACATCCGAACCGATAACAAATGAGTTATTGAGCAAACCGAAAAATCGCAAATGAAGCACAAAGTAAAAATAAAAAACTGGATTAAAGTGAGATTACACTACTAATAAACTTAGAACTGACTCATGGTTAGCAATAGAATTTCATAAACTGCCCAAGTACTAGAAACCCAAACGAAGTTCCAAAAGTATATTCCCCAAACGATACACGAACTCAACTAGTTATTGCACTGATATCATTTACAACACCTCAAGTCTATAAAAGAAATTTAAATGACCCTAACGACATTTTGGGATAA
The DNA here is from genome assembly GCA_963930675.1 of Gnaphalium uliginosum. NCBI lineage: Eukaryota > Viridiplantae > Streptophyta > Magnoliopsida > Asterales > Asteraceae > Gnaphalium > Gnaphalium uliginosum. Next base: position 20,855,036 of record OZ005684.1, read on the forward strand.
AAGTACCATTCACCAACAGTGCTATAGAAACTGCGCATTTATAAAAACAAACACTTTTTATAATAGTGTGTGGGGCTACAATATATTGAAATACATCATTATGAACTCACAAGTCAACCCCATCAGGAATCAACACAACTGACCCAGAGGTTTTTCGGCTTTCGAGGTCCAAATGAGCCTGAGCTGCTTGAGAAAGAGGGTATTTGTGGTTAACCCGTACCCGTAAAACTCCAGTTGAAATGTTGGCAAATACCTCACCAGCGGTTTCAAGTAGCTCGTCCCGTTTGGCAGTGTATTGCATGAGAGAAGGTCTGGTTAAAAACAGGGATTTTACAGCAAGTGCAGATAGAGGCACAGGGTCTGGTGTGCCAGATGACTGCCCAAAACACACCATGTGTCCTCGGATTTTTAAGCAGGCTAATGATCCCTGAAATAACAACGTAAAGTTTTGTTCATGCTAGTTTTAATCAACAACTTTCGATTTTATGTTGGTTCCACAGGTCTACAAGTGTGAACCAAAACAGTCAATTTCAGTTTGGAACCATGGTAAATAAAGCCAACTTCTGAGTGCAACATCAGTTAAGTTCACAAATTAAATCCATGAACGGAATCTTCTCGATATTGAAGTTTGCAGTTCAACAGTCTTGACTTGCTTTCTTCCAGGTCAAGAAAAATGGACAGGAAAGAGCATCTTTAGTGCAGAGCTAGCCTACCATCAAGAACTCATAAATACTAAATCATGATGGATTAGAAGGCTATTTTGGGAGACTGTATTCAGACAAAAGTTAGAAGCTTAAAAGACTAGTACATTCTATGAAGTCCAAATTGTTATTATTTAACATCTACATTTTGTGGGTCTTGTTGGTGCTGACAGAAAGGATATCTAATGTTGTAACTTTTTTACAGATTACAGTTAGAGAAAAGGACCGACCTACACAATGAGAATCAGGCAATGGGATAGTTCAAGTAAATAAAAACTATGAACAAGAGAAAACATAGAGGTACAAATTCTGACACATTTACTTATAAATGGGTTGATCACGGGTTTTTTCTTCTCTAACAGGTTAAACATAGGAAAACAAAAATTAAGCTAAAAAGGATGAGGGTCAAACGGATTGAAGTTCGCCCAAAGTGTATTTTCAATATGCATTAAAAATCGCAAACCATTTCAAAAAAACTAGACTACTATGAAAATAATATAAAAAATTTAATCATTTTTGACACACTAATTATTAGATAAATAATGGGAAAGTGTCTGGGTCAACCCAAGCGGACCCAGGCCTAACATGTTAGGACGTGTTACAGAGAAACTTATTACCTCAAAGGTGTCTTTCCCAACAGAATCATAGACTACTTCAACTCCTTCTCCAGCTGTGATCTCCGTAACACGTTCAACAAAATTTTCCTCTTTGCTGACAATGACATGATGGCACCCATCTTCCTTCGCTTGTGCAGCCTTCTCTTTGGTTGACACAGTTCCAATAACCACGGCTCCAAGTGCATTGGCCCATTGACACAATAATGATCCAACTCCACCAGCAGCAGCATGTACAAGGATTGTATGTCCACGTTCCACCTGTTCAAGAATAAATCAGCAAGAAAACTAAATGAAAAGAAAAGCTAGCAACCTTTTAAGATAAATGATATACTAATGGTTCCATCAATATGCAATGTAGTAAAATGAAATTGACATTGATGACATTTAACTTTGGTTTATTATGCTATATCTAGACTAGAGGTAACAAATGGGTGGGTAGGATAACAGGCCAAATCAGATTTAGGTGTGGGTTGAGACGGTTCAGGTGGGCTTGAACCAAAACACTTATTGTCCAAATTATGTTTAACTTTTTTATAAACTATTAGCATTTAAAATATCAATATCAATATGAAACTATATTGAGAAATAATTAAACTTGGGATAACTGTTTGACCCATTTGACTCATTTCCTTTTGACCATTTTTTTTTTTTATTTAGCCCATATGAAACGTAAGAGTTTAGGACACTAGCCCAAATTGACCCATATGAAACATCAAAGATTAAAACAACAGCTAAAATTGGCCCATTCATAAGTAATTGAGCAAAAATTGCCCCTCTTAACTTTAATCTATCCCACAAAATTTGCAAGAATTTCTTTCCAGCAATAATTAATTAATTATTACCGCTACAAATAAAATTGAAGGAAATGATTTCGCAACCCAAGAAATAATCATAACAATAATTCAACTTCTTCGATAAATGATTTAGGAGGTTGTCAATTTCAACCCGTTTGACATGTTCAGAATATTTGACAGATTCTCCTTTTAAATAAATTTTATAAATTGTGCATTTGCCAAAAAGAAATAAGTTATCAGCCAAATTGACAACTGTCACCTCTAATCTGTTTAGTTGTTCTAACAATAATATGCACTTAAGAACAGATTAAGTTGCCGTTCTAAAAAAAAAAAAGAACAGATTAAGTTAGAGGTAGATCAAACTTTGACTCGATATTTTTTTCACCTTAAAGCAACGGCGGAGGAGGAACTGAGCAGTCATTCCCTTAAGAAAAATAGCAGCTGCTACAGTTGGGTCAATATTAGAAGGAACAGGTACCACTTTATCTGCAGGAAGTATCTGCTCTTCAGCATATGCTCCCATTGGAAAACCAGCATAAGCAACAACATCTCCAACTTGCCGCCCGGTTAGTCCAGGACCAACAGCTGTCACAACTCCAACAGCCTCCATACCTTTAAGTAAAAGATATATAAAAATTATTCCTCATTCTTTGAGAAGTTATCTTAACATTTAAAATTCAGCAAAAGACTATTACTACCGTGTCGACTAAAAGTTTGAGAGTAAGCATTATACAACCTCCATGATCATTTTTTGAGAAAAAAAAAAAAGAAAGAGAAAAGATATGGATCACATATCCTATTTTGACACCATGAAATGAATTTTAAATATACAAAATAATTTTCAGCAAATGAAGTTGAAACTTGTAAACGAGTCATCCAAAGACTCTAAGAAAATCAAATATTGCCCATAGTTAATCGTAGTAACAAATAAAGGTGGTAATTCGACTTTCAGATTATTATTATAGTGAAATGGTTTTGTGATCATATTCAAATTTTAGTTATTTATTAAGCTCATATGAACAGGAGAAGTGTTGTAGGGTTGGCCCGATTACTCCCATATAATCCTGTTTTAACCCGTATTCAAAATACAATCCGTTTTGACTTGAACCCATGTTAGCCTCTTACCCAACCCACCAATTTCCACACTATTAGTACAAAGTTGAAAGTTTTGGTGCAAAAAAGAAATATACTTTGTCACTTTTGTTTCACAGAGTGAAACTATATCATGACCAAAATAAGCACAGCTAATTCGTTTCTAGGATGCAGTAAATGGTAACATTTTGGCCGTTTGCCATGGTTTTAATCCAAATGTACCCATTTCAATCACAGGGTTCCAATATATTGACACTATCGGGAGATATAAAAAATGTTCGACAAATGGCTAAGTACTTACAATAAACAATGTTACCTGTGATACAACGTTGTATTTACTCTTGGACAGCGATATATTACACAAAATGGAATAATGGATGTCAAACTTCATTATCTAACAAAGGCATATTTACATATGTACATCTCGCTTTTCAACATCATTCTATAGTAACCCATAAAAAAAACATCTAACCTGGTGTGAATGGAATTGCAGCTGCCTTGTAGACACCAGTACGGAAATAAATATCAATGAAGTTTACCCCAATGGCCTTGTTTCTCACCCTAATTTCTCCATCTTTGGGGTCTCCTAATTCAACATCCTCCCATTTCAGGACCTGTTAGGATTTGACTAAACTTTTAATCACAAAACCCATTGACGCATAAGATAGCTGATCACGATGTGAGCCAGATAACAACAAAATTTTAAATATGATTTAGCTTTAGAAATGAAAAATGTTTCCAAAGACCCTAAGATATCCAAACAATGATATACTGATGATCTTGACTTAATGACTAGAGACGTGATATGCTCTTCATGACTATTATGTAGTATAATTGTATTTACTAAAATCTTGAATGAACATTATTATCAAATAATTACACATAAATGAATCTACTTTTCTCTCAACTTATATTCATGCATTAACCAAAATTTCTCAATTTGATAAAACCTTTTCCAATCCAGTGAATGAACATTTATTATTATATCCATAATACAGCAAAACTTTCCATGCTGAAAAGTAACCTAATCATACTAACACAATGTTAACCATCAAACGTTTACATAATTAAACGTCTTTACTATATTTTTGAATATTATTCATAATTTAATGACCACTTGTATATATTTCCACTCGATCAGTCTGTAATCCCTAATTAGTTAGTTACTTAGCTCTGTTTAACAACAATAGTTACTGAAGAGACAAATTAAGACTGATTTTGTTGAAATATAGTTATGAAATTAAAGTAATACCTCAGCGCCACCAAGTTCATGAACCCTAATAGCTTTCACCATATCGGGTGATGTAGAAATCGGTTTAATTGTAGCGAAACTGGATTTGATTAATTTATTAGGTTTAATAAGCTGATGATTTAGTTGTTGTTTTTGTAGATGAAGAATAGAGTGTTGATTATTATTAGCAGTAAGAAAGGGGTTCAGTAACACGTGGGTTTGATACAACCATGATTGAATAGGAACACGAGGAACAAATAGTCCTGCTACCATTTGTGATTTGCCCTCATTCAGTCATTCTCACTCTAAATCACCGTTTGTAGAGTTGACCGTCAAGGTAAATTACAATTTTAACCCTTAACGAGTTTATTTTTGACACCTACGTGTGTTTTTAGCAAGTAGAAACTAGAAACCATATCAATCAATTTGACAAGTCATTGTAAGGAGTTCGATTAGTGAGTTGTAAACTTATTTAAAAAAGGTTGTATATTATCTTGGTGCAACGGCTCGATGAGCTTAAATTTTTATATAATAATGGTTTTCTTAATGCTTAGACTTATTTTTTATTTATTTAAAAACAAATATTAATACCAAACATCATTCCAAATGTGTATATAATTAAAATAAATCATGAAAGCTAGTAGAAAACTTTGTAAAGTAATATAAATATAAATATGATTTATAAATCCAAAATTAAATATACATATTTATTATATACACGTATACATGTTAATTAATGCTCAAAAAACTCGATAACAGTTTGAATTGAGCTCTTAAAAGCTCAAACTCGCCCGATATATAATTCGAGCTAGATTATTTAGCTTGAACTCGATAAAACCTCGACTCGATTGAGCTCGAGTTGACCGATAAAAACTCAACTCGTTTGCAGCTCTAGTACATTTTAAAAAATTGATGTTAAGGTAACAAGTTTTGTACCAAGACATTTTCAATCCTAAACCCGCCATTGATTGTATGGGTGCAATTAGGGGTGTTCGTTTAGATGGATAGGATCAAATCCGATCAATTAACATAAATCCATTTGGATTTTGGTTCTCAAAATGTGAATCCGATCCATCCAAATAAATATCGAATTCGAACCGAACCAAACCATATTACTATTTGGATGGATTGGCTATAACCATTTGGTTATCCGTTGACGGCATGAGAGTATCATTTTGACTCGTGAAAAGTTAAATCATGAGCGATATCAACGACTACATATTGCCATGTTGTATTGAGGGTTTATAAAAATGTGAAGTTAGTTTTTTATATCAAACTTAAAATTTTAAGTTATATACAATGAATATATTAATTAACAATACCTTTTATATAATAAGGTTTTATATATAAAAAAATAATCATGCGACTATTTAACATCTAGTTTGATAGATAAATAAGAGTATTACATATACTATTATTACTACTTGGTTTATTTAGACTATCCGATTCCGATAATAATAACCAAAACCAATCCAAAAACCGACATACTAATTTGGTTTTTGAGATCCGATCTAGTAAACCAAATTACCCAATTCGAACGGTCCAATCCGAATAGACCATTTGGATAATCCGATTATATTCGAACTGTGAACACCGTAGATGCAATATAACTAACATCATTATCCCATATAGTCAATGTACTATCTAAATAGTCAATTTCTCATGTGATAACAAAGAAAAATATCACAATAAGATTGCTTCCATCGGGTTTCTTCGATTGGCAACCGATAAAGGCCGGCGAACCAACGCCATTGGCACAGCTTCATCGGTTGCTTCGTCGGTTTGCCCTCGTCAGTTTGGCCTTGTCAGTTTGACGACGAAAGGGAGGGTGGGTCGGGTGGGGTTCACATGTTGTGTGTGTGTGTATATATATATATATATATATATATATATATTTAAAAAAATCAAGCCGTTGAGAATTAATAAAAAAATTAAAATAAAACGGTAATATATTCGTTTTTTTGCAAAAAAATATATTTTTTTAATTCTTTTTAACCCTTCTATCCAACCCCAAACACACAATAAATAAACACACAACTAAACTTCAATTCACACACACTTTTATATATTATTATCTCAATCAAATACATTATTCCACCCAATTATTCTATACAATTCAACATTTTTCTTTATCATTCTTTCACTTTCAATTCACAAAAAACGTCTAACCCCAACAACAACGATTTCTATCAAAATTTACTCAACAATCCCATTTACTCCAACTCACCGGCTAATTCATCTTCGATAATTACCTCCAACAATTCACCAACCGGTTTCACATCATATGAATCCCAACCCCAACATGGTATCCCCAACAACCACAATCACAATACGGCTACCAACCATACCAACAACCATAATACGGCTACCAACCACCACCATAATACGGCTTCCAAGCATACTCTCAACCACAATCCGGCCAACACTCACACTCACAACCCGAAACTCCTATCCAAACACAACTCGAAATCCAAAATGACGTAGGATCCGAAGACGAAGGCGAACAAGAGGTTAATTTCAAGGGTAAACAAAAAAGAGCACAAACTAGATGGACGGACTATGAAGTCAGAACATTGGTCGACCGTTGGGTTGACAATTCCCAAAACCATGGTCAAAGGAAATTCGCAAGCCGATTCACAATTTTGGAACAAAATAGTCCAAGACTACAATCGGTTAGTTGATGTGAAACACTGTCAACTAACCGGTAAAACCCTAAATTCTACTAAACCCTATGCTAAACCCTAAACCTAAAACCCTGCTAAACCCTAAACCCTAAATCAAATGTACAACCAAACACTAACACGTGTTTAATAATTTGTAAAACCCACCAAAAAACGAAAAAAAAAACTCGTCGAAAGTATACCTTGTGAAATGTCTAATCGAAGTGGAGAAAACATTGAACTTTATGGTGCAATTTTCATAATTTTTTGATTTGCCGTTTGTGAGATAATTAATTTTTAGGGTAAATTACAAAAAACATACATGTGGTTGTTCATTTTCTCAAAAAACATCCTTCAACTTCATTAATAACAGAAACCATACCCAAGATTGTCACTTTTGTCCCAATGACATCCCTTCTTTCAACTTTGTTATGTTTTCATCGCTAAGTCTATACATGTGCCACGCACGTGAGGATATTTTTATCCCTTTTTTCCCCACCCATTTAATCGACCTTTCCCTTTGGGTTTTATACCCTTTTAATCACATTTTATAGCCATTTAAAATTAACTTACTATTAAATGAGTCGATTAAATGGGTGGGAAAAAGAAATAGACAAAAATACCCTCACGTGCGTGACACATGTATAGACTTAACGACGGAAACGTAACAAATTTGGACGGAGGCATGTCATTGGGACAAAAGTGACAACCTTGGGTATGGTTTCTGTTATTAATGAAGTTGAGGGATAGTTTTTGAGAAAATGAACAATCACATGTATATTTTTTGTAATTTACCCTAATTTTTAAGATCTTTGAGGTAAATAGATTTTTGTACTTGTGGAGCATTCTCATTAGCACTCCAATTCTTTAAAAAAAGTATCTACTTTAATGAACTTTTCTCAAAACTTGTAATGCTTTACCTTAAAACAATTCTTACATTAGAATTACTCCCTGCATTTCAAAAAATAAGTATTCACATTTTAATTTTAGTTTCTATCAAAATAAATGTCAACGTTCAAACATTTAACCTAAATTTAATTTTGCTCAAAACTGACATATGAGAGTCTGTGCAAAAAGCAAGAATAAAAGTCATCTTTAATACCAGACAATGTAATTTTTTAAACTTTGTAAAAAGTGACGGTGAACACTCACGGATAAAGTATATTGTTATAAATTATCTCCATGATTTTTGGTCTCATATGTAGAAATTAAAGTCGTCCCTTTTGCTTACACGATAAATAAATAATTAAAACAAGATCGGGCCATGAATAGAGGAAGTTTGACAAACAAACAGTTGAAAAATACAAAAGGCCCTGCTTTCTTTGAGTCAAAATTTTAGTTAGATTACTATTTGTAAATGGGTGTTGATTAGTATACTACATTATTTTGGCCATGCACCAGCAGCACCACTAAATGTATGTTTTACATTGTTGTTGTAATATATAATAGGGTAAAACACATTCGGTGATGTACGGATAATAAAAGGTGTGTACGGATCATAACGCATTTGAATATCGACTTCTTAAATTTTAATGAATTAATTTCTTTGAAAAAAATATTAATAAAAATAAAATATATCCATGTCGGTTGTTACGAAGAGAAATACGTGCGTTGCTGTAAAAACGATATTACAAAAATTTCTTGGTGGAGTTTACACAAACGTTGCAAAACATCCTCTTTATAAACTCTAAACGAGATTGGAAAAAATACTCTCTTATTAGTAAATTATTTTATTACTATTACTATTACAATTACTCGTATTATACTATTATAGACACTTTAAGCTGTTTGAGGGCTCACCACGTCTAAAAATTTACATAAAAACTCGATTTAATCTACATTTTAAGCTCTACTTAACCATTAAACTGAAAAAAAACAACTTAATAACAATTATTATTTATATTTATATTTTTTATATCCAAAAGCAAAACATTACATTCAACTCACAAACAAACCAAAAAAAAAGAAGAAAAAATCTACCCATCCAAGTATTTTACAATACTTGATGCATTTAAAAAACCAACAATACAAACATTATTCTTCAAATCTAAAAAGGGTGACTTAGAGGTCAACTACATTTCACAATTATTGTGAATTTGATACATAACTCTCCTTATGCCACCTCTTAATACTCACTAAACAATAGATTAAAAACTTAATATTGTCCCAAACTTAACAACTCTTTTAATTAGAGAAGTTGACAATAGACCTGTAAGTTGACCCTGGTGTCCATCCGCTAGGAATAACATTCTTTGCAATCAGAACCCGTTTCGAATATTGTGATATTAACCGTATCGAAAATGGAGGTCGTAGTGTCCTCCCGGGATCGATCTTCCAAACCGCACCCCATGATTGCACCATGTTTAACCACTCGTCACTACCTTCCTCTTTCAAAGCCACCCCTGCCAAATCTCCATCCCCTTCTTCAAATTCAACGACAGTTGCAAAGTAATTAGGGTTCGATCCTTGGTCTACATGAAACACTAGATTCGTACTTGAATAATCACATTCAACCCTGACAAGGTGTTAGGAAAAAATGAAGAAAATGAGCATTAATGTTAAAAATTACATTATGTTGGTTTTATAGAGGTGATGGAATTTAACTAATTACCTTGCATATCGAATTTGCAACATTCCTGCATCGCGTAAATGTTTTTCTTGGCCTGGTTTTGCCATTGCACCGAACGCGGTCCCACTTAGATCAAAATGTGCATTGTCAGAAGCACACTGGCCTCCCGGGCAAAAATCGGTAATAACAACCCTAGCCGGTTTACGCGAACATGATGGATGTTTGGTACATTTTATCTTTACACAAAAGAAGAAGAAGAAAACAGAAAGTTTTACTTATGAGAACAACTTAACAAAAAAGTAAACGACAATGATTGGGAAACTAAAAATCTATGTAAATTTGGGTCCAATGGGCTACCTCATAACAAGCCCCACATTCTTTCCCTGAATTGTAAAGAGATGGGCCTATTCCAGTCACCATGGAAGAAAATGGTGCTTCTGACACTGCATTTCCATAACCACATGAACCTCCTGCATGCATTATTTTCACCAAATTAACCTAGCTTACATTAAAATTATATTATATTATACTAAATATGGAAGGAAAAACAAAAAATACCAACAAGTTAAATGCTTGTTTTATTCATATTCATTAATAAGAGAATTAATGGTGGTCCGCTTACCGTCACTTCCGAAACCATCGGGAGCACCGTACCAGGTGGCGCCAGCGGTGGACCAGTGGGTGGCAACGGTGGATATGTTGAAGTGTTTTGGTCTAATGGCAGATGAAAATGTGAAAAATGTAAGAAGAAGACATAAAATGAAAAAATGTGAAGAATTAGTAACCATTGCAAGTTTAATTTTTTGCAATGTTATGCCACCAACTTTTGTGTACCTAATTTATGCTTTTTTAAGGGGTTGCAAAAATGGTTTTTATAGACAGATTTTGTGACCCTTGTTGCTTTCAACTCCACGTTTGCCATCTTTTAATTAAGAGTAAATTACATTGCCTATGGTTTACCTATGTTACAGACTCCGTCCCCGGGTCGGGTATTGTACGGGTCCAGTCCCTTGACTCGGAAATCTGTATCGCTGTCAGTCCCTACTCTTCACGAGTATTAAAAAACCCTGTTATCTCACAACACGTGAGACGCACGTGAGGGCAAAATTGACTCATAGGGAAAACCACAGGGACGGGCAATGTAATTTACTCAAAGGCGGGGGAAAGGAGAAGTCAATTTTGCCCTCATGTGCCTCGCACGTGTTGTGCGATAACGAGTTTTTTTTAACACTCGTTAAGAGTAGAGACTGGCAGCAATATAAATTTTCGGGTCAAGGGACTGGACCCGTACAATACCCGATCTGAGGACGGGGTCTGTAACATAGGTAAACCACATGGACGGGCAATGTAATTTACAATTTAATTAATTTGTCATGTTTGTGTTAATTATTTTATTTTTATATTGTATTATTATTTTTAAATTTTATTATTATTATAATATAGTATAATTCGTGCATTTTCGATCGTTTAATTTGTTTATCATAAGTTAGCGGCAGAATGAACACCAACCTATCATACTTTGTTAATTAATATACAAGTTTTTTTCTTCTTAATTTCTTAATATATATGCATTTTGTCACGATTACTTCATGACCTCTAATTTTGTCTCATCTTAACTAATTTGGCTTAACAAAATTGTTTAAATTTGCTGAAAAACTAATTAGTGTCATATGAAGTTGCGGTAACTAGTTTGATAGTACCAAGAGTGTTTTTGAGGGTTAAACGGTGAGAATGAAAGTGGGTCTGAGATTGATATCCACTGAAAAAATGTTTTGATTGCTAGTTTAGGAATAAAAAATGGGAATCAAACCAATAGATCCATACCTATCATAAGTTATGGGTTTTCTTGTTTATTCTCATTTATATATCAACCGCCTATCAATCTCATACTCGTAGCGATTTCTAGTTTTAAACCAAATGCACTGTAATAATTTTAATAATTAAATTTGATTTCCTAATTATTATTTTAAGACCAAAATAAGTAAATAATCATATTAAAAGAAAAAGAACTTAAGAATATTACAAACACAAGTGAGTTATAAGAATAAGTAAAAAGCTACTCGATTAAATAACACAATGCCGCCCGCACTAATTCGGTATTTGGGGTTTCTTTAAGAAAAAGTTAAAGTAAACGGTTATGAAATTACAATATTAAAAAAATATATATTATAAATTAAATAATCCCAATGATCCTGCCGTTAATGGTGGTTATTGGTCGTTGCTTTTACTCTCAGCATATGACATTTTGTCTCTTTCAGGATTTTATATCTTTTAGATTTTATTTGTTTATTTTTTGATGTGAACTTGTTTTTGGATTTTCATGTATTCAATCAATTATTTTATTATTTATAATAAAATCCAATTGAGAGAGAGATTTCACCCACCGAATCTTTACGCTCTCGTCGTTCAATTTAAAGTATTTATTTTTATTTGTTGCATACGAATTCTTGTCTGTCGGTAGAAAATAACATTTCCCCCGTTTTTAATAGCATTAAATTAATTAAAGGTAAAAAAGAAGGACTAATCTTGTCTATATTAATAAAATGAGGACTAAAATTATAATTATGTTTAAAACAGTATCATCAAGAGCACCTTGCATTTATGCATTCTTAACGTATTTAGTTATCCACCGTGCAACCTATTCTTAACGTGTCCTGAGATTTTGGAGGCCCTGTGTAACCTTTTATAAATGAAGCTCTACGATATAAAGACCTTTCGAAAACTATAAGTCGTGCTCCCACACTATACATCAAATATTTAATTGTGAAAGAAAAATATTACAAGTAGTTTTTTTGTAACAAAGTAAAATTATATTCAAGAGGGTCAAACACGATTACTATAAACTCCTAAAAGCAAATTATCTCAGTTTTCTCAAATTGATCACCGTTAGTTGAAATTTAGATTTGAAAGAGAACAATTTTGCTTATGAAAAATTTTCTTTATTAACAAATAATGAGAGGAATCACAAACAATATTGATCATAATTGAGTAAGGTAATATTAAATTTTTCGTAAACAATGTAACAACTAATATAATGGTAACTTATTTTTTCCGTATTATTAATTTTGAGGTACAACACATCAACAATTACTAGTAACAAACATAATTTTGAGGCCCTTAATGTTGAGAGGCTCTTTGTAGCTGCACCACTTGCACTCCCTCAATGACAGCTTTGTACTTAACCATATAGCCTAAAGATACAAAATCCTAAAATCAAACATTATATAAGTTGGTTCATGTCTATGTTATCACTTGTTTTTTTGGAAATGGCAAAGCTTTATAAATGAAAACATAACAAATACAAGGAGGGCTTTATGGAAGAACCAAAGAGGAAAAGAAAAGAAAAATTCAAAAACAAAAAGTTACGTAAACAAGCTAGAAGAAGGATCAAAGGGCCTTTGGCCTAGCCGTATGTGAGAACCCTTCAACTAAGAGGTTGGGAGTTCAAGCCCCGTAGTAGACATGTATATATTCGTGTGATGTATATATTAGTTGTGGTTAGGATAGCTTGTAGGTGTAGGATTGCATTTCTAAAAAAAGCTAGAACAAGGATTATGGATCCATTGACTCCAATTTAAATCTAACCGAGTGCATTTGTTAGACAACCAAATAAGCGATAGCCTTTGAACACCAAAAAGATATCCTCATGCCTCAACTTGTCAACATCAACCAAAGGAGAATGAAGAATGAGATTTCGCCACTTTCAAATAGACCAAAGCATAACATAACAAGCTCCTTTAAAAATCTTCCCAACAATTATAGAATAAAAACCTGATCCCAATCATTAAGGAGATCACTTAAAGAGATAGTACAATGCTCGAGATCTTCGTCTACAAGATTGCAAAGAGAACAAGAAGCAGAGTTGATTGGAATGCCGCAACACCTTAGATTATCACGGGATGGGAGCCGGTTGATTGACATATGCCAAAGATTATCACTTGTTGTTAAAGCGAAAGAACGGAATAAATACTATTACGTAATCATATTTCATGCACTAATGTAAACAAGAAACAACGGGAATTTATTATTGTAGTCGTTACAAGGTCCGCTAGAAATTTGGTATTAAAATTAAAATTAAAATCTAAAATAGACGGTTAATTACCAGTTTTTCTTATGAAAGTTACCCACTTAATCATGTCACTAACCCTTAAATTTGTATGGTTGATTAAAACTCAAAATTTCTATAGGATTAAGGTACTTCAAACTCTGTAGATTCTAGCTATTTACAATTCTGTTATCTAAAATTTGTTGATCTGAAATGCATATTTATTAGTCAAATAAATTACATACACCGATTAAATTATCTTATTTTCGATGATCAACTATGCATAATTTGCATTATTATGAACCATTCGTACGTATAAATTATATCAACTGATGCTAACCTAATAATATATCACGCAATGAATAATGTATTAAGAAGTCTCTAAACGTACTCAACTTGAATAAAAATTAAATCGTATATATTCATATCAATATCAAGATATATTATCTTATCTTATATTATATTATATAATTATATTATTATATTATATTATATATTCAAACCAAAATAAAAGTTAAGAGTGTGAATACCTATTAGTAAGCATAGGTAAAATAATTAATCTTTCACTTTTCTTGATTACCAAATTGAAAACTTTTTTAAGCAAAATTTGTATTTTTATGTTAACCGTAATACCGGCTGTAAGAATTGAACCAGCTAGAGGCGGAGTTAGTAGGGAGTTGAGGGGGGTTGACCCCCCTAACTATGGTTGTGTATTTTTGTATGTAATTGTGTTTTTATGTATATATTTTTAATTCCATGTAGGGGTGTAAACGAGTCGAGCCGGGCCAGAGCTAAACTAGGCTCGAGCTCATCTCGTTTAAATTTCAAAGGGCTCGAGCTCAGCTCGTCTCGAACTTAATATACAAAGCTCGAACTCAGATCGTTTCATATTTTGAAAGCTCGAGCTCGATTCATTTATTATATGAATATTAATTATGTAACTATATTTTTATCTATATATAATAGTTTTTCTATTTTTAAGTGATTTTAAATATATAACATAAGATTTACTATTATAATTTTCTATATTATATATATAATCTTTTTTATAATGTAATCATATTGTAAATATATTGCATATAAAAATCCTATTGTATATAAATGATAGGCTCAATTAGGCTCGCAAGCCTATTCAAGCTCGATATTAGATACTTGAGCTCGGACTCGTTTGTTAAACGAGCTACAAAATATGTTCAAGCTCGAGCTCTGACACACTTAAGCTCGGCTCACATCGAACTTTTAGCGAGTCAAGTTTGAATAGCCCAAGAGCCTCATTTGCAACCCTAGTTCCAGGTTGATAATTTCGATTTGGGGGTGTTAAAAGTTGAATGTGTATAGTGGGAGAAGATGTCTGTCATTTGCTAATTTAGCCCCTCAGCAAATATTTTATATTTCATTTAGCCTCTGCATTTAATGGTGTGTCAATTAATCTTTAATCTTAAATATGTAAATTAATTAATATAACTTTTTAAAAAAGCTAAAATGTCAACATACTTTATAAAAATCAAGTATTCGAGCCTCGTGTACTAATTCAAGATATCGACTATTACAAATGATGGTAAAATATTTCAAAAAATGATTCTTTCTGTGTGTAAATACAGATATGTATAAGTTACATTTAAGTTTGAATAAAATATATAAGTTTTTATTGATACGTAAGTTTTGTGAACATTCAAAATAATATGTCATTTTTCTTTTTCTTGTACATTATGAAACTTTTTATGTCTTTTCGATACATATTTATGTTTCTATTTCATAATAAATTAAACCCCTCTCAACTATAATTTATGACTTCACCGGGAACAGCTAAATGGCTAGTAAACTTCTTCTTTCTTCTTCTTATTTTTTTCTATCATCTTTTTTTTGTCGGAGCCTTTCTCCTTAACAAGATAGATTTGTGGTCCTTTTTTGGTTCCAAAGGTTTGGTTCGCATTCACAATCTTCATCCTTCAGTGTGACTACAAAACAATTAGGATGCAAATTAACATGTGAACGTTTGATTGATTGATGGATTCGGTAGACGTTAACTCGATGTAAATGAAGTCTTACTTTTAGTTACGTTGATGATAATAAAGTACGATCTTCCAAGAACGTACATTTTTTTCAGTTGAAACTTAAGTTGAATGTTTTCGCTATGTACAAGGCTCATGAGCTCGGTACCAAGAAGGTCGTCGATCGAACAGGTAGTTTAAGTTTGGCTTAATTGTTAGAAAAGTCAGATTTTTACAATTTAACTAGAAAAAAAAAATACTCCGTACTGTACTAAAGTAATTAATACAAGACGATCGAAAGTAGAATTGATCATATTACGGGTATTTGTCAAAGTCGAATCAAATATAAAAAGTCAACAACTGATTTTCAATGGAAAGTCAATTTATTAAATTATTATGTTTAAACTAACTTATTGAAAATTGTAAATTTAATTATACTTGGATTAATTTTGCAGTTTAGCGACACGTATTTGACTTAATTATAAGACTTTGCATATACGAGTAATTAACAAGTGTTACAGACTAACAATTTTAAATATCGGGACAATTACGCGTATATCTTTGGAAAACTTAAAAATCACATATATATTCAAAACATGCTTAAAAATAATTGTACAACAAACATTAAAAAGTTGTATCTTTGAACATGTATAATTAAAAAGTTTCATAAGGAGATATAAGATCTGTTAGATCACGACTATCATGAGGTCTTTTCTTGTAGCTGGTACAGTCATAGGTTTTTCCTGATTCATTCTTCCATGAATTGCTGAAAGTGATCACTGTCAACGGTCCGTCGGTTTTTGGCGACGGGACCATCACCGTTGGTACGCCAGCGTCAGGTTTTGGCGTCGGTTTTTCGACAGGAACGGACAAAGTTCGTGTGGGCCCATTTGCATTTTTAATTTTTTTGTTATATTCCTATATAACCGTTACAAAATAAATAAATAAAAATAAAAATGGTAACATAACCGTTGGGAAATAAAGAAGATTTTTATGCCGTCACTCAAATTTTCGATCTGATTGCTAGGCTCAATAAGCTTGACGCGGAAGACACGGATTCAGACGATGATGCTGAACCATCAATCCGTATACCTCGAGCACCAAGACGATATTTACCTAGAGATCGAGAAGGTGCCGACCAACGTTTGTTTCAAGACTACTTTGTTGAGCGCCAACATTCCCTCTAGATTATTTTCGACAACGTTTTCGGATGAGTCGACCCTTGTTTATCCGTATATGTGAAGGTATATTGTCGTACTCTCATCTAACATTACCAGACTACTTTACTTATTTTCATCAAAGTCACGACGCGACCGATAGACTTTGTTTTAATGTTTTCCAAAAGACTACTTCCGTCGTACGCCAATTGGCATACGGTTGTGCTGCCGAAGCCTTTGATGAATATTTACATATGGGTCAACAAACATCGTACGATTGTTTGGACAACTTTTGTAATTGTAATTTTCATCTATTTTCGACCGAGTACTTAAGAAAACCAACACTCCAAGATGTGCAACGGTTACATCAACGTCATGCGGAGTTGCATGGTTTTTCAGGAATGCTTGGAAGTATCGATTGTATGCACTGGCCTTGAAAAAATTGCCTAGTGGCATGGCAAGGTAATACACTCGAGGTGATCATAGCCATCCAATGATCATGCTCGAATGGGCGACACTTGTGAAGACGTTTAAGCACACAATAACAGAAAGCGAGATGAGGTTCAAGAGATACCAAGAATGTGCTAGAAAAGATGTGGAACGTGCATTCCAAGTGTTTCAAGGTCGTTGGACAATCATCAAAACCCTGCCAAACCATATAGTGTCAACAAAATTCGCCGAATCATATATTGTTGTGTGCTTTTACACACATGATAACCGAGGACAATGGACGAAACATGTGTCAACTTAAGGAAGACTGTACGGCAAACCCGCAAAATATGCCCCGACGCTCGTGGCAAAAAAGGGTTGCAATACAAATGCGTATGGACAAAGAATTACGCGATCGTGAGGTGCATCATCAACTTCGCGATGCTCTTATCCAACACATTGCGACCTTCCCACCAAATTTCCGTCGATATAATATTTAGCAATTTTTTTCTTCTTCAATAAATAACCTTTTTTTAGTTATTGTAATGTTTTATTTTTAATTTATGTAATATTTTTATTTTAATGAAAGTGTTTTATTTAATTCTGTATTTTAAATAAATAATGTATATAATGTGTGGGGTGCATAAAAAACTAAAGTTATTGTTGGCAGTATAGTATTAGTTTTGTGTCAGTTTTAGAAAGTGTTGACGTGACGCTGATTTGGTAAAAACTGATTTGTTAGTTAGTGTCACTATTGGGACTGGTCTTACACCTAAAAATCATTAAATTCCTCATATTACTCTCATTTATTAATCTAAATTATTTATTTTCTTAAATAAATTCAGTCAAACTTACTTTGATTATAAGAGCAAAATTTATATTTACCCGACCTATCTTAATCACAAGAAATTTTTTGAAAGATATCCTCTGTAGGACGGAGGAAGTATATATAAGTTCGAAAACATTTTGAGAATTGTAAACTACTTAAAAGTTACGGGGTATTAAATAAGGCAATTTGATAGATATCTCATATCGTCATTATATTACGTACTATTGTGTAATTCATCATTATTATTATTATTTATTATTAAATAAATGTTAAAATAAGATAAAATAGCGATTAAAGATCTTTTTTATTGTTTTTGTTCTCTAATATTTTAGTTATTACGAAAGTGACCTTCGTTGTGGAAACTTGTGCGCAAAACAAGGCTTCCCTGTTTTGGTATATAGTATTTCTACGAGTTTATTTATTTATTTATTTTCCTGAAATAAAGTATTGTTATATTGAACTGAAAATAACGTGATGGGTTATGTAATTCTAAAATAAAAGACAATACACTACTGGGTTAACCTTTTTGAGATGGTTGTTTCTAAAAATTATTTTCAAATTATAGACAGAGCTAGAATTTATTAATTTGGTGGCATTTTTTTTTTATTATTATTATTAGGTTTAAGACCCGTGTGTAAACACGGGTTAATGTAAAAATAATACATAGTTTAGTTTTTGATTGTACTGATCATAGTTTTTCTTTGATCAATATAGAGTTTTAAACCCGTGTATACACACAGTTAACGTAAAATGAAACTAAGTATAATTTTTCTTTTATTAATATAGTGTTTAAATTTTAAACTCGTTTATGCACACACAAACTATTAAATGAATACTTCATCCGTTCATTGTATTTAATATATAGAGTTTTAATTTAAATCTGTGTTTACACATAACACAGTTAATGTAAAATGAAACTTAAGCATAGTTTTTTTTTAACTATTATTAATATAGAGTTTTAAACCTATATATGCACACGAAAACTGTTAAATGAATACTTCATCCGTTTATTGTAATTAATATATAAGTTTTAATTTAAAACGTGTAAACGCATGACACAGTTAATGTACAATGATACTTAAGCATAATTTTTTTTAATTATTATTAATATATAATTTTAAACCCATATATACACACGATTATTGTAAAATGAATACGTAATTCGTTCATTGTAAGTATGTAATGTATTAAATAAATATTTTTGTTTGTTTCATAGAGTTCTAATGATAATAATTAATTAATTAATTAATTAATTAATTAATATTTAATATATTAAATTAGCTCATTAATATGTACTCACTTGCATGGTTTACTGATGTGTAGCAAATAATGTTTAATTAATACTTATATTGTTTGATAAAATATAAGCTTGTTATTGTTAATATATATAATAAATTATAAAGATAAGGTTTATGGGGATTTATTTTTGACATGATTTTTTTTCTAGAATTAGATTTTTTTTAAAAATTAATTGATTAGATTTTTTAGGAAAATTAAATGATTTGATTGGTCAATTGCATGTTTGATGAAATTAAAAAATTTGATTGGTTAATAAGGTTCAATTTTGTATAGAAATTTTTTAGGAGATGTTTTCTTTTATTAATATTTAGATTTGTTCAGTTTTAACAATATCATAAATACTTTTCAATATCTTTTTTCATTTTTACACGATTTGAAATCTTTTGTGAGGCAGCTGACGACCTTCTACATCCGCCCCTATTTATAGTTAGGGTATGTTTAGCAAACTAGTGGAGATGAAAATTGTAGTTGAAACCTGAAGATGAACCTGGTAATTCCGAGTAGAGCTGGAGCTTTTGATTGACATTTTTTTTCTTTCGAAAAGCTACTTAAAAGAGGATTGTTGGACATTTCTTTTCAAAAACTAGTATTAACTTTTTTTTTTTAAATTAAAAATTTTAACTTAAAGGAAATTGAGATTGTTAAAACTTTAAAGCTCAAAGTACCATAATCCTTAAGAATTCTTGTGCCAAACATCCTTAGAATCATATTATTATGATTTTTGACATTTTAACGATTACCGTAATATCATATCTAATAATAATTTAAAGGTTGAAAATTACATTTTTATACGACAGCAACTAAATTTATTATCAAATCCATGTAAATAAACTTAATACTTTTTCAAAAACAAAAAATGTTATTTTTTTTCATTTCCGTGGTGTTTCACACATACTTGTCAAATTGTGACTCGACTAGTGACTCGGAACTCCGATTTTTAACTCGTGACTCGACTCGTAAGAGTTAAAAATTAAAATAAATATATATTTATAATTATATTTATATATATATATATATATATATATATATGCATAAGAATACACTATAAATGAGCAATCTAGACAAATTTTATCAAGTATTAAGTAAAAACAACATATTATAAAATATATGTCAAAGTAAAAACGATATATTACAAAAAGATATGCACGTTTTGATGATTTTATAAAAAATTAATGATCAGTAAAATAAATTTTAGTATCTTTGTTGTAAAATACAAAATATTCCAAAAAAAGGACTTTAAAACAAATTTAGAGAGTATATAAGGATGGATGGGTAATATAGTACTATTGCAAGGGATTAAAATATAAATACTATGTCCTTTTTCTGAATTACAGCTGAGAATATAATTTTACAGTGCATACTCTCTTTTTTCTTGAAAACTTATTCCAACTCATTTGCTTCATCACGCCGTTGCTACTTCTTCATGTCGCCGGAAACTATAAAAATCGCCGAAATCCGTTATTTTGATGCTTTAAGTGCTTAAACTACGACCCTTACGAGTTTGCGAGCCGGGTCGGCTCGTTTCGAGCCACCAAAACATTCGCGAGTCAGCTTCCGAGTCCTGCACTCTTTCGATTCACCCTTCGAGTCGTCACGTTTTATCAGTTTTTGATACGACTCCTACGATCCGACTCGCGAATCGTACGAGTTTGATAACTATGGTTTCACGATCTTTCATTCTAAATTGATCAATGACATCATAAACATTTTAAAAAACATAGACATTTCGGTTTACAAAGTTAAATAAATATCAAATGGTATATACACTAACTTAAGAAAATCAATTGCAAATTTTTCTGTAAAAGCAATATTTTTATTAATTCGAACTTTTTATGCGTGAGGAACACGTAGAAATATGTTGTACAATATCGCCCCCTAAAAATAATAAGTAACTTCTATGTGCAATATTTTTATGCGTGTTAACCGTAGCTACGTTAAGAAAAATTCGAAAGAAACTAATGAATTTTATACACACAAAATAATAATAATAATAATAATAATAATAATAATAATAATAGTAAAGTAACAGTAAAAGTAGTTCCCGTTTTCTTTATCCCTCTTGGTATTAAAATGTCTTCGGTTAAGGTTTTCAAATTGGAACAGGTGCTCTTAGTCGTTGGAAATTTTCTTATTTAAAAGATTATGAGGTGTTTAGGATTGCGATTTAAATGTGATTTTCAGACTATAGCGCTTAAAAATCGTAAATAATTTGTTAACAATGTTTGTTTGACAAAAGCTAAAAATCAATTTTCTGCGATATGGTAGCATGAAAACATGATATCCCAGGAGCACCTACTCCTTACTGCGTGCAAACGTTATTTTCTTTTTGGTTTTTCCGTCGACTATTTTACTCATATACCTTTAAAACTAAACTTATTATAAATATAAATTCCTCCTATGTGACGTAGCTCACCAATTAAAATAATAAACAAATTTCCTTCTCAACTGACACCAATTGCCACGTGCCTTTTACATGTTCGATTATCCAGGTAATGGTTCTACTAGTTTTTCCTATTACTAAATTAGATTTATTTCATAACACAGTGTGTTATAGTCAAAGTAAAATTTTAATATCTATATATTTTATATTTGTGAATATTATTTATCCATTTATGACTGTTGTTGTTGGTATGTTCGTTGATAGAAAAAGTATAAATAAGTTCATTGGATGTGCTCAATATTTAATTTATTTACATGATTGGATTTCTTTTTATGGTTGTTGATATTTTTATGTTATTTCTATTTATCAAAAAATATTACACGCGAAAAAAGTTGTTACAACTAATCAAAATTGAATTATGATATGTTTAATTTAATTTAATTAATTTGTTATCATATAAAAATGTCCATTTTAGTAATTTTACTTGTTATGTTATCGAATAATCTAATATTCCAAACACTTAAAAATTTGATTATCGGCTTTTTGTGTTAATAAAAAGCATAATCAAAACCAAACACTACATTTCTATAATACATTTCTAGAAATCGTAAATAGATTATGTAATGTAATTACCAAACATTAACTTCAAAAGTATCTTAGAAAATAAATACATATAAACCAAAAGTTTCATTTTTAGAGGAGTGATAGAAGATTTTTAAATATAGAGGATAGGAAGAGGAAGAAAATGGATCGGAATGGGTGTGATATATGGAGTGATTTGAGGGATTTTTCAAAGAAAAATTTGTGTGAGTTAAATTGTCCGTGATTACAAATTATGTAAGATATTCTTTTTATCTTTTATAAACATTAATTAATTAGTTAGTTAATTAATTAATATTGATATCACTATAGTAATTTGTTATTCACACCATGTACTCCACCGTTATGTGAAAAAAAATAAAATAATAAAAAATAGATTTCAGCCGTGTTCATATTTCCACAAATGTTTTTCATAAATACATCATAAATGTGTATTAATTGTGTGTATAGTACAACTACTTAATGCAGAAGTGTTGTGGATTTATCAAAATCAATGGTGAAAATATCATCATATACCACATTTTAGTTATGTTTTCTTTATGTTGTTTAAAATGAACCGCTTATAACAATGTAATGTGAAATTAGCTTGTACTTTAAGGTGCAATTCTTGTACTTTGCTTTGTGATAAAAAAATTCTCTTCAAACCAACACCAGAAAGGCATAAACCCGTACGAGTGGGTCTGTTCTCGGTAATCTTAGTATTCAACAAAACTAAAATTACCAAATAGATTACTCCGTATAACATTATGGTATTTCGGCAAGAAAATACACATTCAATAAAGGAAAACAAATATTACCTAAAATAAAAGTAAACTTTGATAACCAAATGGTTTGTTGTTTGACGGTATAAGAGGAATTCATGAAGAGGTTGAGGTCGTGAATAGAGATGACAATGAGTAAATAAAAGCCGGTGCTCGAGGCCCGGTCACGGGTCGGTAAACCCGTTAAATTTTACCGTGGGTACGGATACGGGTAACATATTATACGCGTTAGCGGGTTGTTGACGGGTTACATGTATGTACTATTACCCGTGGGTGCCATTCTTAGTTGTGGATTGAAGTCTCACTTCAGACGATAAGTATATATATTTCATCCGTCCCAATTTTATTGTTCATGTTTATTTTTTAAGATGTTCCAAAATAATTGTTCAGATTCAGTTTCAATCAATCAAATTGTGTTTAAGTGGAGAATAATAAATTTTAATTGATTAGTAGTACAATTATTGTACTTTTTTTAAACTGTGTGTAAATTTGCAGTGAACAATCAAATGAGAAGGAATGAAAGTAATATTTAGTGAAGATTGTGCATAGTATATTTGCTAGTTTGTAGATTTGTCACTTTAATAATAATAAGTTTCGATAAGTATATTAAATGACATATTGTTGCAGACAAAGCAATCTAGTTATAAATACCCCTTTCCAAAAAATATCGATACGAAAACGACTACTCTACCCATACCTCTACTTCTACTGTTGACTGTTGAACGGTTACTCAAAACGCCAAAATATGAGATTTTTGTTTTTGACGAAAAAGTATATGCATTATAATAAAAATTATTATTGTTCGTGGCAGTTTTGTGCGACAACCTCTCAAACACAAATTCCAATCATTTGCTAAACCTCTTATATTTTAGGGTTATATTTTATCTGAAATGTATTTATTTAAGGTCTGACATTCATTGTATGTAATAAAGTATTCGGACGTTCGCTGTGTGTAATAAACTTTCAATTAGTTTCAATTGTATGTATTTTGGTGATGTGATAATTTGTAATGATGCCACGTGTTACCTCGTACAATTGACACGTATGTAAAAGTATTAAAAGCTGCATAGAATAGCAATTAATAACAAGTTTATTACACATAGTTTTTTGTCGAAAAATGAATCAGTAGTTCTCTTTTTTGCATTTTCGGGTATCAACTAATTTTGTTATTTAAAAATGAACCACTAATTTAAAATCGAACATTTTCGGGTATATTGATTTATTTAAAAAAAAACCAAAATGTTCGATTTTAAGGGTACTAATACCCGAAAATGTTCGATTTTACATTAGTGGTTCATTTTTAAAAAACGAAATTAGTTGATACCTGAAAATGCAAAAAAGGAAACTATTGATTCATTTTTCGAAAAAAACTCTTATTACACACAATATAAGTCTGAATTCTTTGTCGCATACTATAAATGTCAGACCATAAATAAGTACATTTTATAGGACTTTAACCCTATATTTTATTTGTGAAACTACACGGCATTTTTTCTTTGTTCTTTAGGTGTTACATACATTTTCATTACTTTTGTATCAACTAGCAACATACCCAAAAACTCAATTTTATAAGAATAAAAACAATGATAAAATAATTTTCACAATCGAATTGACAATTATGAAACTTTATATAATATGACATGGATGACATACGTACGTGTCACAAATTGATTGGCATGGGGTTCAAGTGATGGTGATGATAAATACACCAAATCTAATCTTTTGATGTTAAATCGACGAGTTGTATCATGTACCTTAGTAGTGTAATATATTATTGTATAGTAAGTACGCACGTCATAAAAATACGATGAAACCAATTTGAAGTTATTCAAAACTGACCTAAACTTTATTTTTAATTACGAATCGAGACCCCAAGATATGTGATATATTTGTGAATACAAGCACACAAACTTAAGAACCGTTAGGCCGGTTTGCATGATTACATTCGTAGGTTCATATTGCGTAGATGAAATAAATAAAATTCGATTCTTTGGTTATAGGTATTGTCTGCATTGATGGTGTGTTATTATTTAGTTTAATTATATAGCAATAGCAATGCTTTACTTGATTAACAAATAATAAGTGCAGTCATATGGCACATCCTATAGACACAAAAACATAATAAAATCCTAAAAAGATCCGATTACAAAAGCATCATCAAATACATAAGATCGTGTATTTTGTTAGGAATATATCTACTAGTCCTCCAATGTTTAATCTCTATATCAACTCGGGCATTGTACTTTCTACACAGCTTATCCTTCCATACGTAGCCTTTGATAAACAGAGCATTAAGTTTCCCGTCGCATTCGGCTTCCACTTTTTCGAAATCAAAATCCTTGTTGTTCTTACCCAGTCCCAAATCTAGGTATAACCATACTTCTTCAGTAGTACCCCTTGGCTTGGGTCCAGGAATATTTATAGACAACTTTCGGCCTTCACGTAGGAAGATCTGCACCCATGGAAAAATACATGCCTACTTCGATCACCTTTACTAGTCAGCTTGGTCGTCGTAAGCAGTGTATGAGGTATGTGGTCTAATAATGCAGTCATTATCCTTTCTGTTAATTGATCAAACAAAATTTAAAAATCATTCAATAATAACGTATGTAAGTGTATTGAAAGACCAAATAAATATCAACTACGAGTGATTTAAAAAAAAAATTACATAAATCTAAAATCATGTGAATTCAGGAAGGTCAACTACTCCGATTCCTGTTCATTATGTATGAACAAATACATAATAATGAAAACATTCTAAAATCATGTGCAACATTTAAGTTTTTCACGTTTAAGATTTCATCAGCAAACATTAACAAAATCAATTATTTTTATCTAAAATCGTGTAAATATATGATACATGTAAATATATGACCAGTGGCGGACATACTCACACTCAATTTAAGCCCTAATTGTTGTGTTAAAAATATTTATTTTAAGCTTTTCAAATATACTTCCTTAAGAGTGCACACCCTATGAATTTGCGGTGAATACCCTATTGCATTATTTCATAGTATTAACCACCTTAAAAAGCAGGGGAAACGTTAAGAATCAGTGTACATTAATTTAGCCTAACAATATAATTGATACATCTATAAACATGGACCTAAATCTAGAACAAGTTAATATTCAATTAGTTTAACGAATCGAGCTAAAAAGATAATATCCGACTCGATTTGTTCGAATGCTCATTTTATTCGAGTCAAGTGTTAATCGAGCCCAACGAGTCGAACAAGCCTATTTTACATAAAGGTTTTGTGTTTAGAAACTCTAGTTAAGTGTAACCAATATGATTTTAACCCGAAACCTCGACTATAAATGAGCTGGTACGAGTTCAAGGTCGAGGTTATGAACAAGTTTCTTTGAGTTCGAGTAGAGTTCGAGTCAATCGAGCTCAAATTTCCCGATATTCGACTCGACTCGGATCGTTAATAACCCGCATATAATGAACAAAAAGGTGGGAACCAAAGGTCTAAGTTGTACATTCTCACTGAAATTGTAAACGTTCTTATCAATACTTTTAAGTTTCAACTTTTTTTAGAATATATATTAACGTGTAAAAATTTGAATATATATCATGTTTTGGGCTACCGATAAATATTGATGGAATTATTAAGGTGCTAACTTTCATCGGTTAAGATTTGCTTTGTAAGTTTTGCTCTTGGTTAAAATTGATGAATAAGACTAGATATAGTACTGGTATTTGTTTATTCTTTCCGACTCAAATAACTTCAATATGAAGAAAAAAACCCACCATTAAGCCTCATATTCGGTTAATTTCAAAGCAAATTAACCTTAAATAACTTTGTGAATAACCCCGGTGCGAAGGGAAAAAACCCGAACACGAAATCGAGAAATCAAATTTTTTTCTCATATATACGTACTTTAAATAGTGCATATCCTAACATGAATATGTAGATCCGCCACTGTATATGACACAAGACATACATACATACATACCAGGGAAGGTTGTGTGAAAAAACCGTCGATTAGATGCAACAGCAGCTTGACGGCATAAGTTGATGACGGATCTGGTGACAAGGTTGGAAGCGCCGAGATGTTTAAGAACAAAGGAAGAAGCCATGATATGAATTTAAATGTTACCATTTTATATTTAAGAAGATACAGAATTGCGCTAGGTCTTTTCTGGGTGACATGAGGAATTTTATTTTATATTTATAGATATAGATATAGGGTTTCATAGAGAGAGTCGGCAAAAATACAAGGGGACGAATCATGGGTCCACAATCCTTAACTGTGTGGGCCACTAGCATAATGGACATGGGCTGAAGAAGACTGAAACATGATCAATTAGCCCACAAAAAATCGAACTGAATTAGGCAATTATAGATTGGATAACTCCCGTTGTGAATTTTTGTTAACCAAATAAATGGTTCGATTTTGATTTTATAAACCATTTTATCTTATCTTCTTTAATTATTAATTAAGTCTAATAAAAATATATATATAAATAAATATAATAATAATAATAAATATTAATAAAAGAAAACTTTGCTATCTTTAATTTTGCTTAAAATCAAAGTCTATTGACCAATCAAATGCTTTAATTTCATCACACTTTCAATTAACCAATCAAATGCATTTATTCACCTAAAATTTCTCTTTTTAAATAAATAAATAAGTAAATACTTTATATATAATATAAATAATCGAGTTATCCCTTTCATATCTATCTAACTAAAATAAATAAATAAATATACTTTTCGAGAAGTTGAATTACCAAACATTGAGGAGATAACGGCATTATTTCGAAGATTCCTATTAAATAACTTTTAATTTATTAAATTAATTAATCAATTAACATAGTACCATCATAATAATAATCCCTCATTAGATAGAATATATTCACACTAATACAATGAAAAGTCACATTTAACAATCTGTGGGTATATACGAGTTTATGAAAAATACTTTTATTATGCGTATGTATTCACAGGTTTAACATTCAAATAAACGAAAGATAGTGTTATGTGAAATGCATGTCTATTCACAGTGGTTTATGAAAAATACTTTTATTCGATATCCGTATGTATTCACATGCTTAACATTCAAATAAACGAAAGATAGTTTTATGCAAAATGAATTTGTATTCACGGGTTTAACATTCAAATAAATGAAAGATAATTTTATGTGAAATGCACATTTTAATTTAATTATCATAATCGTATGTTTATATATCTATCCCAAGAACCATTGAAATACACAGTTTAATACTTAACATTATTAATACTTAAGTAACTAATGGCTACATATTAACTTACATATATTTAAAGTACAAAAGCCTCTTAGAAAGCCCGTGTAATCACGGGTTTATAACCTAGTATAATAATATAAAAAACTGTCATCAATTATATAATTTTTAATTAATCAATTTAATCCCTCAAATTTACTTAATTTAAAAATAAAACCTCTAAAATATATCAAATTTCATGATAAAATATAAATAACAATACTACGTGTCGTTTGCAAAAAAATTATGAAATTTTGTTACCTATTTGTGTGCTAAAGATTCTTACACTAAACAACTTTCTTTTTTTTAATAAAAAACTCCATTACTTTTTTTTATTAATATATGAATATTAGTAGTTATAACATCGGTTTTGATTAATATTTCTTTATAAAAATATATATATTTTTTACGTTTGATTATCATTTATCGCGAATGAATGATTAGTTTTTCTCCTTCCCTAAAAAAATTACTTCCATCTTAATTCCTACCTTTTATATATATATATATATATATATATATATATATATATATATATATATATATATAACTTTTTGAGAAAGCAAGAATATTTGTATGTACTTCAAACATAATACCATGAACATCATCATTAATCGGGTACATTAATATTGATATATACTATTAATTAACATGTATATTACTACACTTGATATTTAAAAATACATATAACTTGAACTAAAATTAAATAATTCTCTCCGTGCATGGTCATACTAATTGGTACATGTAACCAAACTCGTACTTTTATTTATTTGTAACTAAAATGACTACCAAAGATGATACACAAGTGTAGCCATTTCACTAACTGTAAACCATGTAGCCTTTTTATTCTTGATAAATTGCAAATGAATCAAAAATACATGTACATTGACCATTTGACCTAACCTAAAGAGGCAGAATATTAAAGTTAACAATGCAAAGTTGCAAAATATATAGAATATAATAACATATGTCGATACTATACATCTGATTTTAAATATAAAATAAAACTGATGATCTACTATGTTTTTAACATTAAACCAAGAACACCTATATAGTTTGACCAAAAGCTTTTATTGTATGGTTACGATTATTCACTTTATTAAACACCTTAATGCTCCTCCCAACGGCATATTCACTTTCTCGTCGGTTGGAACCGACGGAGCCGATGCCGATGGCACGGTCCGTCGGTTTAATACTTTCGGTTCAATCCGTCGGATTTTCGACGTTGCATCGGTTTTTTGTGCGGGGCCAGCTTTATATTTAATTGTTTTCTTGTTTTATTTAATTGTTTACATCCGTTGAAAATTTACGATCTACATTCTCAATTTCAATATAGACTACCTAAAAATATTTTAATTTCAAACGGTAATGAATATCTCTTAACTCTTAAAAACATTTTAATATATCACATAACATATAAAGATTCTTCAATATTTTTAAAAAATAATTACAAATTTATCAAGCTATGTTTTAGGGCTAGTAAATATACAAAATGAAACATACTTATGACATCATCAATCTTTAATTGATCAATTAATTCAATTTTAACTTTTTAATTTTGACTTTTACTAAAATCAAATATTCCATAAGTAATACTCAACGTTCATTTATTTTACTCAATTATGATTATTTTAATATATTATTATTATGATTATTTTATTTTTTTTATTAATAATTATATTATTGTTATAATATTCTATACGAATGAAATAATCCTAATACTCATCCACAACTAATTTCATTTAATCATTTATTTTATTATTATTACTAGGTGAAGGACCCGCGACAACAAAAACTTTGATATTTTTGTTTTCAAATATTTTTTTACAGTTATAAAGTAATATTCAGATTCCAAATTGCACCCCAAGACTCTCATAATTATAAATTCAAAGTACTTGAACTCTTGCCAAAAAATTTAATTGTCTGATAATCATTAAAAAGTTAACTATTCTTGTTGAGCTAGCGTTATATATATATATATATATATATATATATATATATATATATATATATATAGTCCAGATCTAGAGGGAAGCACTATTTTCTGAGGAAACAGAGAAGCTACATGTTCATTATCGATGAATGTTAGCGAATTCCCTTAATATTATCATATGATATTATAGGTTATAAAAAATAGTTTATTGATTAATATTTGTAATTATAACATCGGTTTTGATTAATATTTATTGGTGAAAATATGTTTTTATACGTTTTGATTATGACGAATGTTAACGAATAATTTTTCAAAGAAAATGATAATTTTCACTTCGGTTAACATATATTAATGATGAATGTTAGAAAATTTCTCATATGGTATTATAAGTTATAAAAAGTAGTTTATATATGAATATTAGTAATTATAACATCGGTTTTGATTAATATTTATTTGTAAAAATATATATATAGTTTTTACGTTTGATTATCATTTATCGCGAATGAATGGTTAGTTTCCTCCGTCCCTACAAAAATTACTTCCCTTTTGATCCATACCTTATATATATATATATATATATATATATATATATATATATATATATATATATATATATATATATATATATATATATATTTTGACAAAGCAAGAATATTTGTATGTACTTCAAACATAATACCATGAACATCATCATTAATCAGGTACATTAATATTGATATATGCTATTAATTAACATGTATATTACTACACTTGATATTAAATAATTCTCTCCATGCATGGTCATACTAATTGGTACATGTAACCAAACTCGTACTTTTATTTATTTGTAACTAAAATGACTACCAAAGATGATACACAAGTGTAGCCATTTCACTAACTGTAAAGCATGAAACCTTTTTATTCTTGATAAATTGCAAATGAATCAAAAATACATTTACATTGACCATTTGACCGAACCTAAAGAGGCACAACGGCATATTCACTTTCTCGTCGGTTGGCGTCGGTTGGAACTGACGGAGCCGATGCCGATGGCACGGTCCGTCAGTTTGATACTTCCGGTTCAATCCGTCGGATTTCCGACGTTGCATCGGTTTTTTTGTGTGGGGTCAGCTTTATATTTAATAATTACAAATTTATCAGACCGTGTATATACAAGGGTTTTAGAGCTAGTAAGTATAATAAAGGAAACATACTTATGACATCATCAATTTTTAATTGATCAATTAATTCAATTATGACTTTAACTAAAATCATATATTCCATAAGTAATAATCACCGTTCATTTATTTACTCAATTATGATTATTCTATTATTATTATTATTATTATTATTTTATTGTTATTATTATTAATTATATTATTATTATAATTTTCTATACGAGTGAAATATTCCTAATACTCATTCACAACTAATTTCATTTAATCGTTTATTTTATTATTATTATTATTATTAATTATTAATTATTATTAGTATTATTATTATCGTTATTATCACTATTGTTATTATTATTATTATAAAAGATTGTCCATTGTGATTAATCTTAAATAAATATAATATAGGAAACGGGGTGTAATGTCATCAAAATTCTAATCAACTAATAGAATTCACTCAATTTTGTTCAATCGACTAATATATAGGATTTGTTAATATCATAAATCATTAATTATTTTAAAATAACCATATAAAATTTTAATCAACCAACTAAATTACTCAATTTTATTCAATCAACTAAAATATAGGAATTTCTTACATCATAAATCATAAATTATTTTTAAAATATCCATATAATTAATTATAAAAAAGGAATACACATTTATCTAGGATAGGTATTTAACTAAAATACGTATTTAAGTTTTACTAAGTTTTGACTTAGGTTAAAGAATTTCAATTAAGTTTTGTTTATTTTATCCATTGTTTTAATCCGAATATGTATATGTATGTATGTATTTATCTAGGATAGATATTTATCTAGGTACCTAATAAACATTGTTGGAGTAATACGTTTACACTTTTACATTCACTTTCATGAATTCTCATCAATAACTAATCTTAAGTATCCTAGAAAATAATTTTTTTTAATATAAAAACGATATATATAGTATTTTTTCGAGAGGGTGTAAACATCTTAATTCGCTTTACGTTGACTTTTAAGTTGTTCGAAACATGCTTGACATACATCCCAAGTAACTAATAATCTTTTTAACATCGCCATCCCCAAAATTAGTTTCATTATAAATCTCGCCTCAACTCTTAAACTATTTAAGAAAATAATCACTAAAATAAAACATTACCATATACAATATCTAATTCACGCTATAATTAGAATCCTTACTATATAAAAAATATAATTACAACTATCTATATATAACATAACAATTATAATAATTATTTAGTTACAGTGAAAAGTTTACGGTTTCATTCTTTATTATTCTTCCATTATTATTTTCGATTGTCAACAATCAATTTCTCTCTCATGAATTTTGTTATCGGGAAGAGAAAAAAAGTCGTACAATATAATGGAAAATCAAATCGGTTACGTTACCCACACAAATTCGTATATCAAAACTAACATTAATATGACACTACCGATATGCATTACATACATACTACCTAAACTATTCAACAATAATTGGTGCATTTTAAGAACCAACATTTTCGGAAGTTGAAGAACATTGAGTTGCCATTTGAGATTATGAGAATTTTGTATACGTTTTTAGTGTTTCAAGAGTGTTTTGAGAGTTGTGACTTAAGCTAACTCAACCTATGTATTTATACTAAGTTTGGGATGAAAAAATGGTAAAAAAAAATAAAACAAAAAAAAGGCTAGAAACGGTAACAAACGGCTAGTGACTGTTTTTCTAACGGCTGGAAGAAAACACAGTTATTAACCGGTTTGGAAAAAACGGTTACAACCAGATTTTCAACGGTAAAGTCATAACCGGTTACTAACCACTTGGTTTTTAATAACCGATACCGGTTTTTATCAAGAATCGATTACGATCGGTTTCGGTTTCAGTTTTTTTTTTTGGTTTCGATTTTCGATTTCAGTTCACTAGATGTGTAAAACTATTTAGCATGTGAATCACTTATATAAACATACAAATACTAGTGTTATACCCGTCCGATGGATGACTTGGGATAATAATTTACTTCGTATTTGATACAGTTTATTAATAATAAACTAAAAGGTTCAGTTAATGAGAAAATAATATTCTTCAAATAAAGATGAAAACGCTTATAAAAGGTATAAATCTCGTAACAATTCCTTAAATACAAAATCTGTTGCATAATTAGTAATTTTACCGTCTTAGTCATACATCAACAATACCTTTAAACCACTTTTACTATTTACTCGTGAAATACATATATAAAAGTTTGAACCTAACCGGAAAGAATTAAACAAATTTGACAATTATTTAAGGAATATTGATTGATTCGAAAAAATTCTGAAAAAAGTTTTACCAAATAAATTTAAAGACTGCCCTCTCCGTCCAATTTAAAGTGTTCATGTTATTATTTTTGGATGTCTCATTACAAGTGTCAACTTTGGTGTTTAACCAATCAAAAAAGATTTTAGTAGCTAAAGTTGATATTTGATTGGTGAAATATGTAGTTAGTGGAGAATTCTAAAACTGCATGTAGAGTCGAAGTGGGCACTTTGATTGGGACGGTGGAGTATTATTTTTGTCTAGTAAACTAAATTTGATATGTTGCTATATATTAAATATTGATTGATTACCCTCTTAGTTATATTACTGAATTTTAAAATTATTCATCTAATTTAAGAATGATGCATTTGTTTAAATTTTCAACTAATAATGAATGACTTAATTTTATAAATTTATCTTTTAAAAATAGTAATTTAAGGAGAAATTAAATTTATAACGTTTGAAAATGTAGGAAATAAATTTCAAAAGTTAATCGTTGGTGTTCAAATTTATTTACATACTTAGCGACACATGAATGCCAAATTTGAATCGTAATTTAAAAGTCACAACTCAAACTCAAATTGTATTTGATTACATAGACATTAATGGATCTAACATAATGACTCGTACTCTCATGAAGTGTAAACATTCAATGCTTTAAAAACATAACTATAAATAACTAATCTTATTTATATTTTTAATAATAATAACAATATTTTTAATATAAATAACTAAATTATTATTATTTTTGTTAACATATTCATTTTCTTATAATTAAGGTAACATTATAAAAAATATGTACAGTTAATAGTTATAATATGAAACTATTTTATAATAATAATGTGAAATAATATGTATAGTATATGTGTATATGAATATAAAAATAATAATAAATATAAAGTTGACAAATAATATATTAGTGTAAGAAAAATGATAATGATTCAAATATCACATCTTAATGTCAAAATTATGTATATGTATTAAATATTTGATTTGATACAAAAATGATTATGAGTTAATGTATTACATACTATAT
>OZ005684.1:20894835-21182335 GCA_963930675.1 Gnaphalium uliginosum
TTTCAATAGCTGTAAATCCGGCAGATTCGAATAATAAGGTGTTTCAATCGTTTATATAACGACTATTGTAAATCGGATTACGTTGCGTCGCATTTTGTAACTGGGCGGAATCGGAATTCGATTGATTCGAATAATAAGGTTCGTGGATTTTTCTGTCTATTATTGGAATGTTGTGGTTATCTATTCGTCGTTTTTTATTGCGAATTTAGGGTTTTCGTCGTTTTTAATTTAGGTTTTTCGTTATCTCATGATTAATACTGTTTTTATGGTGCTGTAATTTTTTGCGAGATTTCTATACACTAGTCTTGAATTGATATCTAATGCATGTTGTTTGATTCTGCTGCACTTGCAATTGGTCTTTATGCTTCTGGGCAGTGCACGGCTACCGGCGAATAGTTGGTATAACTATGGGCGTGGGAGATTTGAGGTTTTATCAGATTATATAAACAATTCATGATCTTTCTAAATTATTCAAAAGTCAAAGCACCATAAACTATCCAAAGAAACATAAACGATTCATGATTTTTTTTTGCTAAAATTTAATCCAAAAGTCAACTATTGACTATATATTTAGTCAATGTTGCAGTTTATAAATATATATATTTTAATTAATATAAGCAACCATATAAACTATCCATATTTGTTATATACATGTTTTTGAAAAAGATAACGAAAATATATTATTTGATTTTTTGATTTCATATAATTACAGTTTTTATAAATTTTTCTGACACCTCTAGCTTCAAATATGGATGTTGATCAAGGCTTTACCCCCCCCCCCTCCCCCCCCCCCCCCCCCCCCCCCCCAACCTCATTAACGATGACAGGGATGACTATAAGATTCGGGTTAAGGTGTTTGTATGTTAGAAGCAGAGCTACTCCAACACCCCAACACAAGTTGCTTCTATGGAGACGATCCTAATGGATCAACATGTATGAAAAATCCTTTTTTTTTTCCATGAAATCCAACTCAGTGAAATATACATATTTATATATCATACACTGATGTCGAAATCTGGCCAGTGCATATGTTGTTTACAACTTATAATCAAAGATACAACATGCATAGAGTTATATTTGTGTATACTTATTTTATAGATGACTAATTAAAATTTATCAGTATATATATTCATTAGTTTATAACAATATATTGCTATATCATTGATTTTCAATTCATTGGGTTCTATAATTTTTACTATGTTTTATAGCATTTTTTAGATTCAATAGTTATGTATGTACAATTTTTCCAAGGGAATAAGAATATTGCTTTGTTAAAGAAATTCATCATTCCTGATTTCGAGGATACATTCAAAGAAGGGAACTTCGTTGATATGTCTTGTTTTGGTGTGGCACCATATACAGGAGATTATCGTTTGTTTGATCATTCGTGGAAGTTAAATCTGTTTAGAACATCAAAAGTACGTAGATGTCCATCTTTTGAGACTGCTATAGATGATTCAAAGTTATCTCATTCGACAATGTCTTGTCCAAAAATGTCCCAAAAATGTTTGGGTGGGGTAAGTTATTACAGTTTCAACATGCGATTTTTTTATATATAAATATTCTGCATTTTAAATGTGCTAACAATCATGAAACTTATGATTTTAGATGTCATTGGTCACCTTGTGTCAAGCAAACCTATAAACATCAGAAGAGAGAACGGGAAAGAATCTAAGTCACTCGAGTTTGTACTACAAGATATCGCGTACACATTCTTCAATTCTACTTTTATGTTATTTATATTTTAATAAATAGATGTTTGTATACATCAATTTGTTAAGTATATTACATCATTCTATGGACATCGTGAATCTTAATTATGCAGTGGGAAGAAGGTGAACTGCAATGTATGGGGTGAACATGCATTGCACTTACAAGATTTCATTGCTAGGAACAAGCATATCACTACTGATCATGTTGTCATCATTATTCAGAATGCTAAACTCAAAGATAGGAGTAAATGCTAATTTTCATTCAACTCACATTTCAATTTCTGTTTAAACATGTCAATTATTGTTATTGTTATAGTAATAATAATAATAATAATAATAATAATAATAATAATAATAATAATAATAATAATAATAATAATAATAATAATAATATAATTGTATTTTTTAAACACAGACGGTCCTCAAGTCAATAACCAACTTTTTGGCGCTCGATTGCATATCAACTTTGAAATACCTCCTATAGCTAAATTTCGATCTCAGTAATTCTTATTTATCATTCATACATATTAGTTTTGTTATTTCAAAAAATATTTTTAGAATATACTACGTTTAAAACTGTAGGTTGCTGAATGGAGATACATTGGTTGTCCAACCAACACAACTTGCTGATCTGGACCACAAAACCGTTATAAATACTGATTTGAAATACTACACCGAGCAACCATTGAAGACCGTTGAGCAAGTTCGTGCAACCTTAGAGGCAAGTGTTCTTTTTTTTTTAAAAAAAAATTGTTTTCAACTATTCAAGAGTTATGTGCCATAAGGTTTCAGATCAATTGGTCCATCTAATATCTTATATTTTCACGAGTTTAGTGGTAGACTTCTATTGGTTCTATTTTTGCTATATTTAACATCAAGCTTCTAAAAAGATGATCTATATTTGATTATGCACTATGCATAGCAAAAGAAACATGAATTCGAATTGAACAAGCAGACATAAAATGAATAAAAGAGAAGGTTATTAGTAACCTTGTAAGATAGCAAATGAGGTGCCTAAATATAACGGTATAAGGGACATTGACTAGCAATAAACGTGTTACTGATGTCAAAACAGCGATATGTATGGTACTGATTCAGCTAGCGTGCAAGGAAAGACGGGTGGATTAATTGGGTAGTTAAGAGACCAAATAAGATTCAATAAAGCATGTTGCACCCTTCTCATTGCATATGTTCTATTGCCCTACTGTTTCATATGAC
Source organism: Gnaphalium uliginosum (assembly GCA_963930675.1). Lineage (NCBI taxonomy): Eukaryota > Viridiplantae > Streptophyta > Magnoliopsida > Asterales > Asteraceae > Gnaphalium > Gnaphalium uliginosum. The sequence goes on from OZ005684.1 coordinate 20,897,766, forward strand.
TTATAAAGTACTCTCGGTATTTGGTTAATATATATTGGATTAGGGATTTAATAATAGAGGTGTGTTATTACTTGAATATAGTTTTATATGTGACTGCAAGTTTAGTTTGAATCCTTCATCGAGTTTTATTTGAACGTATATTCTAGAGAAGGTTGGGCTCAATTTATTTGGGTTTGTATAGTTATAACCTGTGTTTAATTGGGCTTAGTGATGTTTATGGCTACTTCTTTCGCCTTGAATGTGTATTGACTTGGTCCGGTGAAATGTATTCAGGGATCGAGAAGTTACCCGAAGTCATCAAACCACACAACAATATAATCAACATGTAGACAGGTTATTTGGATACAAAAATAGGTCTCCATACTCCATATTACAAACCGATTATTAATGAGTTATGATGTAATTCATGTATTTTATATATTATAATGCAAATTTCAGCAACAATTTAATATAAATCTTTTGATATATCAACATGAAGACAGGTTATATTTGGGTACAAAACAGGTCTCCATAATACAGACCGGTTATTGATGAAATTTCTCCTACTTCCAACAGTCTCGCAAGTTTTTTATAATGATATTAATTTCCTTAAAAAAAAGAAGTTATGACTGTATTTTATGTAATATAATGATAATTTCAGCAACAATGAATATAAATCTTTTAATCAAGACAGATCAAAAAATACCTTTTTTAAACTGAACATCAACACATTTCACTTCCATCTCTTGTTCCACCCATTCGTAGTCTTCATCGGTGTCAATAGGCAAAACGATTTCAAGCTGCCCCTTTTGCACAAAACCTTTAATGCCTGAACTTTGAAATTTGAAATCGGGGTAAAACTCTGTAACCATATAAATCATCACATTCCCAGAGAGTGCCTGACCTTTTCCAGTCGCATAAAGTAATCTTTCGTAGTTCACAATATGGATATCCACTTCTAGCTCTTGAGCAGAGCATCCACATACATCTAAGCATATACTTAATCCTTTAGTCTTGAATTTTGAATAAAAATCCAGTTCACGTGGAGTCCTCAGGTCGCACCCCCAAATTTAATGACAGCAGAAGTCGGGTCGGGGCGCGACTAATTAAGAATCATTACACAAAGTTATAAAGAACAACCTCTACATGAGTCGTTTTGAAATAAATACGTTTTCATAGATAAGATGTTTGAAAACAATGTGTTTATCGTTTCAAAATATAATTCCTAGAGTCCGCGTCTAAGACGGGAGATTCTATTACATAACAGTTTACAAAAAGTAATGTGAAGGAATCTCTAGTAATGCAGTTGTGAAATCATGTGACTCTAGTATGCGGTCCCCCTGAAGGAATCATACTATTGCTGTGAACCTGAGAATACATATTAAAACGGTCAACAATAATGTTGGTGAGTTCACAGGTTTAGTTATCAAAAGTATAAATGTGAACCACGAGATTTATAAGCGTTGCACGTATGTACAACTTTGGATTGTGAATAATACGATATTCATACCATTCAATCTGTGTATTATATAATCTTGTTTCAGCCAAGATTATTAACTGTTTGATTAACTTAGATATCAACTAATATATTAAATACTTGTTATTTAATCTGTATCTAAGTTTTAGGACCTTTGTGAAAGCTAACTCCTTAATACAGTGTCGAAAAATTACGAAACCACCTGGAAATGAAAGCTAACTCCTTAAACTTAAGTTTTGTCTTTTGAATCGTCCATTTTCGTTGAGTTAAGCGTACGAAACATTTTCTTGAAGTCGTTTGTATTTTTCTGAATAGGAAACTGTTGTCACTTACGTATTTCAAAAACATTTTTCGACTTTGTTTTTGGACAAGATCTTATTAAGTGGACATTATAACATGAAAATAAGCATGTTCCAAGTAAAATACAAGAGAGGTGAAGTTCTTACAAAGGAGATGATGAGAAGAAGAAAAAATGGAAGTCGTGAGCTCGTTATCTCGCGTTTTCTTGCAATTCGAAGTGGCGGTGCTATGGTGGTTTATGGTGGTGATTGTGGTGGTCTTGGGTGGTTTGTGGTGGGGGTTTGGGCTGCTGAAAATCGCAGGGAGTAGAGAGAAGAGAGGGAGAGATTGAGTGTAAAAGTATTTGTGTGTGAAAGTGAGAAGGGTATGGTGAGTATGGTGAAAGGAGAGGGGGAAAAAGTCTTGGGCATGGGGGGAAGGGGATGGCTGGTTCATGGGGGGCCCACAAGAGGTGTGGGTTGTTTAAATTTTGTTCTCCAAGTTTACGTTACGAGCGGTGCTCGTTTACCCGTTCGTTTAAACGTTAAACGTTTATTAATTATGTTTTTCGTTAACAATTTAATCGCGTAAATTGTTGATTGAAGTTTTATTTAAAATACTTCATTTTAAGTTGTTGAAATATAAATCGAGTTTCGTTTGGTTGTCGGGCGCGATTCGCGCGTTTTCGTCGCGTACGGTACGTTTTATACAAAACGTATAACGTTTAATATATTATCGTAATAATATAAGTTAAATAACGATTATTTAATATAGTTACGTAATTTAAGGAAATATTTTTCACCAACTTCCGTATTTATTGTGTCGGATTCCATCTGATTGAAATCGCGTAATTAAAATTAATTACGTACGTGTGTATATAAAAATATACAAAATGTTACTATACTTAGCCCTATTTCAAACTAAATACAAGTAATAATGATCTGTGATTTAACAAAAATGACGGCCTAATTTGCCGGATGTCACACCTCAAGATGTATTTAACCCACTATATGAAAATATATCTAATCCAGGTTGCCAATATAACCCTAAAAATAAAATGAACACATTAGGGGTGGATCAGTATCTTGAGTTTTTGATGGTAAACTAAGCCTAATATCAGTTAGGCCCGGATCCAGTTTCTTGACTTTTTGAATAGTAAATTAAGCCAAATATCAGTTAGGCGCAACTCAAATTTAGTTAGACTGCCAATTAAGCCCGATATCAGTTAAGCCCGGATTCAGTTTCTTGACTTTTTGATGGTAAATTAAGCAGAAAATCAGTTAGGCCCAACTCAAACTTAGTTAGACTGCCAAATAACCTAATGGTTGTATTCATCCATCACTTTAGTAAAAAACAAGACAAAAAAATAGGAATCTACCTTCTGAAAATGGAATTGGAAAGGCCAACTGACTCTCAGGCTCAGGCTCCTCCTTGACCTGCTCCACCATGGAAATTGATTTATCTGTCAAAAATCAAACACAAATGGTTAGTTTTATCTGTCAAAAATAGGTCTCCATACTCCATATTACAAATCGGTTATTGATGAGTTATGATGTAATTCATGTATTTTATGTATTATAATGCAAATTACAGCAACAGTTGAATATAAATCTTTTGATATATCAACATGAACACAGGTTATATTTGGGTACAAAACAGGTCTTCATAATACAGACCGGTTATTGATGAAATTTCTCCTACTTCCAACAGTCTCGCTAGTTTTTTTTAATGATATTAATTTCCATAGAAAAAAAGTTATGACTGTATTTTATGTAATATAATGCGAACAAACCGATTATTGATGAGTTATGATGTAATTCATGTATTTTATGTATTATAATGCAAATTTCAACAACGATTTAATAAAAATCTTTTGATACATCAACATGAAGACAGGTTATATTTGGGTACAAAACAGGTCTCCATAATACAGACCGGTTATTGATGAAATTTCTCCTACTTCCAACAGTCTCGCAAGTTTTTTATAATGATATTAATTTCCTTATAAAAAAAAAAAGTTATGACTGTATTTTATGTAATATAATGCAAATTTCAGCAACAATGAATATAAATCTTTTAATTAAGACAGATCAAGAAATACCTTTTTTAAACTGAACATCAACACATTTCACTTCCATCTCTTGTTCCACCCATTCGTAGTCTTCATCGGTGTCAATAGGCAAAATGATTTCAAGCTGCCCCTTTTGCACAAAACCTTTAATGCCTGAACTTTGAAATTTGAAATCGGGGTAAAACTCTGTAACCATATAAATCATCACATTCCCAGAGAGTGCCTGACCTTTTCCAGTCGCATAAAGTAATCTTTCGTAGTTCACAATATGGATATCCACTTCTAGCTCTTGAGCAGAGCATCCACATACATCTAAGCATATACTTAATCCTTTAGTCTTGAATTCTGAATAAAAATCCAGTTCACGTGGAGTCCTCAAGATGTATTTAACCCACTGTATGAAAATATAACTAATCCAGGTTCCCCAGTATAACCCTGAAAATAAAAATGAACACATTAGGGGTGGATCAGTATCTTGAGTTTTTGATGGTAAACTAAGCCTAATATCAGTTAGGCCCGGATCCAGTTTCTTGACTTTTTGGATAGTAAATTAAGCCAGAAATCAGTTAGGCCCAACTCAAATTTAGTTAGACTGTCAATTAAGCCCGATATCAGTTAAGCCCGGATCCAGTTTCTTGACTTTTTGATGGTAAATTTAGCAGAAAATCAGTTAGGCCCAACTCAAAGTTAGTTAGACTGTCAAATAACCTAATGGTTGTAATTATCCATCATTTTAGTAAAAAATAAGACAAAAAAAAATAGGAATCTACCTTCTGAAAATGGAATTGGAAAGGCCAACTGACTCTCAGGCTCAGGCTCCTCCTTGACCTGCTCCACCATGGTAATTGATATCTCTTTCAAAAATCAAACACAAATGGTTAGTTTTATCTGTTTTCACATATTTTCAGAGTATGCTGATTTATGATTTAAAAAAATATTTCTAGGTTATTATTTTTTTGTTAATGTTGCTCTTAAAATTAGTACTCCCTTATTTGTTTACGCATGCATAACATCTCGCAGCATATAAATTTTATAATCAACATGAAGACAGTTTATTTGGGTACAAAAATAGGTCTCCATACTCCATATTACAAACCGGTTATTGAAGAGTTATGATGTAATTCATGTATTTTATGTATTATAATGCAAATTTCAGCAACAATTGAATATAAATCTTTTGATATATCAACATGAAGACAGGTTATATTTGGGTACAAAACAGGTCTCCATGATACAGACCGGTTATTGATGAAATTTCTTCTACTTCCAACAGTCTCGCTAGTTTTTTATAATCATATTAAATTCCTTAAAAAAAAAAGTTATGACTGTATTTTATGTAATATAATGCAAATTTCAGCAATAATGAATATAAATCTTTTAATCAAGACAGATTTAGAAATACATTCTTTAAACAGAACTTCAACACATTTCACTTCCATCTCTTGCACATTTTCCTTTGAAATTTCCTCGGTTGAGGCTGGAAACAGGATTTGTAATTGACCCTTTTGAACATATGCTTTAACTTCTTCAAGCTTGAACTTCAAATCATCTGGTAGACAAAGATATGTCTACCTGCTCACCACTTTCTTGCCGGAAAGTGTTCTTCCGGCTCCATCAACACGAACAGAACGTCGATCAACCGACACATTTAGTTCAGCAGCACTGATCCTGTTACATTTAAGAAGAAATTTATCTCGTTAGCTGACTTCCGTTTCTTGAACTCAAGCTCTTGCTTAGACCTACACGTTTTTATCAACAACTTAGCAAAATCTTTTATAGTTTTCAAATAATTATCACCAAATCCATCTGGGATATCAGAACTAAAACGAGTTTGTTGGGAGGTGAACGTAAATGATTTTTTAACAAAATCGGCTGTAGATTTGTGGAGAAATCTAGGTTTTAGATACATATATTTTTTTTTGGCGAGGGGGAAAATGGTGGTTATGAGATGTTGAGAATGAAGAGAAATGATGATGATGATGATGAATAGGGAAGGGTTTGTACTGTACTGTCTTTTCTTCTTTTCTTTGTATACACACAGCATAAATGATATTTACCGGCTGGTTTTATTTTTTCTTAACACTTTTATTTATCACTTTATTTGTTAAAGGATTATATTCTTTATATTTAGTACAAATAAAAAAATTGCTTTTCGAAAGTAGCTGGGAGATTACGGACATAGCATGGTAATATCTTTTATTAATTATTTATTTTTACCGAAAAACTCAAAATATACAAATAAATAGTCTTTTCATTAAAATGTTAAAAAGACTCCTGAAAAAATTACATACAAGCAAAATTAAGAACATGTCGAATACCTAAGAACTACATGTATCTCAATACTATATGGCATCAAGCTTGTACTCGTGAACAATTACAGAACTACCCATTGAATCTAAGATAAAAAAAAAGATCAAAACTAAGCATCACTAATTAACATCTATGGTTGAGTCAACCAAATATAATATTGATGAATGTAGCATAATCGTGAAGTAGTAGCCCACAAAAACAATTTTAGTTTAATACTATGTACCAACGTCGACAACATGAGAACTCCTTTCTAAAAATAGCTTTGTTCCTTGAATTTCATATTGCCTAGATTGTACATGAACCTAGAAGACGCCGAAACTTACTGTCTTTGATGCCATACCCATATTTTATTCGGTTGAGAACTTTGACAATGAATAAGGAATGATCCAAAGCAATTCATCTTAACACCGCACTCTTTTATTAAACGAGTGTTGATGATGCACCTCACGGTCGCGTAATTCCTTGTCCATACGCATTTGTGTTGTAACCCTTTCTTGCCACGAGCGTCGGGGCATATTTTTTTGGTTTGTCATATAGTAGTAAAAGCATTGAAAATATATGAAAATTGTAGAAAAAAAATGAAAGTTGTGTGGTTATTTGAGTTTATGTGTATGTGTATTTATAATGTGTTTGAGATAGGAAAAAATGGTTTAAAAAAATATATTCCCAATGGTTATGTTACCGTTTCTTTTTTTATTATTATTTTGTAACGGTTATATGTGAATAAAACAAAAAAAAGAATAAAAAATGCAATTGGGCCCCACACGCACCCCGTCCGTTCTCGTCGAAAAACGGATGACAAAAACCGACGCCAGAAATTGAAGCTGGGGTGCCAGCGGCGTCGGTCTCGTCGCCAAAAACTGACGGCCTATTTGCAGTTGTCTTGTAATATCATGTAACAACTATAATGAAAAAATTCATATCTTATTAATGAAAAAAAAAAAAACTACGTTTAAGTATTTATTATGGCAACTCTTTTGCTTAAAGATGTATATATAATTTAATTAAATAGTGATAGTGATATTGTAAGTCATGATATAGTAAGGTGATATAGTAAGGGGTGGGCACAAAAACCAAAATCGAATAGTAAACGAACCAAAATAATCGAATCGAAAAAATCGACTGAAGGCGAAAAACTGACATTTTGATTTTTGATAATGCAATAACCAAAATTTTCCGACTCGATTCGCGTTTTATTTAAAAATTGAAGCGTTAATAACCCAACGGTTTTGATTATCAAAAATCCAAAATATTTGGTTGAATCGATTTTTGCCTAAAAAAAGAAAAAGGAATCCAACCAAACCGTAAACACCTCTAGTCCATGCAAGAAGAAATATCCATGTGTTTAGTCAAATATTTGTCCAATTGGTGACTAACCAACTTAATAATGGAACAAAGTCATATACTTTTTAGCTCCCAAGTTTTAATCTATGTTATAAGTTTGATAGTTTATAGTTTCATATTATGGTCACCGTTGTTTTGAAATTCTATTGCTTATGTTATATTTATATTTTGTTAGTTGTCTTGTTCCAAGTATTTTATATTTTTTATTATTATTATTCATCTAGATCTAGATAATTGGATACTTTTTTTCTTAGCTCTAATAGATTCTCGTGTTTCAAAGAAAAAAAAACTTAATTTAAGATTTATCAATCTAATTGTTAATCATAAAGCATTTACTTGATTTTTAAATTAAATTAAACTTATGTAATATTACGCAAGTCAACGGGTTACATTTGAAATATGTAAAATGAATACTAAAAAAAAAACCTCCGATCCAACTATGACACGTAGGAAGGAGAAAGAAAAACCGTTTGAGCCCCAGTGCCCCACTACTACACCAACTCATAAATTTTTGAAGCAAACACAAAAGAAACATTGAGGAGTGAGGATCACCTGATTTATTTAGAGTGTCTATATTCCTTCCACCATGTCATATATTCTTTGTATTTTACTTTTTACTTAATATAATAATAATAATAATAATAATAATAATAATAATAATAATAATAATAATAATAATAATAATAATAATAATAATAATAATAATTTGTATTTTACGGAGTATTTGTTTTTGTCTTACATTGAGTTCTTTATTTCTATAACTTGGACTTCTCCATTTAAATTTGTCACATTCAATTTTGACTTGAGGTTTAAATGAGATTACTTATAGTTTATTATGTTATTATTAATCTTATTTACTTATCATATTATTATATTGTTATTATTATAGATTTCATCAAACATAACCATATCAATACAAGGAGAAAAAAGATCCTCGCTAACTCTCACCTACTGGTAGGGGTGAGCATAGAATCCGACCTGTAATCGAAATAATCGAATCGAAAAAAAAAACTCCAACCGGAAATAAAACTTATAATTTGATTTTTGATAATGCAATAACCGAAATGTTTCGATTAGATTCGGGTTTAACCTAAAAATCGAATCGTTAATAACCAAACCGGTATTTAATTATTAATTAATTAGATATTGCTATTTTATATTTACTATAAAACTTGTAGATAATATTAAGGTTTTTAATGATGTTATCGAATCATGAATTTTAGAATTACATATCTACTTTATTATTTCTATCATAAGAGTATTTCCAATATGTGCACTATTTGTACCTTTTTGCACTAAGATAGTGCTAAAATGTAAAAAATTGACTCCGGTGTTAGCACTAGACACTGCACTATTTTACTGCAATGGCAACTAATGTTTAGTGTTGCACCAATTTTAGTACTGCACTAAACACTATTCAAATTAAATAATAATATTTATAATAATTAAAATATAATAATATGATGTATTAATTATAAATTTATGATTACTATTTTTAAAATTACTAAATATAGTGTCAATTATCATATTTACCAAAGAGAGTTCATAATTTTTATAAAATTTTCAATTTTATTTTTGAAATTTTTAAATATAATGACTGTTATTATATCTTTTATGATAATTTAATAGTTATATAAAAATTATAATGTTATATTGTTGAATTGTGTAATTTAAATCAATTAAAAAGGATTTAGTGTAAAGATTTAGTGCAACACATTGGAGCAACGTGTTTTTAGTGCAAGTATATTTTCAAAAGATTAAATTTTTGCACTAAAACAGTGCAATTTAGTTCACTAAAATAGTGTATACATTAGAGATGCACTAAGTATGTATTTCCAACTTGTTTTTTATAGTAAAATTTTGAATTTTTCGTACATTATATACTTGACAAAATGTATTTTTAAATATTTGAAAGCATTTAGACGTATTTAATTTATATTGTATAATATAACTATACTTATAATATATATATATATATATATACATATACATATATACATACTCAAGGAGTATAAAAGAAAGCTCCATAACTTGCCACTTGGCATAAAATCCTACGTGATAATTTCTTATAATTTTCAAATTAATAAATTAATTATATTTTAAATAGTTTAGGATAACCATAATTCACAAGTGTCAAATTATTATTAAACAAGAATATGTTTAGAATAATTAATTTATTAATAATTATCTATTAATTATTATTATCGTGTGTAGTTCTATTATGTATAGGATATATTTTAATAATTGTATTGGTGCATCTTCTTGATTATTTTATGTTTGTATTATGTATTTACATTATTCAATTGATAATACAGTTGATATCTAAATTTATTTACTTTTTAAAAAAGTTCGACGTAGATGATCTTCTTTTGATGTACCATAAAATTAAATATTATAAATTTGAGATTGATGTACATCGTACGGATTTGCATCTGGTGTGTATATATATATAATATATATGTTGGGTCGAAACATATTTTGTTTAAAGTTTTATTGTCATCAAAGTATTAAAAATGAAAAGCTATTACTATTACTATGTTTGCAAAAATAAAACTACAATCTTTACTTAAATACCTTTTAGAAATGCAAACATCTTCTAAAAAACTCACCGTCACCTGACATGTTTCAATGTCTATTTTTGGTAACTGCTATTTTTTCAGTTTTTTATAACCTTTTATTTTTCTTGTTTTCTTCTGCAATAAAGATTTGGCCCTTTTAAAAAAGAAAAAAAGAATGGCAAAACTGTAAAAAGGTACAATAAGCTGTTTTGTTTCGTGGAAATAGAACAAAATGAATAAAGAAAGAAAAAGAAAGAAGACTGCTAGTGACCCAGTGGGTAACAGAGTTAGTAGGGGTAAAAAGGTCAGATCACATTACACTTTCTTGTGTGAAAATCAAATCACTCAATAAAAGTCGAAGAGATTAAATACTCCGAAGTACATAATGAGCAAATAAATTTATTGCAAATGATTAATTTTAGCCTCATTTAATGCAATAAAATCTACAAATAAATCACAAAATGGATGGATTCTGTATTAAATAATGTGTGTGTTAAAATGCATTTTAGAACTTGGTGATCATTCAAATTTATTTTCCTTCAATATTTTTGAACTTGCTCATTTTAGAAAGTACCTACCAATTAATTATTAATGTACCCTAAATTATATTATAATTATGTTAAAAAAAATATCAACCGCAACTTTTTATTTACCGTAATGAACCTTTATTTATGGCTCTTTAATGTAAAACAATACCTCATCAATTGATAACTATTTATTATGTAAATTGTGTTTCTCAAGCTCTATAAATAGGTTTTCAAATTTTTGTAATATTCTATTTTAAAGTGATTACGCTTTCACAGAATCGTTGCAACATCAACGAGGTTTTGTTAACCTTCGCAATCTAACCGGAATGATACTACACATATTAAATCTAATCTAATCCCACAGCATTTGCGTGGGCAAATATATACTAGTTAATGTTTAATTAGTACATTATTGTATCAACTTAGCAAATAAAAATATTGTAATGGTTAGCTAGGTTGAAAAATGTAACTTTTGATCTCTAAAAGGTAATTTAATCTGAAGTTATCTTTTTATATTTGACAAATCATAAATATGAAATCTCAATAGATCTACATTTTGGGTTCACAACATGATCGACTTTTTACTTCTTTTATCGAAATTAAAACTTTTTTTTTCTTTCTTTTTGTAAAACGGCAAACCTACGATCTAAGACACCTAACATAGTTTTTCCCTTTAACATCAACATTATTTTCATTAGATCCTCGTATAGATATACAAATATGATATGATGAATTAAACTGTCCAACTATACTTTATTATTTTATAACTAATAACTATATTTGTCGTAGCAATAAGTTCACCTTTTTTTTTATCTTTAAGGGTGCGTTGGGTGGGTTTGTTTACGGGAATTACTATTGGTTTGAGATTGATTGTAAGGTGGAATGAGAATTTTAATGCTTTTCTAGATTACATTTTATTTTTAATTACAACACACCAACTATACTTTATTATTTAATAACTAATAACTATTAACTATACTATATGGATGAAACCCATATATACAAGGTTTACTTTTTATTATTGAAAATGTTGGTATTTTGCGAGGGCTTATATGGAAAATTTACACAATGATTTTACACCCACCACCTTAATATATTCCGTACATAACGATCGAGGTGAAAGTGAAACTAGTCTAATAATTTATATAATCAATGAGAGTAAAAGACTACAAGTAGTAATTTTAGGAGGAGTCATTTTATATTGGTTGATTGAATTCCCCCACAATTTTTTAATTTTATAGAACAAGCTCAATTATAGTACCGAACTTACTCCTTTAGTCCTTTACTTATTTCATGTCACATTTACCACAAAACTTGCTCTTTATCATCTCGTGTGACCAAATTCCGACTATGCTGGAAGTACAGAAATAAGGTCTTATGAGATCTTATAATACACTTACATTCTTATATCTGATTCCACACACACAAAAAACAAACACTACAACACAACTATACTTTTGTTATAAAGGTTATAATACGGTCATAAGCTAGATCTAGATGTGTAAACTAAAGAGTTGGAGAGGAATTTAGTGGTGGTTTTGTGGCATTGAAGTGTGTGGCGGTTGACCGTGGCCAGACATGATAGTACATGGGATGTGAACATCGATGATGATGGTTGATAATACGCCTGTCGCAAATAACTTATGTTCGATTATATTGGAATTCCATGTAAGACTCAGTTTATGATCGATCGATGTACGTATTTTATTTTGTTCACGTTAAGATTTGCATCGGTCACGGGAATATCACAAAAATTTAAGTTGTTTTGAACTAACATCTTCTGATAATTGAGCTTTTTCTTTTTGAGTTGTGCTATCTTCTTGTGTTATATAAGTTAAAACAACCAAATTTATAAACTCTATGAAGCCCACTCATTTAATACTTCCCCGTTTCCTCTTAAAAATATGTAATTTAGGAAAACTAGATTAAATTTTATGTTTATATTCTCATATACAATTTAAAATACATATGATAGGAAGTTTTGAAAGATTGATACATACAATAGGAATTTTAATGGATGAATACATACGATAGAAATTTGAGGAAAGTTCAATACATTTACAAATAAAAAGCCCTAAGATGAACCATAAAAATGAGACGAAGAGAGTATAACGTTAACATTTATTATAGCTCTGTACATACGGTCATAAAGGTTTGACGAAAATATGGTATTGTCATTTTAGTAATATGATAAAAATAACAATCAAACTTCGCAATTTTCAACAACGATGCTGCTTTGAAAATCAACAAGTTTAAAAGAAAATTCATAATATACAAACTTGTAAAAGAATCCTTTGCATACATTTCTAATCTAAACAATATGTCAACTTCATAAATATACAGATGACCAGTAAATAAAGATTGAAGTTTCCAAAAGTTCAGGAAACCATTTGGGTAAGTAATAAGTTGATGATATGAACATTATTGATTCACAAAGTTTAAGTAACTTTGCAGAAAAATGTTGAAGGTATGAGCAAGCAACAGGTCACCTCCAAACAGTTTCATTTGCATCTGTGAAAATGGCATTGTGGTGTTCTATTAAGCATTGTAACACCTCTATGGCACTGAAGTCGATAGGCACCCCATCATCCAATGGTATCGCCAATGATACATCATCCTCGCTCTCATCTATTTTTTGAATAGACAAAAAACAAATTGATATTTCAATCATGATACACACACACACACACACACATAAATCACTTCAGTCCAGAAAAGGCGACCACTTGGCTCTACGAATGCATACAATTAAGGTAGTTTTTAGAATTCAACTTTGATATACATTCTTTTTTTATCTTATCTCTCGAGTGTTTCCTTCTGTGAACACAAATAGATTGACAAATCTGAACACTTTCCAGAAAAAGGTACCATTTGTATAGCTTGCAAATAAAGTTCACTGTAAATGTGTGTATTACAGTAAAAAATAGACGCATTTAGCAAGGATTTAATAACCTGCCTCCTTGGTTCGTAAATCAATCCTGAACACACTTCCATGTCGACTACTATATTTGTCACAACAAAAAGGTTCACTTTTTTTTATCTTTAAGGGTGCGTTTGGTTTGCTTAAGGGAATCACTATTGGTTTGGGATTGATTGTACGGTGGAATGGCAATAGATATCACTTTCAAACTCATCTTGAAACCCTCATTTGGAGGGTTTAATTCTCAAATTTTAAAATCCAAACCCCTCAATCAAATATCATATAGCATTGCCTTTCATACCCATTCCCATACCCTTCCTCCAAAACCAACCATCCAAACACACCCTTAATATTCAAACATAGTGGCGTGCAAAGTTTATGTATTAACCGGAACTTCTATCTCTAGAATATTCATATTTAAATAACTATATATGTGTGTTGTCCATAGTTGTATATATATCCTTACCGGAATTAAAGAGTCATTGGTTCACATTTAAAAATACTAGAGGTGCAACATGAGCGGATTAAGCAGGTTGGGTAAAGAATTAATACAGGTTAGGTTGGAACAGGTCGTTCACAATTAAATAGGTCGATGTTGCCACATTAACTCAATAGCCATATGTACGCTTTTTGAGACAGGGACACAAAGGCATTGATTCACATAAATCAATACCAGCTTAATGGAAGAATGTAATCGAAAAGTTTAGGCAAATGAAAACAAACCTGTAAGCATATCAAATTCGTTATAATTCTGTACAGCTGGATCAGCATTTGTATTGGAATGAGTTCTTGATGGTTGGTTCCAAAACTGTGTATAAGTTTCTGGTCTCTGTCCCTTTTGCCACATAATGATAGGGGCCATCTCCATCGCAAGGCTACCAGCATCCATCTGCACCAAGAACATCTATCTCATTAGTGCATGTTGGAATAGGTTGTGCAACCAATTCTCATATAGGAGTACCAAGTAGAGGTGCCAAGATGGGCAGGTTGAGTTTTGGCTCAAAACTGTACATTTTGTATGTAAACCAGAACAGGCCACGATAGGCGGGTTGACCCAATACACCTTTTATACAATTTGTAAAATTTAATTACAAAACATATATAAATTTCATAATAATCTACTTTTTTGAATAATTATGATTAGAAGATCTTATGTAATAAGTTTGAGCGACTCATGACCTGTTCAACCATTTTTGGAATAGGATGAAAATGAATACAAAACTAGTCAGGGGTAGGCTGAATAGTGAATATGATATTAATGCATAAACACATACAACAATAGTATGAGTAGGTTGAGACATGGTACCCATATGAACATACATGCATACATAGCATATAAATTATGACAAATACATAGACACATTAAATGCCAATATTGATGTGGAAATCCAATAGGGGGACAAATATAACTTCATTATGAGGAAATGAGAGATCAAATTACAGACAAATGCTACGTCGGATTAGATTAATCAAACTTCTTTGATACTTCTAAAACTAATCCTGTTTCAGTTACTAAGTAAGCATATGATTTTGCAAAATGTAATATGTTTTAGCATTATTATGTATAGGTCTATAGAGGGATAAGGAGAATGAGTGCCTTGTTAAGAAGAGACTTGTGGCTAACACGGAGCAATAGCGCAGTAATGAGTTCCAACGTCATGTAGTTGACTGTTGGAAGCTTTTTCAATATATTTCTCATCAGTGGGATGCTGGAACGGACACCTCGGACTTCATTGTGTAGCTCTAAACTGATTAATGGCTGAGGAAGGCTGGCCAAGTAACACTTGACTAGAGCTGCAACATCAATTGGGTTCACACCTTCGGGTAGTGGAGCATTCAAGTCTGCAAGACAAAACAGTAGTAAAAGAATCAGTTAACAGGAACAAATGATATAGAATAATTAAAATTTAAGCAGAACTGGACCACAATAAGTACCTTGGTTGTATAATGATGCCAGTTGCTGGATGGCCTTCTTGTTTCCTTCAGATTTGAATAAATCAGGTGAGTTGAGTCCTGAAACAAAATTTCTGAAGTTATTAACAAAAAATGAAACAGATTTGCAAATATATCCTCAATGTTTATGCCTATTGGTGTTAATTTTGACCCATTTACTTATAAAAGCGGTTACTTTGGATTATGTTTTATCTCTGATGGGTCAAACGGGTTAAGCTATAAAAAAGTAACTAAAAAACTTCGGGCCAAATAGGTCAAACGAGTAGAAATTCTAAAATGCATAAAACCTCCAAACTGCTTTATTGTAGGAATTTAAATTATTTTTGGTATGATATAACTTTTGATATTATATACCCGGGTTGGCCCAACCCGACCTTTAAAAAAAGAACAGTTTCAACCCAAATCAATGTTGAACCAGTTATCCAACCATTCTTTCACCTTCGAATTATACCTGATAATACGAGATAGTCTGCACATTTGACCAAAAGAAAAGGAATAGGCTTGGTGGATTCTTGCCGTTGCACTGTAACCTCTATTGGCACACCAAACACTGAATGACAGAATTAGAGGTCTCAGCTACAACTCAAACAATCTAGTTGAAATATAGATCACACTTTGTTTTTAAGTTTTGTCCCAAAAACAAGAGGGGACTTACCATCAGTGCTTGCAACACCCTGTGAAATTAAGATTGAAGTCAATATATCTTAACCATATTAAAGAATATAACAGACTAGTAGACTGAATAAAACGGAATGTCATGGTATTTATATACCTTCTGCCACCGCTCAATATCAGTCAAAAGAATTTTGCTCTTCTGGGCAGTCATCTTTGCCACCTGGACAATAGTTATTATCTCAGAGATGTCAATGATCCGGTAAAACTGTACACAATTAAAGAAGCGAAAACACAATCACTATTAAACCGTACAACGGAATTGTTTTATACTAATATTAAATGATAATAAAACAGCTGCTAAAGATGGTTTGGTTCGGTCTAGTCAGTTTCAGCAGTTACACGGGAACTAACTAGATACTTTAGATGTTTGGTGGTTTGATGGTTTTGTTTTTCTTTTCAGAAGGTGGTTTTGACTTTGATGGTCTTGACCTCAATTCTGCCACAAAATCATTTCTAAAAACTCAAACTTCCAATCAAACTTGAAGTCATAAAATGATATAATATCAAACCAGTAATGCGCATTCAATTAAATATCATTCAAGTGCTGTGTTCGATAATGTATCATCAACTAATTTTCAGTACTTGACCTTTCATCTTAGAGATTAGTGTTTTTTGTTAGGATTGGTGCAGGGTTTTTTCTTGTAGACAACACACGCAAACATATTTTATATCTTAAAAAATTGAGATATATGTTAATTTTATTCGTAGGTTCAGTTTGATCATGGTTTCGTAGTCAAGAAATGGAAACCAATCCGACGACTATAATGGGACAAAAATATGACCGAAACCGAACCGCCTTGATTTGTAAATGATAAAGTTTCAGGGTAGTTCCGTTCAACTACTCAATTTTGCGTTTCTTTGTTGACCCCTAGCTGATGGTAAACCACTCAAAGTTTCTATTTATTATTACTGCAACATGCGCAACAGCTACATGGTATCTTTACTGGCTTAATATTTCACATATACATATAGACTATATTTAATAAAAGAAACTTCCTTCACAATTTAGTTGGATTAGTAGTTACCTCTTCCATTTTAGTTTTCCCAACAACAACCTTCTCTTTTGTCTCAGACACACCCCTCCTCAAAAAGAAGCTAGTAGTGGCTGCAGCAGAGACAAGACGTTCCTGCATTGCTTGTCTCGTAGATGGCTGCTGAAAAAGTGACCATCGGCTTTTGACCACCGACCCCACCCTTTCTGCTACTTCAGATACATTGCCTTTTGCATCTTTAGCTACCTCACCCACAAATGTTCCTGCGGATTGTCCAGCTTCTTTCAGTTTTGTCCCTGCATCAGTCAATAACATATTTAAGAAAAACTCAAATTTGCATGTAGAACCATCACCAAGGTGCCCTAGTGGTAAGGTGTCCTAACGTCCTGACATGAGGTCTAAGGTTCAAACCTCACTAGGTAAACATCTTGGGTGTGGCCACGGAAAGGGTTCGGGAAATGGTCAAGGGAATACCCCGGTTAGGCACGTACATCTGAGTCAAAAAATGGCTCACCCTCCCCCGGTATCCTGAACTGGGAAAAAAACCCTCCGTTTCAAATTTGCAAGTAAAATACAACGTAAGTTAACAAGGTAGTTCTGTGCATATGTTGCAAAATGGGTGTCTCATGTAATGGGTCAAAGCTAGAAAATTTGAATTTGTATAAACACGCCAGTGTGACCAGTCTGATACTTTTTTCTCCATTTACTATGATTTTTATTTAAAAAATGAATTAAATACGATTCTAAAAGGTGTACGGTTAAAATAATAATCTAGACTTTGTAAATAAACTGATTGAGGAAGGTTTAACTATTTAAGCATTTGAAAGCACTTTTGAGTGACTTTTGGTCCGTTTGACCCAATCAACCCATTTCAACTAAGCTTCAATTTTAGCCGTTTGACCCGTTAAAGATATACTAATATAACACAAATTAAGACTGCCACTGCTAGTTAGATGGCATTGATAAGACAGTTACCTGAAGAAGAAAAGAAACCACTAGCCTTTTCTTGCCACTGAGGTGAAACGACTGAAGGCATTAAGCTAAATTCAGACACCAATCAGGAAACTCTTCAAATCAATCAATAGACTTAATCTTCAAGTAATCGGCAGGTTACTCCTTTGTGATTAGAACTAGAAAGGTCATAGGACACCTGCCCTGTTCGATATCCAATGCCTGCCTACATTAAACAAGTGTAATCTTTTACTACGTATTTAATACGGAGTACTAGACTAGATTCCAAACAATAAAATTAATGCTGGCTTCATAATCCATATCATTAAAGTCATCTATTTAAACAGTATACTACATACATATGATCATGGGTGGTGATATTTCCACCACTAAATTTGATAAATCCACCGTAAACCTGCATTACGTATTTGTACGGTACATACAAATGATGCACAGTTGTGGTGGATTTATCAAATTAAACGGTGGAAATATCATTAGCCTATGATCATAGTTCAACACAATCTCTTTAACTTTTACATTCATGGTAAGGTCAACCAAACAAATTACTCAAAAAAGTTCAGTTTTTCTGTTTATTTATAACTTTTGAGTCCCTTTAATCCAAAATTAAAAAATACAAGTAGTAAAGGACAACTGAATACAAAAAACTATAATCACATCAAATTCCACAAATAAAAAGATCAATAAACAGAATAATCTTAATTACTAAAATCACAAAAAGCTGAAAGAAAACGATCAATCTGCAAACATATATACATATGTATATACATATAAAGTTTTGAAAAACGAAGCCCTAGAGAAATTTATTTATAACGGAATAAATGAATAAAGGTTTTACCGTGTGAATTGCAGTTAATTGAAACGCAAATATCTGGCAGGGAATATTGAAGAAAGAACAGCTAAAAATCAAAAAAGTTTCTTTATTTAATTTAGATAGAGAAAGAGATTATGATGATGATTCGAGTTATTCTTTTGGTGGGGAAAGTGACAGTAGGCAAGAAAATTAGACATTTGACTAACGTGTGTTTGCTATTGCTGATACTCATCACAATCCAACGGTTGGATTTCGGCCAATTACGTTGATGGTGTACACGTTTTTGGTCGTTGGAGTGTATGATTGTAACCGTAAAGAGTATTTATATGACTTCTATTAAAGCGCTCAACTATTAATTTGTCCGATTTAATTATTAAATTTAATAAAATATGATATGCAGGTTACCTAACTTATAAATATTAATGATAAGATCACTTTACTTAACTTTCAATTCATCAAGTATTATATAATACAAACAAAAATATTTAAGGTCAAAGTTGAAAAAGAGAGACTTCAAAAAGTCAAACAGAACAATAAAATTGGGACAGAGGGAGTAGTACAGTAACCTACTTGAATATTTTAGCAAAGTACAGTAACATATTTGTTTATTAACCCAATATGCGATATTTTATAAGTTCTATGTATATATATATATATATATATATATATATATATATATACATATAGGGTTGGGTTATCGTGAAAACGATCTCAATTTGTATTCACATCTTTTTTAGTTGTGAACTTTTATTTTTTTCACTATTATGAACCCTTACATTTTTTTTATTTTTCAAAAAGTTTTCATTGTGAACCTTTTCTTTTTCCTTCACAGAAATTTGGAGATTTTTTTAACTGTGAACTTTAATTTTTAACCTTTACAATTCATAAATTTTATGTGAAGCCAAAAGAAATAAGCTTCACATTTAAAAATTAAGTGTGAAGAAAAAAAATTCAATTTCACACTTAATAAAATTGTGAACGTCAATAGTTTTCACTGTTTTTATTTTATCTTCATCCCTTTTTATATATATATTTTTATCCAAGGGCTGAGAACTGTTTTCACTGTTTTTATTTTATCCCTCTGTTTTCACATGATCTCATTCCTAGGGTTGAGTTCTGATGAAAACAAGAAGTTAAAATAAAAACGGTGAAAACGATCTTAATTTGTATTCACAAACTTTTTTAGTTGTGAATTTTTATTTTTTTTGTTTCACATACGTTTTTTTTATTGTGAATTTTTTTATTTTCCAAAAAGTTCTCATTGTGAACCTTTTTTTTTTTCCTTCATAGAAATTTAGAAAATTTTTTAACTGTGAAGCTCAATTTTTTTAGCTTCACATAAATTTATGAATGTGTGAAGCTTAATTTTCAACCTTCATAATTCATAAATTTTATGTAAAGTCAAAAAAAATAAGATTCATATTTAAAAATTAAGTGTGAAGCAATAAAAAAATTCAACTTCACACTTAATAAAATTGTGAAGGTTAACTGTTTTTATAGTTTTTATTTTATCTACACCCCTTTTTTTATATATGTTTTGATCCAAGGGTTGTGATCTGTTTTCACCATTTTTATTTTATCCCCTTGCTTTCACAGGATCCCATTCATATATATATATATATATATATATATATATATATATATATATATATGAATTTAAGAGCACTCCCAACGCACACGTGTCCGCCAAACCGACACCATTGACACAGTAGCGTCGATTGACGTCGATCAGTTTCAGCTTCGATTAAGTGACAAAAGAGGAGACAGTGAAGATGCAATTTTAGAATTTGTTTGCAACATGTTATCGAGATCGATAGACTCGTGTTTTTTTTTTTGGATCGTGATGAACTCGGTGTGTTGTTTTCTTGATTGAACATGTTAGGGTTTTTTCTGGTGAGTTGTGACGCGAAGACACAGCAGGAGGCCGGTTGTATTGTGACGATGATTGTTCGCGAGCGGTAATGGGTTTGAGTGTTGATTTTTTGCGGAGAGAGTTTTGGGATCCGGGTTATTGATTCGGGTTCATCATTCTTTGCGATCCCATGCAAAAGAATAGATAAATGTTATCAGACTTGGGGTTTGATGTCGCGAGGCTAGAGACGTGATGTCTCGGAAACTTCATTGATACGGATTATGTTATTCAAAGATGTGAGGTTTGTACATTATGGTGCTTAAGAGGATGGTTCTCGGATTGGGTATTTGGGTAATAAACGATACCACATCCGTTTTGGTAATCAACAGTGGGAGTTATCGAGTGAGTTTGTTATTGCTTGTGGGTTGAAACGGGAGACCATGTTTTTGGTCAGGTACTTCATGGTTTTGGAATGATTAGGCAGGTTAGAGCTCCTACGCTTGAAGATATTGGTTAGAAGATGTCAGATAGAACGCGTTCGACTGGGCTCGGGTATCGATTGATGTTTGGTTCAACGATAGAATGAACCTTTTGTAGGAATCAATTGGGAATTCTCAACTGGTTTAGAGGCGGATAATCATGCAAGTCCTGATGTGCTTTCGAGATATTATTGAGAGTGTCGGGAACTTTTGGGAGTTTGGTACCAAGGGAAGTGTTGAAGCTAGTGAGAGTCTTGAGACAGTTGTGTGATTGATGGATCTCGAGTTTCTATGGGTTTAGTATGCGGATTCCGGCATCACTAGAGCATTCGGACCTTCGTTTTTTACTCTCCAATGGCAAATTAATTTACGATTGGTAGGGTGATATGAACCAGAGTCTTCTCAGAGAATCACGGTTGTTATTTTAATTTGTGGCACCCTGCCGTGGCGGAATCACAGCGGGGCATGACTAATCCGAATCATAACAGAGATTATATCGAACGACCTCTACATGAGTCGTTTTAAATAAATACATTTAAAAGATACATTGTTTAAGCAATACTGTTACATCCCAATTGTTTCACTCTAAAGTTCACACCTAGATCGAGATATTCTAATACATAACTAAATGTACAAAATAGTAATGCAGTAAAATCTCCTTGAAAAGCTGTTTTCAAAAACATGCGACTCTAGTGTAATGATTATGAAGCATCCCATGCTTAGTGCTACTGCAGACCTGAGAGATACATGCTAAAAATTGTCAACATAATGTTGGTGAGCTTACAGGTTTAAACAGTTGTGAATGAAAACATGAACCACAAGATATAACAGTTGTTTGCACAATGAAAAAATAAAGTATATTATTGCCATGAGCTCATGCATTCGAAACTTAACAGTTTATGCTAGTGCCTCTTGTAAGTGCCTAATCCAGTACACTTAGTTGAAAAAATAATCATGCGTCCGTTTGACCAACAATCACGTTAGCGCGACTAACCCGGACGGGGGTGTCAATCCCAAATAGATCTATTCACAATACTCGTGTTTAAGTCCATAACTAACAAACCATGATATGAGAAGCCTTAATGGATTAGTAAGCTACTCATGCAATACGTATATGTGTTTTCCATGTACGTGTGTTCATAAATTCTGAGCATGTATTCTCACCCCAATAAAACAAGTAAAAGAGGAGCTATGAGACTCACCTTAATGTGAGTGCTAGCGTCTCAAAAACAAGTGTATGTATGTTTCCGAATGTAACCTCCTAGCGCCCTAAACGCATAAGGTTATTAATGTAAGTAGATGTCTAAAAGTCCATCTATGCTAGTTGTTCACTCAACTAGTATGTTTATGTGTATCTTGTTTTCAAATTATGTACGACCCGTTGGTGATGTTTTAGAATAATATTTCTCAAAATATTATTATTTTCGTTTCGTTTCGTATTTGCACTTAATATTCCTCTCAAAATATTAGTATAGTCGTTTCGTTTTAATGTACACGTTATACCCTTGTTGTCATATATATATATATATATATATATATATATATATATATATATATATATATATATATAATATTCGCCATAAATAGTTTATTTGTTGTATATATATATATATATATATATATATATAGTTTGTTCGTTGCATATATATATATATATATATATATATATATATAGTTTACGCTTGAGTTTCGTTAATTAATTACTTAAACTCCCTTTAGGTTTTAGTCCTTTGTCCTCAACAAATTTTCGTTCCCATTTTTGCCCTTTCGCGTATTGTTGCGTTGACTTAGTCAAACCATAGTGTTTGTTCACGAAATTTTTACATAATAATTACAGATATTTTAGTCCCTGAGAAAAATAGGTTTGGTGATTTATAGCAAACTCGAAAGTGTTCGTATTTAAACACGAGGACCAAAAACAGTCCCTAACAGCTTCTGTTTCAAAATTTCTCTCTTTTGTGATGCCGTTTTAACTAGTCAAACGTTCGAGTTAAATTACGAAATTTTTACCACTTATTTCCACATGTGTTAGCTTTCCAGAAAAGTAAATTACACAAATTTTCTCCAAGTATAAGGTGTCCAAAATAATATATACATGCAAACTGGTACAACAGTTAATATTTTCATATATGTGTCAAGAAACTTATTTGTTGACTGAGTTATACCTATTGTCACGAAATGAGATTATAGTACTTTTAAAGCTAACATAAAATGTGACTTTTAGGAAAAAGCCTTACATTATTTGGACTTATGTAGAAAAAGTTATGGCCTCTCAAAGTTAGACCAAGAATCTGTCTCTCAAGAACATATTTGACACTTCATCTTTAAAAATCGTTTTGAGGTATCAAACCTTATCCAAAAATTATGAAACCACTTGGTTTAGAAATATAACATCTTGAACTTCATTTTAGACTCAAGAAACGTCCATTTTGGTTTTGTTTTGAGTACGTTTTCACGCGTTGAAATCGGACTACTTTTCTGTCCAGTGAGTATTTTCCAAGTAAAGTTTGTTTGGTTGGTTTTAAACGTTTTAAAACATGTTTTTAACACACTTTTATCCGAGATCTTACATGAATGAACTACTAACATATATGTACATAAAATACTTGAAAGAAAGTTCAAGAATAGGTTCTTACAATAGTGTTTAGATGATCACAAGAAGAAGAAGGAGATGATGAGCTCCTTGTTCCTAGCTTTTCCTTACAATTTGTTGAAGATGGAAGTGGTGGTTGTAGGTGGTTTATGGTGACTGATTGGTGGTGTTGTGGCTGTCGTTTGAGAGGGGAGAGGGAGAGAAAAGAGAGAGTGAGGTAGAGTGTTGAGTGAGGATGAATTTGTGTGTTGGTGTGTATAAAAGAAAAGGTATGGGAGGGGTGTTGTTGGTTGGCCGATTTTATGGTCAAAGGGGGCATGGCCTCACCAAAACTTTGTCTCCCAATTAGTGGTTTAATTACAAGATATTTAGGTCGTTAGTTGTTGATCGAGTTTAATGTTTAATCGTTTAGTTTAGTTAGTTAACAATTGGTTAAACGTAAATTATTCGTGAAGTATTATTCCAGATACTTTTGTTTCGTGTTTCATAATATTCATTGCGTTTCGTTTAGTTGTTAAGTTTAGTTCGTGAATTTTCGTTGCGTTTGTTACGTTTAATTCAAAACGTGTAAACGTGAATTTAAACGTTCAAAATGTTAAGCTTTAAAATTTTTAGCTTAATAATATACTGTAAATAACTACTATTTATTTTTCAAATAGCTTCACGTTATTTATTAAAAATGTATCACCAACGTTCGTGTTTTTGTCGGACTTCACCCGATTGTTTTTGCGCAATTATATATAATTACGTATGTGAAACTCGTCAAGTATTTAGCCTAAATATCTACTAAATACAAGCTAAGACGTTTTAATTAAAAGTAATTGTTGACCTTAAATCGTCGGTTGTCACATAATTCGTACAGTGGGAGCAAGTTAAGTGGGAGAAGATGTGTTCATAGAAATCATAGTTGTGTTTTGGTTGGTGTACCAGCGGGAAAGCGAAAGTTAGTAATGTAGGTTTCAAGATTGTGATTGCGTTCTCACGGCAAACCTTGATTATGATCTACGAGTTTGTTTTATTGGCAATTTTCTTATTGCTGGGAAGAAAAATCGGATGGATGAAATTTTGTACGAGTATGTTCGTGGGAGGATAAGACATGACAGTAATCGGCGAATTGAAGAGGTTGGTGTCTCTTGAAAGAATCTCGTGGTTGGAGTTTCACATGCCTCAACGAATCTTCTTGGGCCTAGAAGATGAAGGTATTTAGAAAGTGGTCCCAGTTTCATGATGTGAGTGTTCTAGTAGCTTTGTGTCGAAAGTATTCTGACTCTGTGTGTTCAAGTGGCGTATCCCGAATGGTATTTCGGAGGTATGAAGTTTGAAGGGTGATGTTGGTGAAGGGACGAAATTGTGAAAGTTTACTGGTTTGAGTTTTGTTAATCTTCAAGTCGGAGATTGTTGGGATTATGAAGCTTAACGAGAAGAAAACGAGTTTGCTGAAGAATGGAAAACTCACTGCGTGAGTTTGGTTTTCACTATGTGATTTTTTGGATCAGAGAAAAACTCACTACGTGATTTGAGAATCATTGCATGATTTTGAGAATTACTGCGTGAGTTTTAGGTCAGCAGAAAAAGTCAATTTTCTTGTTGTGCAAGTTTGTATATCCCTATATAAGTAAACCCTATGTATTTGTAATTCCCGAGCTACGAATTTAATAGTAAAAAATCTCTCGGTTTGGCCCCGTGACCAATCTCCAAGTTAAGAATTGAATATAACAACATTAAATCCTTGTGTCGTATTATTCGATTCTTTATCTTGTTTGTTTTGTTTTGATTGCTTAGTTAGTAATTATTTTCCGTTTATTGTTGTGGGTGTGTGTTATGTTAACACATATTGTTTGGGTTCATTTCGAATTTCCAACAAAGGGTTTATAGTTTCGTGATGTATCTAACTATACACGTTCTATTATTGCATGTGTCTACCTTTCAAACGTCTTATTGTACATTCAACCTATAGAACCGGCTATTGTATATACTAAGTGACATGAAACCTACTCGATGCGTACATGGCACCGGTCAACAAGACATGACGATGAGTTGTCGTAACAAATTGATATGTGGCATTCTTACACGCATATGGTTCACATGTGAAAAAATGTGAAAAAATAAAAGAAAATCAGTTACCTGCTGAGCAGATTATTAGCTACTTACAATATATTTTTCATTTGAAAATCAGATACATCACAAAAATATAAACACCATAGAAAAGATGCAATAGCATTGTACATTCGAGTTACTGATATTTAAACCACTGAGTGAGAAAGAGAGATAAAGAAATCATGTATATGCTTTATCAAACTATGTACACAAGAATAATGCTCTCTCCGTTTGTAGTTTTGTCGGTACAAGTATATCCTCCTGCGTTTTAGTTAGAAATAAAATAAATGAAGCTGATATAAAATGATAGAGAAAAAAGAAGGAAATATTTTTGTATAAGGTTTTGCATTCCCGAGTAAAATAAGATAATAATTTACGTATACATTATATTTTCGAGCTGGAAAGAAATGGAAGGAAATGACATTTATAACTAAGTCGTCCATCCTTCCATTTCTTTACCAATATTAGAGAGAAACTTTGGAGATGACTTTCACTTCTCTTCTGTTCTGTCAAAAAAATATAGTTGTGAACATAACGCTATTTTTCTTCTTTCTGATTATCTTCTCTTTCACTAGAAACACTAAGATGGTAGCAGGACCTAAAGGTCGGGCCTTTCACGTTTATCGATGTCATTTGAGTTTTGCTTGACCTTTTCTATATTAGGTTCAACTTAAAATATGTCCTAGCTTGTTTTTGCGACCATAGGTACTTTCGATTCCACGTTGGTTTAAATAGACAGATGTATTCGAGTCCAATTATGTTTTCTCAATGTTGTCAAGTTTAAAAACAAGCAACTTCAATTGGGTAAAAGTTTAAGCGAAGTTTTTAACATTAAGGTTCAACGTCTGAAACCAAATTAACAACATAGAGATGTAGTTTTATTGTTTCATGTTCAAATCTTAAATTCATAGGTAGGTAGACTAGTAGCAGGTCCGGTCCATGGTTTTCGGGGGCCCTGTGCCACAATTAAAAATAGACCCTCTCATATGAAAATTCCGATTAGAATAAAACATAATTCTCACTTTAATTTAACGGTGTCATTATACTTTACCTACGAATTCAATACTTAAATATATGTATATACTTATTCAAACTGATGTGTATGTTTTAGTTTTTCTAATAGAAGATTCCAGAATTATCATGCTTTTACGAAAAATCATCTTTAACATTAATATGCTAAATTGATATTTGAGGGTCGAATGTAGGTTTTGTAAATTATATATTTTAATTTTGATTTTTCGAAAAGTGATTTTTCTTTTACATAATTTTGATTGGGGTTTATGTCTAGTAGTTTCCCTTTCAACCATGGCACAAAATTCTTGCATATGTATTCATATAACATCAGCTTCATTTGAATGTCACAAAAAGAAGGTACGAAATTACAAATTGCATGTATCGATGCATGTAATAACCACGTCTTCGTTAGCGGGTTATTATTTAAATAGAGTTATTTTATATTGTGCTTAACTCATCTATGCTTTCATACGTATTTATATTAGGGAAATGATAATGACAGTCCTAAGGGCTGTCAATAAGAATTTAGAACATGTATTAATACTTGTACACGTACACTAATAAACTATCTGGCCCCCTTAAATTTATTTGACCTCTATAAATATCACTTAAAGTACAACCAATTTATACACGTTATTAACAGCCCTTGGGGCTGTCATTAGCAATACCCTTTATATTATGTCAGATACAATTATTGGATCAATAAGCATTATTCAGTTTAACATAGTATCAGAGCTTAAGTTTTAGAGAAAAACGATCAGAGATAAATCATCCTCCGATTGCTGACTAATCGTCAGTGATCCGAAGGGATCTTATTCTTTAGTTTTCTTCCTCCTTTTTCGTCTCAAATAAGTGGATTTAATCTCAATTTAACTATATATGAATTTTTTTTGCACAATTCACGTTTTATGCACAATATATAGTCATAATAAATTGTTAAAAAGATTGGCAGAAAGGACAACAATAAAGTTACATGGGCTTTTATGTAATTGTTAGTTGTTAGTTGGGTAGTATAATATGATCCGGTGTGTGTACGATATTAAGCCTAACTACATGGCCCAGCCCAGACTCACTTCAGGTCAGATACTCCGATTTTAACTCCATTTTGCACTTTCTATTTTTTTTTTCTTTTTTTCAGACTCGCATGCATGAGTATTTTAGCATAATCGAAGATGAGTTTAACTTCTGCCGAATTAGCTTCTCACGACGACATACTGACAGAAGTCTTACTTCGATTACCAGTTCGATCACTCGTCCGATTCAAATGCGTATCTAAAGGGTGGCAATTTCTTGTTTCAAGTCCTCGTTACGCTCTCCTTCATCGAAAAAACCATAACCTTACGTCCCCTTGCAGTTTATTTATCCGTAAAAGAACTAATCATCTCACTACCATTAAACCTGAGTTTGATTTCATTCCGCTCGATCGTGTCAAACCTCCTTTTAAATCTGTAAATTTTCATAAGCATCCAGGTATATTAGGCATGGAACTTTTACAATCTCAAAAAGGTTTATTGTTATGTCGACTTGTTCCTTTATATATATCCACGAGACCAATGCATAGTGTCGAATATTATGTTTACAATCCAACAATCGGTCAATTCACCAAGATTCCAAAATTTAAGCATTTAGATTACTTTGAAAGTCGTCCGTGCGGTATGACTTTAGTTTTTGATCCTTTAAAATCACCTCATTATAAAGTAGTTTGTGTTCAATGGAGTTTAGTGAGTCGTTTTAGTGGATGTATAGAGGTCTACTCATCGGAAACTAGGAGTTGAGCGGCTTCTAGTAGCATTGTTTCAATTGAAATCGATATGGAGTTTATGGGTGGTGTTTATTGGAACAAAGCAGCTCATTGGATCAATGGTATGCATATTGTGTATGTTAAGATCAATGAGAATGATCATGTTGTTAATCAAATCGCTTTACCTAATGCGATTGAACTCCAGTTTGCAGAGAGGAATTGTTGTCCTCTGGTTGAATCGTGTGATTCTTTGCTGTTTATCGATATTTTTCCATCTTTTAACTTGGAGATTGATGTTTACAAAATGAAAACAAATTACTCGGGTTGGTCTATGAAATACCATGTCCATCTTTCATTTTTCTCATCCTCGGTTCTGGAGATGGCTCGAGGAAGTGCTCCCTATTGGAGGATCCTTTTTATGTTTGTAGTACATTGTCTCGTTACTGGAGAAAGAGAAGAAGATTCTTTCCTGGTGTTACAAATGCCTGACAAGGAGTTTGTAAGGTACAATTTAGTGTACAAGACTTGTGAAAATCTTTGTGATTTTGACACGTCTTTTTTGGAAGATAACTCAAATGAAGTATATCAAGGGCAAGACGCTTTTCTATTCATCGAATCTCTTTCTCATGTCTGAAATTAACATCATATATACATGGATTATTTTTAGTTATGTTTCATATTTGTTGCTTAATACATAAATGCATCTATAGTTTTGCCACGTATAAATCATATATATAGAATTATAGACAGTGTTATGTTTAGTCGGTCAATCCTGTATTCATCTGAAGTCCTTGTGCTTCTCTCCCGTTCTAGTTTAAATTTCGATCTTTTAAAATTAATGGTGAATCTGCTCATTGATCTTGTTATTAAGTCCTTTATCTTGGTTCAAAATAAAGTTGAATTATATACATGATGACTTTTGTATAAACACAGTTCTATAGCATGAGTTTATAATTCTATAGTTGTATATTAGGCTTCTTTAATTAAATTTGTTGGCAAAAGCTCAACTGTCATCTTGTACTAACCAAAATAGCAGACTGATTCAACAAGTTTACATTCAAGTTAAAACATGATGGGAACTTCATAGGAATTCACTCCTTAAACATTTTAGTATTAGATGTTGCATATGAGCATAGTTTTAGTGAACTTGCAAATAAAGTTTTTACTTCTTTCGCAACCCGTTTCCAGTAACTTTTCTTCGAAGACCTGGTAAGTAACACCTGAGAAGGTGAGGCTTTAGTCTTCCTGCACTCTGTAAAAAATGACAAGTGCAAGGTTGAACTTTTAACCTTCAGAGCCTCTTGAGAAATTCTAAACATATCAGTAACAACTCATGGTGTAGAGGTGTCGAAACGGGCATACTGGACATGTTAGATATCACATTTGAGTACTTTAACAAAAATTAGTCAATTGGTTTAACAAAGATCTTTAATCTATCCCACATGTTGTTGTGCAATCACACATAATATATATACACACATTGTCTCCCATGAAAACTTGAACAACAAACCTCTTGGTTAATGGGTTCCTCACATACCGTTGGGTCAAATGCCCTTGGTGTTAAGTTGTTGAATATGATTAAATAATCATCACAATGATAACTAAAAATTTGACTAAAACGATTTAGAGGCTTGTATGCAGAAACATACTCTTTGAATGACTTTTGACCCGTTTCTTTTTAAAGCAAAATCATCCCATTCATAACTGAATGGGCTGAAAATGACACCTCTTACTGGATTATTTCCAAGTAATTTGCTAGAGAAATGCCAACCACCATCAACATTCCTTTCAAGGCAGATTTCGAGTCTTGACCTTCTGATACATCATGGCACAACAATCTGTTGCAGCTTTGCGTCAAAATGTCAAATAGTTGTCTTCATATTATCAAGACTCTGGGCTATCTAAACCATGATCATTATACTCCCCACATATTTTTGATATCCTTTCTGTCAAAGTTCTTCAAGTTTCCTACAAATTTGCTTTATATCAGGCCTGAGAGATGGCGATGGAGAGCAACAATCCATTGCCAACCGAAAGAATCCCAAAATGCGCTCTTCATTATTCAGACTCACTTCACCATTTTTTTCATCAATCCGAATATCAGAATGATACAAATCAGATATCTGATGATTCAAGATTGCATTCCTCACCAAGTTTGCCAACGAATCATGATCAGGGTTAGATTTCTTGTTAACTGGTTCTCTCCCAGTAATTAATTCTAGTAAAATCAGACCAAAATTGTAAATATCAGTAGCCTCACTCATATCTTCTATTGTAATCAATTCGGGTGCTTTATACCCCTCAATGGATGCTGCTTCCAACATTTCTTGAGCTGCAGATGGATTCAAAAACGCGTGTAGACCAACATCTGATATAAATGGCTGCTGATTTTGGTCTAAAAGTATGTTCTTTGCCTTGAGATTTCCATGGATTATCGGAATCCCGCTATGTAGATAATCTAATCCGTTAGCAATGCCTTTTGATATTCTAGAGATGACTGTCCATTTATGACATTCATCTTTTCCATCTGCACATTTTTAAAAACAAAATCATAGGGTAGTTGAAATTTGAGAATATGTGGGCGTGTTGTATGCGAATCTGAGTGGGACTGCTCAGATTTGTGTACTTCATTTGGTTTAGACAAGTGTTAAGGTGTAGAAAAAGGAAAAATTAGATGGAATAATTAGCAGTTAAGAGAAAATGTTAAAAGAAGACACACTCAATGAGATGTAGATTATAATATAAAGATTAATCAGTAAAAGGCGTGTATCTGAAGTTCAGGTAAACACTCTTTAGTTGCTACAGTATATCCCAAGGAATAAGCTATAATGACATTTACCATTTGCAACTTAAAAATTTCATTACTATGGATTTGATGATTTTGACCATGTAGCCCATGTTTAGTCCTATAAAGGCTAATACCAGAACTTATAATGAAAAAAACAACTGTTGGGCTATGATTAGATGTAGCAATGTATGTGGGATGTGTAATGTCTCAAAATGATTTTGGGTCAAATTTAAATGCATAAATTGTATACAAATCTAAATGGGTCACGATGACCCGAATCACTTTCTGTCTAATGAAATGAAAATGAAAGTGAAAAATCAAAAAAGAATGACTTAAACCAATAAAGTTTTGATTATATAAAAAGAGATCAAGAAAAACATATATATTAAGAGGCTTTTTGTCTAATGATAATTTAAGTCTTAAGAATCGTACAAAAGTATTTAGCTATTAGTTTAGAGTCTTGTGTAAACATAAAAGAATACACGAATGAAATTTGCTATAATGGTAGAAACAGAACACCTATATATCATCGAGAATTGATCAACAACCCAGATAATCTGTTTACAGCTTACTTTTAGTAATAAATTTCTTGCATTTTCTTTTGCCCTTCCATATCTCATGTGAACCATATACTAGAAAATAATTGTTAATAACGAAAAGAGTACAATATCACAATCGAAAATCAAATCTTTTTTTCCTTCTTTCAAATACAGTTTCATTACAGAACATACTAATTAGTTTAGAAAGAAGACTAGTAATTAAGCATCAATCACATAAAATTACCTAACATATATATGTACTTTTTCTGGTTATGATTTATAAAAGTCACAGTAATCATTGGAAAAGAAAATACCTTTGATGAACTGAGCCAAATTTCCCCATTCATAAAAAGGATGAACAAGAAGCTTCTCACCTCTAGGCCCATAATAGAACCCATAAAGAGGGACCAAATTTGGATGCCTAACTGACCCCAAAAGTTGTACCATATACATCAAATCTTGTACTTTTTTTGTACAAGTTGGTCTCAAGAATCTCAAACAAACAACTGACTCATTCCTCACCAAATTAGCCTTGTACCAAGTCCCATAACTAGATTTCCCAATAACTTCACCAGGAGCATCCAATATATCAACACTAGTTAGATCTTCACCACCATTAAACTTAATTAACTCCCCATTGATTTCCATTGTTTCTTCTAAACTTTTTCCTTTACTTTTAACGCTTGCTTCTTTATCCCAAGACTCGTCTTTTCTACACCGTTTTCGTATACAAGAAAAGATGAATGCCAGAACAATGAATATACCCAAAGAAACGGATATAGTCACAATTAGTACAATCTTGTGGCTATCCTCCATTTGGGTATATATTTGATCAAAACTTTTAGCTGCTTGCACTAGAGAAACCAAAGGTGTCCATGTCACAACTAAAAAAAAAGTTTCAAGACAAACACTATGATCCTTTTATAGACCATGAACTCTCTCCCTTTTCGGTTACTTAAAAAGGAAATGTGGATAAAGTTACAAAGAATGTAAGTTTGTATATCTATTTGTCATGTGGGTGTATCATGAGAAGCTCAAAGAATCAAAAGATAATTTGGATAAACCGAAAAACATGAAATTTGTTAACAAGTTCAAGTCTCATATATATTTCTTGTAGATGAGAGAGAGAGAGAGAGAGAGAGAGAGAGAGAGAGAGAGATTTCTTGTTGATGATTATTTTCTTTGGAACCAAAAAGAAGTCTTCTGAAGAGAGATGGGGAGAAGAGGAAAATGTATACTTGACTTGTGGTGGAATGTGTCATGAAGGTTAAGGAATATGATACACTTTCAAGTTTCAAGTAATCCAAAAGGCATTACTTAAAGTCTCCATATTGGATTAATTCATCTCCGACACCTATTGATGTTACAAATAGGTTAAAGAATATTGTTTAAGGTCGGTTATCTTATACAAAAAATTACTCATGTTGGACAAATAATAATTAAAAAGGTGTCTACACAAATTTGCAATAGTTTTTGAATAAAAAAAGTTGAAGATTTGGAAGGTACGAGACTATGAGGGTAGTTAGTTGGTGCCATGCATGTCTTAGGACTTTGATTACAAGAATATTCATATGTTTTGGGGTAATTGTATTCATTTTGATTTCATAGTATATATACAACTTGAAAAAACGCGCGACCTAGTCTATGCAATTTTTCCTACCAACTATATCAACCTATACAAACTTAACAATCTATATACTCTACAATCCCAATACATACGTTCACGGTTCAGTTCGATTCACTTCTTACGAAAAACCGAACCAAACTGGATATTTCGGTTTTTCAATAATTAAAACCATTTCCAAATCATTGCAACTCTTTGATTGATAATTCAAAGTCTGTAAACATCAAATCCTAAAGC
Organism: Gnaphalium uliginosum; assembly: GCA_963930675.1. NCBI lineage: Eukaryota > Viridiplantae > Streptophyta > Magnoliopsida > Asterales > Asteraceae > Gnaphalium > Gnaphalium uliginosum. The sequence goes on from OZ005684.1 coordinate 20,931,598, forward strand.
TCGATATTTGTACTGTAGCTATCTAAAACCTACGAAAATTACAAATATTTGAGATACCCGATTGATAGGGGCCTCAGAAAAAGAAAAATTCTTATGCCCAACTTAAGTTATACAAAAATTGACCTATATAAACATTGATTGATGATAAAAGATTTGTTGATAATTTTATATTCATATTTTTATTTTTATAATAAGTCGCGCGACATTTTAAATAGAAATTTTTAGTCAAATGTTTTTAAGAATTGGGAAGATATAGTTGGTGCCATGTCTTGGGGGAACTAAATATGTCAATATTCCATTAGAATATCCATATGATTGGGAGATAACTTCACATATTCTGTTACTGGCCCAGTGATCAAGGAGTGCAGCATAATGGCACAGGGCCTCCAATATGAATGGGCCTTTAAAATTTATATATAACCCATATATATATATGTTAAACCCACTTCTTATAATATCTGAATAATTTGGGCTTATTTTTTATCAATTCAATTTTTATAAGATAAGGGCCCAACAGCAACCTCATGTATATCCTTGTACGTATTTTCTTTTCTAATCTTTCCTGTTTTTCAATACGTAAATACATAAAGAATGTTTGGGTTTGGTTATTTATAACTACTTATTTGCTTAAAAAATAAGTAAGTGGTATGATATTTATTTTTAAGTGTTTATTTCTTCTAAAATAAGCATATAAGCAAGTTTGATATAAGTGTTTAAATATGTTTATATGTTGTCAAAATAAACAAATAAGCAGATAAGTATTTAAATAAGCAATCTCAAACATCTTGAGTAATAAACTCCACGTGGTCTAGGATTTCATCATTCGACTGATTTCCTTCGATTTCCTGTTCTATGTAATTTCATGATTCGTGTAACACTCTAAATTTCTGAACATTTATTATTTTGGTAAAAGTTATTATATGTTTTACTTTCAAGAGTTTGTATTATTTACATTTGGATAATGAATTTAGATTATTCAAGTCTAGCATTATGTTTAAATCTTATACGTATTGAACTATTGATACTAGATAAGTGATTAGACATTCTACCCGTTCTTTTGTTTTTCTTTTTAATTTATAACAATTTGGTAGTAGTAATGAGCTTTTCTAACGTCATGTATCATATACTTTTTGTTATCTAAACGGCATACTTTCTAACGTTGCACCAGGCCACCGAATTCCGTGAGCCGGGCTATGCACACATGCTATCAAGTATAAACTTATACCCAAAAAACAACCTTTTATTCTTTTACAAATAGCAAAACTTTTGGCCACAACCAATTTGTGATGAGTCGAATTAAAACAAACTTTTAAAAAAGTCAAAATCATGAACTTGACTTTGTAGTTATCGTAAAGATGCAAATCCAATAAAGCAATCAAATAATTATTGAAGAACACATCAACTAATTAACAAGTTAATATATCGAACGCCCAATTCCTTTGCCCATAACTGTAACAAAAACAATTTTAAATCATTTCTTTTTGCTCCTATGTTCATATTCATCAAAAACGACTACCTCCACCATCCTCTCTCAATTCGCTTTACACACAACCACCACTCGCACTACAATCTCCTTGCACACCACCACGGTGGCAACCACTCCTCTTTGCTTTGGCAAACTACGTTCGTTCTGAAAGCTAAGATACCTCCACCTCAAAAAGTGAGATCCATATTTGTAACGAAACAAAATTTTATTCAAAGAAGCGTCTATGCTATTGATATAACGGCAACATTCATAGCTAGGGAGCTGCAATCAGCAGAGTCTGAATGGTTAAGGCTTCGGGTTCTTGAGAGGGGTGAACATGAAGTTTCCAGAGAACATTGATTCTTTATCTGCACATCCACAATTGTATCAGAGTGATGAAAGAAAAAAAAAAAACAGAACTCAAAGTTAAAGGTGGCAATTCGACTTATTAACTGATAAATGGGTGATCCTGTATTGTTTTCTCTCTTAAAATTTCAATGGGTTTTAGACAAAAATGGTTTAAAATGCAAGGGGTAAAACAGGCTTATCGTGGCTGAAACTTCAAATATTAAATTATCAAATGTTGGAACCTCCTAAATTTAATTCATTAATGAAATAATATACTTATATACAGAGTTGCTTTGTAATCATATTTGAAACTACTCATTTATATAAGAATTATATATCTATATGGAAGAATGGGTTACACCAAAGGATTTAACTTATAGGGAAATATTAAAGGGGTTGAATGTTGAAAGCCATCTAAGGAGTACTCAAATGCATGCATACCTCCAAGGCTTCAATAAAACACTGTTACTAAAAGGTGTTAGATTACTAAAAAGTATTTATATGATAATGTAAGAAAAATGATTAAATATATTTACATATGTTACATGGTCAGCCCAACCTGTTTTCAACTCACTTCAATTACTAGTTTTGGTCCATTATCCAGCCCATCAATTTTTCCACCTCTACTGGTAACATGAAAAATGAGGGTCACTAACTCGAGGCAAAGGCTTTTAAGTTCTTATTTGGAGATGATGAAAAACAGGTTTACAATTAAAAACTTATCAACTCTCGGATGTGAACACTAAGCACCCTATCATCCGTTGGCATCTCAGATGCTAATATTGGTTGTACGAAAAAATTATGAAAGTTAGTCAGTCAGTTTTTCTTCTTATCAGTCACTGTCTAGTCTTACTATAGCAGAAGTGATCTCATTCCTGTGTGAACAAGTATAATGGCATTTTATTTAACAACTAGCAACAAATTGACAATTTCCTTTTTTGGACAATTTTGTTTCAATTCAAGTTTACTTTTTCGCCCAACTATTGAAGTTTGTAACTTTGAGAATGGTCTATGTTTCTTCCACTTTTTCCTTATTACGGGGCATTTTAGAAATTTGACCACTAGTCAACTGCAACCATTTTTATTAAAATGTGCTAAATCACATGTTGTACTCTTTACAGAGAGAGTACTACTACCAACAGGATATACAGGATTGCAACTCTGCAAGTGTTAAGTGTATCTACGAAACAAGGAAATGTCGGGTACCTGTTAATGACAAGCAAGTACATTCTCGCCGAACATATCTTGTGAAAGCCTGAAATTTTCAAACATCAAGATTAAAAGACCAATACATATACTGTGCTGCATAAGGTCTTACCAAAACCACATTACAAAATAATCTAAGATTTATTTATAAACACTTTAAAGTGTTTTTATGCAATTTAATTCTCTTCAGATGACTTTCACCTGTTTGACCATTACACTTTTAGTTAAACCCTTTAGTTTAACCGATTTAACCAGCTAGAGATAAAATATAATCCATATAGACCCATCTATAATCAATGAATCAAAATTGCCATCTCTAGCAAATACATTAGTGCAGTTAATAACGTACCATGACAGCTGGCAATGCAGCAGGATCTAATTTTGATGAACCATCTTCATAGAAGACATTCCTACAGAATATGTCAGAATGATTAGAAAACGAAAACAAATCAGAGCCCAATACCATATTAACTACAAGCTTTCATTTCAACATCCCATTTTTGGAGCAGATACTTATATGCAGAATCTCATACGATGTTATAGCAGAATCACATAAATTTTTAGATAACCACATATCGTATATCAATATTGATTAGATTTCATGAATTATGATCGACATTTCTACCAGCTCAAAAAATATTTTAAGACTTTTTTGTAAGCTTTCAATCCAAATTCAACTTCTACCCTATCAGTAATAATCAAAATCATATTGCTGAGTTCCTATTTCTCTCATATTTTGCAATTATTCAGGGGCTTATTAGATATCTCACCAACAGTTAATACAGTATAACTAAAACAATATGTCAAGTCAAATGTTGCTTCTCTGGGAACAGAGGTATTAGTCTAAATCTAACCCTTCATATCGACAAAAGTTGAACGCAAAAACAATAGATAGTGAATTACTTACTTCCATATTGCAGTCTGTAAATCATCTGGCTTAGCTTCTGGAAGCATTGCGGTATCAAAAGCAACTATGTTTCCATAAAATACTTTTTCCAACTCCCGCATCCATTTAGACAACAGCAAATTAACCTGCATTCCAATGTGAAAAAGAATTATCAATGCAAAATTACTCAGATTATATAATGGGTCACATGAATATGTGAGGTCGTTGTACTCCTGCATTACCAAAAACCTACTCATTTGATAACATGCTATTGGGTCTATTCTACCCATCCTACCTTTAACACGTAAATACCAAATTGAGCAAAGGAATAAAAAACTTCTTTCCAACATTACCAAAATGGATGCTTATAGTCATCAATATGATACTTAAAAGTAGATGCATTAGATAGAGTCTAATAGTTATGGGTCAAGAGTCACTTTGCTGCGATTATAATAGGGGATAGAGGGTAATAAATCAACATTAAAGATGCAAAACACTCTGACAACTTGGTGTTGTCGTCTATCAATGATTCACAACTTCCTAGTCAGACAGCTAGAGCATTCATACTTAACATGTTTAACAATAAGAATATATTTCTTAGCTAGTAACAGTATTAATCTTTTCTACAATTAGGAGGTCAATAAACAACATGATGTAAAATTAATAGCCAAAAAGTCAAGCAGTGCAGTTACTGACCCCAGCTTTGGAAACTCTAGTCTCTAAATCATGATTGTAGATTTCATACACGTATTGCCCCAATTCAACACCTTCCTGCCCTTCAGCTTTCAAACGGCGTAAACAAAGCCACATGTGTACCACGAGCATGGAGAAATTAGTTCTAAAGGTTCTCTCCAAGTTAAAAACTGCAAATCAAAGTAAAATTATTCATTAGTGTACAGACTTTCTGATATAAGGTTTTATAAGCTTCCCAAGTATTCAAGAAAGCACAGAAGCAACCATGCAAGGTGCTATCGTTTATAGAACAAATATATTACATTTGTGAATATTGATTTTAAATAAAATAATACAGGATCGTTGCTCCAGTATCTACATAATATGTGAAGATGTAGTTTCCCCATCTTTAACAAATGGACTTTCCTTTCTAGGATGTCACAAAATAGTTACAGTGTTTCTATTTTCTGGCAACATGTCAACGTAAAATTACCTAAATGCTCATTATTAGCAACTACCATAAGTTAAACTATTTCTTGAGTCAACATTGGTCCACAACATTCATCTTAAGTATCCTTATAGTGGGCACTGTAAACAGATGACTAATAGCAAAACATTTGCCTACCTAAGCTTTGCATGTATTTTGTAGTAGCACTATTCATGATATCTAATACATTCATTCACAGTCACCACATGACCGCAATATTCAAGCAAGGAATCAATACAACTCAAGTTAACAATAGCAAAAATGAATCCTTATGGCATACAAACAATGGATTTAGGATCAACCTAACTTAAGGTGGCAATGCTATATTACTATAACGCACATACACATGTCGAATGTTGTCACCACAAGCTACTCTAACTTTCGCAAAAGGCATAATAAAAAATATCTTTCACTTAACTACAGTCCAAGTTAATCAAACATTGGTTTTAACAATATATTAGTACAGTAAAAGGAACTAACCATCATAAATGGCTGGTTTATCAACTTGAGATACAACACGACGGTAAATAACATTCGCTTGACGAATAGACTTGCTCTGTTTGCTATAAAACAACATCATTTTAAGCAAAAAATGACGAAGGCCATCATAAGTAGGTTCCTCAATTCTCAAAGGTGATTCAGCTGGCAAAGCTAAGGAACAAGGCTTCGAACGAAACAACTTATTCAAATTCACCTACAAAAAAAAAAGCATAAATTCAATAACGCATATGAATCACATAATTATAACTCAATACTCAATTCACCAAAATAATAATAGTAATAATAATAAATTGAAAAGATAATATAAAAGTATTGACTGAAGTACCTCTGATTTAGCGGAAGTATCTGAAGCTACCGCCGGCGGCACTTCAACGGCGGCCGAAACCCTAGAAATACGGCGGCAAGGTAATAGATACAGATCTCTCGGTATATCTGATTTAGTGTGTTTGTAAATAGTTTGAGCTAGGGTTTTGCTCCATCGATGCATCATTGCCGCCTGAAATTGGAATAAACTGCAAGTGAAGAAGAACGAGAAAAAGAAAAAGGATAACACTTGGTGTACAGTTGATACACGAATCAAAGTATAAGTGAATTACGTGTAGCAGATGGCAATTGCAAAAAATTAACAGATCTTAAGCCCTAAAACAAACAGCAAAATGAATAGGGGAAATGGTGAAAAATATAGATTTTATTTTAATTTATCATCATACTTTAATTTAACAAGGATTAGAAAGCGCTTTGCTGGGCAAATGCGAAATACGTAAATATTTTTCAAGAATATCAAACTAAACATTTTACCATCTTAAAACAACATTAGATATTTAATCAAATATTATATCAAAATTAATATATAAACAAATAATTCATAATAGCATTAGTACCAATGTGATAGAGACTTAAATTTACTAAAAAAAAGTCAGTGGCTAATTCAATTATTATTAGATTACATATAATATACATAGAATAGATAAGTGTATTAGACAAAATAATAGTTGAAATTGTAAATCATTAATGCAAATAGGGTTCAGATCAAATATTTTTATGGTTACATGACAATTTATTTGGTGTATAAATGAACATAACGAGGTTTTTTCTTTGCCCGCGTATTGTGCCGGGATTAACAATATGCAATTTTGTTTCTTAATTTCAGTTATATTTGATTCCGTTATTGTATTTTTTCAGATACGACACTATATTTTAACATTTTTATCATATTAATCACTTATAATATAAAATAATAATTTCCCTAAATCAATCTTGCAAATTGTTTTTCCTTATTAACATCCAAGATATAATAATAATAATAATAATAATAATAATAATAATAATAATAATAATAATAATAATAATAATAATAATAATAATAATAATAATAAGTGATGTGAAAAGAAAATATATATAACAATATAAGACTTTGTCAAATAAGAATAACAAAATATAATAATAATAATTGGTACTAATATGGGTGTCAAATGAAAGTCAGACACAAACCATCCATATAATTATATAATTTGTGTTTTATTTGTTAAAGTTATAATATAATATCTATTAATATATATGTGTCGCCTAATAATAAGACAAAATAAAATAGAATTAAAAGAAGCTTCTATTATTTCAAAATTGATGGTAAGGGATAATAGTTAGATAATGTTATATATGATAAAATTGATGTCTGAAAAAAGAAAGAAAAACCGAATCGAACTTGCAACCTTTGAGCTGCAATAAAAGCACAATACTATTTACCCATAGAAGTATATAATATATGTTATTTATTTTCACTAAAAAATAAAAAGTTACTACTCATCACGTCACACCAAATGCACCGCTAACTATACATATAGTAATTTATCATCCGTTTGATATTAGCCATATTATTCGCATCAATTTACTAGTGGTTAATCACGTCGTTTTTTGCCGATTTCAACAATTTTTTGCTACATCGCAATGGCAATCTACATAGTATTACGATTACGATAATTTAAGTAAAGGGTTTTGATATACATTGCCGTTAGAAAAATGATTAAGCTAACCATAAATAAATTCAAACATTACATAAATAGCAATATTACCCTGCTTTAATTATAATTATAGTAATAGTAATCTTAACAATTGTTCCAAGGACATATTTTTTCTCAAAACCCGTATGGCTGACATTTGTTGACCAAGCTTAACTGATGTATCCCTTGCGAGGCTAAATTTCTATTAGAGAGATTACACGTTGCAATTCACTTATCAAACACATGGAACCTTTGAAAACACACCATACATAATAGGATAATACATACATGCGTATAAATGAAACTCCCTCCATTATAAAACCCTTATGAGCATTTCATACTTTTGATCTATCTGTGGATGGTTAGTGGCGGATCTAAAACTGAAACTAACGTGCGTAAAAAAAACATTTAACAGGTTAAATAAACATGATAATAAATCAGGTCGGATAAATCAAAATGGATCTTAATTCTTACTCTTTTTCAATTCCATTATTATAGCTACATTGACTTTTGTTAAGAATAAAGTGATATATAATTAGAAATGTTGATATCTATAAGAGTATCACATTTCATGTAATTCATTGATTTGCAATTTTCATCAAATATGACGTATTAAAAATACTAATTATATTTCGCTCTCTCCCCCATGCAACTTGTACTTCTTCTCAATTTTCCCATGCAACTTCACCATAACCATTTACATACACTAGTTCTTTAACTTTTACACACAAGATCTTATTTTTCATGGCTATGGTGCCAACATGGGTCAAAACACTATGTTTAGGTGAAGTCCGTGATAAAATTAACATAAGCACTCTCAAAAATCTTGAAATCTAAGATGGGTAGTATAACATACATTTGCCCCTCTGTATGGCGATGATGAAGTATGGCGATGATGAAGGATTGAAGGGGAAGGAGGGGTTGGAAATATGGAACCGACTTATTTCATTTTTAGAAAGAACAAATTACACACGTCGTTCCTGTGGTTTGTTCAAAATCGTCCCTAAATTTTTTTTGACACTAGAAATAATCCATGTGGTTGCAGGATCTTGCACGAGTAATCCTTATCGCTAACAATCGCTAGTCAACTCTGTTAAATCTTGACGTGTGCCATGCATGTGAGCGAGGTTACGATGGTCAAAATTTTCGAGGACATATGAAGGTGCATATGGATACGAAATTTCGAGTTTGATTCGGTATATGTGAACACGTTCGTCCAAGAAAAGAGAAAATAGAAGTTCTTTTTACAAACACCAAAAATAAAAGGATTTAATGGAATATGGAACTAGGACCATGAAATTTCTAGTTATTTTTACCACAATCATAAAAAAACTATAATTTAAAAGTGAGGTTCAAATGATTACATTAATATTTAATGAGTATAAAGAAACTAATCAGAATACGTCACGTGTAACAAAACTCATTTTTCTCCATCTTTTTAAAAATTAAATATCTCAAAAACGGAAAGTCGAAAAATTATAAATATTGCACCATAAAATTCAGTGTTTTTTTCTCTTCGATTAGACATCTTACATGATATACTTTCGATGAACTTTTTTTTCATTTTCTGATGGGTATTGTAAACAACTATCACATGTGACACCGAGGACTATGACATGTGACACCGACGACTATCACATGTGATACTGCACAGTATCACATGTGATAGTATATTGTACAGTTTATAAAACCCATAAAAATCGTCGAAATTATATCATGTGAGATGTCTAATCGAAGAGAAAAAACGCTGAATTTTATGATGCTATTTTTATAATTTATCAACTTTCCGTTTTTGAGATGTTTAACTTGTAAAAACATAGGAGAGTAGGATTTGATGAAATGAATGGCTGAGATTGAATCATGCATTTTCACTAAAATTTTCATTGTTATTTGAACCTCATTCTATAAATTAATTTAGAAAACTATAAATCATCTTAAAAACCTTTTTTCTTTATCACTTTCAGAGATGTACCATGGTATCAAAACTATTAGGGGAAAGCTTATGTACCATTTATGGTACATAAGATGAGTAATGTGAAGAGTAAATTAAAAATAAAATTTTCAAATTTCATCCCTCGAGGTTTTAAACATAGCTCTTATTGGTCCCTGAGTTATGTGTCACAATACAAACAATATTCCCAAACTATTATAGTAACTAAGGGTGTTCATCTGTTCGATTTACGGTTTTCTCAATATAATCGGTTTTGAAAAATTTTGGGAGCAAAATCGAAAACCAAACCGAAAACCGAATTCAAATTGAAAACCAAACCGAAAATTGAATTCGAATTCTGTTCAGTTTCGGTTAAAATCGAAAAATCGAAAAACGTAACATTTTTTCAAAAACACCTTTCAACATACAAAACTAAGAAATATGCACGATTATACGATACAAATTATATAAATTTAACTATTAATAATTGTTATGTGTTAGCCAAATTCGAGTTTATAAAGCATTAAACTGTTAATATATGTGATTTTTAATGTTCAAACAAAACATTTATTTTTCAAAATCACATGGTAGCTAAAAAATTTAAGTTTTTAAAATGTTAAACTCTTCAAGTCTTCAATCGAATTCGAAAAATCATATTTATATATATATATATATATATTAAATTAAATTCGGTTTTGAACTCGGTTTAGGTTATACCGAATTCAAAAAATTCGGAATCGAAACCGAATTCGAATTCGATTTTTCGATTTAACCGAATTTTAAATATAAAAAACCGAAAACCGAATTCAAATTCGGTTCAGTATTCCGATTAAACGAATTTAAACCAAATATTGTACACCTCTGGTAGTAGAGGTGAACAAGTTCGGTTTTTTTGGCAAGCCGGTTTGGGTTGAAAAACCGGACTGGTTTTTGGTCAACGGTCAAGAACTGATTTTACCAAAAACCAGTTTCGAACCGATCCGGTTTTGGGGTGTAAAAAACTCAAACCGAACCTACCCGGTTTGGAGCGGTTTGGAACCGGTTTGGAACCGATTTTTCTATATAATTATGTTTTTTTCGAGCGTTTAGCGTTTTAGTGAAAAACAACGTAATCTTCAAAAAAATTTCAATAGAATATTAGTACATTAGGAATAGAAACATAACTTAACAATAACTTAAAACAAAGTCTTCTAAATCTTCATAAAAATATTATTGAAACTAATAAGTCAATATAATTATGTTTTTTTAGAGTTGAGCGTTTTAGGGAAAAACAACATAATCTTCAAATTTTTTTCAATAGAATATTAGTATATTAGGAATGGAAACATAACTTAACAATAACTTAAAACAAAGTCTTCTAAATCTTCATAAAAATATTATTGAAACCAATAAGTCTATATAAGTATGTTTTTTCCGAGCGTTGAGCGTTTTAGGAAAACAACGTAATCTTCAAAAAAAATTCAATAGAATATTAGTACATTTGGAATGGAAACATAACTTAACAATAACTTAAAACAAAGTCTTCTAAATCTTCATAAAAATATTATTGAAACCAATAAGTCTTCATGATTCTTCATAATCTTCAAAATCTTCAACTTTTATTAATCTTCAATTCTTCTAAAATCTTCAAATGCGTAATCTTCAAAAGTCAAAATCTTCTTCGGAGGTAGCCTCGCGTGAAGCTTCGTCGAGAGCAATTTCCTCGTCGGAAAGTGATATTACCATACCCGCTTCCACCTCGACATCGTGTATATCTCTTCGTATTCCATTTCACCTTCAAGATTTGAAACGTGTTGTATATGTTCCGCGGCGTCTAAGTGATCCTTCAAGCAAATACACATCTCTAATGAGGCCGGTGTGAGTCTTGTTCTTTGTATAGATAATACCCTGCCACTAAGAGAAAACGCGGATTCCGAAGCTACCATAGAAGCTTGGACGGTTAGTAAATCTCGGGCCATGTGGTTAGAACAGGAAATATAGATTCCCTCTTTATCCACCAAGCCAAAATATCAAATTGTGCGAATTCATTGGGTAGAATAGTGGACAAAAAATCCGTTCCGGTATGTCTTCCATATTCGCCAGTGGCCCTTTGGTCACCATCACCCGTTGCCCGTTTATGGTTTTCTTGTCTTAAACTATTATATAAGTTAATCATCGAATTTTGGGTAGAAGATGAAGCAAACATTGTGAAAACCGAACTAGAAGAAACATTTGTTGTTGGAGTATATCTTTGAAAATAATGGCCAAATAAATCTTTAAAACATTTTTTAAAATTTTCTTTTGTATTATGTGAAAAATGGGTCCGAGTCATTCAACTCCAAATCGTTACAAATGTTATCGATAAGCAACTCCATCCCGGAAACGTTCAAACACGGGTTCAATGCGGCGGAACAAGTAATTATCGGTGGCATTTCTTGAAAATATTTTCTTAGTTTTGCTTTCATGGGAGCCACCATTTTTGCATATACATCACCACATGTGACAACCGGCACTTAGGCGTAGTAATTACCCTAAGCTTGATTGTCATTACTTGTATTTAGTTTGAAATAGGACTAAATACAGTAATATTTGGTATATTATATATATACACGCGCACGTAATTAATAGTAATTATGCTAAACGATCGGAAAGACTCCGACACTATGAATACGGACGTTGGTGAAAACTTTTTCATAAATAACGTAAATCTATTTTATAATTAAAAAGTAGTTATTTACATTATATTATTATGTTACAATAATATACAAACGTTTTACGTTCTATGTAAAACGTACCGTACGCGACGAAAACGCGCGAATTGCGCCCGACAACCGAACGAAACTCGATTTATATTTCAATAACTTAAAATGAAGTATTTTAAATAAAACTTCAATCAAATTTTACGCGAATAAATCGTTAACGAAAAATTTGAATAATAAACGTTTAACGTTTAAACGAACGACGAAACGAACGGGTAAACAGGCACCGCGTAACGTAAACTTGAAGAACAAATTTAAACAACTCACACCTCAAGTGGGCCCCCCAAAAATCTGCTCCGTGCCCCTTTTCCCCATGCCTAAGACTTTCATTTCCCCATACCATCATACCCCCCTCACCCTCTTTCTCATTTTCACACTCAAACCCCTCAATACACTCAATCACTCTCTACCTCTCTTTTACCTCTCTCCTTCTGCGATTTCCAGCCCCCAAGAAGCCCTCAAGCATCACCACAAACCACCACAATCACCACCATAAACCACCACAATCACCACCACTTCGGTTTGCAAGAAAACGCAAGGAAACGAGCTCTCGACTTCCATTTCTTCGCGTTTTCATCATCTTCTTTGTAAGAAACTTCACTTCTCTTTTATTTTACTTGGAACATGTTTATTTTCATGTTATAATTTCCATATAACAAGATTATGTCCTAAAACAAAGTCGAAAAACGTTTTTATAAATACAAAATATCAACAACTTTCTGGGCAGAAACTTAGCCCGACTTCAAGGAGGAGTTTCGTACTCAAAACTTAATGAAAATGCACGATTCAAAAGACAAAAATTAAGTTTAAGGTGTTCGCTTTCAGATCGAAGTGGTTTCGTAATTTTTCCAACACCGTTTGATACACGAAAACGATTTTACAAAAACATGTCGCATTTCCGTCTCGGGTGACAGATTTTTGCACCAACTTTTCGAGCCTATATCTTGAGTTCTAGACCTCTAAAACACATGAGGTTTGCGCCAAAATCTCACAAAATATGTTGGGTACAAAAAGTTATTCTATGGTCTTGCTTGAAAATACACGGATTTTCCTATAAAAATCAGTTTATGAACTTGTGTCCAGATTGGTCAAGATTGGACCTCATAGGACAAATGGAATTATTAAAAATACTTAGACCTATCCAAAAATTGTAGAAAATTACTGAAAGTAGCTAAGACATAGAGGAAGAACTGGTATTTTTCTTGGATTTTATCTCGACACTTTGACTAGTCAAAACGAGCCACGAAAAACGTACAAAAACTGATGAAATAAACCCGGGGACTGTTTTGACATATAATTGAGAACGATACTTTCGGGTTAACCATAAAACGTAACACTAATTTTTATAAGTCCTAAAAACATATTTAAGAGTCATGTGAAAGTTTCGGATCAAACCGAGCATGTTTGACCAAGTTCCCGAACACGAAAACACATCAGGCCCTCTGTGTCGTAGATGGCCCAAAACCATTGCGACACAAGCCCTATGTCGCATTTCTGATTTTCGAAAAACTTCTGCGACACAAGCCCCCGTGTCGCAACCTTTTTAAACCAGCAGTACTAACTTGTGTCGCAACCTGCGACAGAAGCCTAGTGTCTCTAGGCAAGCAGTATTAACTTGTGTCGCCATATTTACAATGTACAGTATTAACCTGCGACACTAATTTCTTGTGTCGCACACTTATTTAAAATTACGATCTGCGACACAAATTCTTATGTCGCACAATTATCTAAATTTCACTCTTTGCGACACTACATCTGTGTCGCAGTACTTCTCAGCGACACAACCCTTGTGTCGCGTAAAACAGACTGATTGAAAAACATATTGTTCACTAAGGATCGTTTTCGCGAAACAACAACTATACTATATACGACACTACCCGTACACACAATACCTATACTCTTATAAGTACAGAACGAAACCAAACATAATAATAATGTCTTCTGGAATTATTATTACAACACGTCACCAACGGGCCGTACACGTTTTCAAAACACACATGATAAACAAACTTTGGACATAACTAGTTGAGTGAACAACTAGCATGGATGATCGTTTGAGACATCTACTTACTTATAACCTTATGCGTTTAGGGCGCTAGAAGGTTACTTTTGGGAAACATTTGTTTACTAAGTGTAAACACTCTGTACAAGACTCAGGTGAATCTCATAGCCCCATTTTTACTTTTACTGTTTTTCTTACTTTGGGGTGAGAATACACTGCTCTGTTTTTATGAACACAAGTACTATGAAAACACTTATACGGATTGCATTGGTAATCTAAATCAAACTACGATGGCCCCAACAAATATCATAGCCCGTTAATACTAAGCGTGAACATTATGGATAGATCTATCGGGAACTGACAGTCCGCCGTCCGGGGTTAGTCGCTCTAACTACTATACGGACGCATAATAATTCGTAATCCGAGTGTACTGGTTTATTGGTTAAGCTTTGAACTATGAGCCCATGGCAATAGTATACTATGATTTACTTTGGCATTCGTGCTACTGCGATAACTCTGAAATCTTGTGGTTCATACTATGATTTTAACTACGTAAATCTATGAGCTCACCAACATTATTGTTGACCTTTTAACGTGTATTTCTCAGGTACTCAACAACATTAGGGTTGCCCACAGGATTGCTTGCTAGCTTGAGTCGCATGCATTATACGGATATGAAGATTTTCTTACATTATTTTTGTATAATCGTTATGTACTACAATCTTCAGGATTTCATCCCACGAACTCGAGACTGATGTAAACCTTAATTATATCAATGTAACTACTTTTATACTATTTTCAAAATGTCTCATATAGAGTCGTTTGCTTTACCTTTGTGCAATGATTACTGGATTAGTCGCGCCCCGACCCGACTTCCGCTGCACAGTAAATTTGGGGGTGCGACACCACAAAATTCATATTCGCTTAATTTTGAAGTCATTAAAAAAATTTGATTAAGTACCAAAAGAATCGTGGGATAAAAAACACCCGATAATAAAGTAGTTTCGGTTTTAAAAACTTTAAGCAATTCGGTTATCTTTTGAATAACCTCTAAATATTCGGAGGGAAATAGTGTTGCAAGATCTTTTTGAACAAGTTGATCATATAAAACGTATAAAGTGTCGCGTTGGCGTAAACCACATACAAACATATTGTAAGTCGAATTCCATCTTACGGGCATGTCCCAACTAGGGATTAAAAAAATGGAATCCGTTTCCTTACACAATTTCATATATATTTGTATCTAGCCTTACCCCTACAAAATATATCTTGTAACATCGTTTTATACGCGTCTTTTACTACGCTTATTTCTTCAACCGCTAATCCGTCTTGCACAACCAAGTTAATGATGTGTGCAACACATCGACTATGATAAAAAAATGCCCTTTAAAGGTGATCCGTATTTTAGTATTAATCTTTGAACGACGTTTGTATTATTACTCGCGTTATCAAACGAGATTGAAAAAACCTTTTGTTGTAATTTAAACGCTTTCATTACATCTCGTAATATGTAAAATAAATTTTGACCCGTGTGAGGATACTCAAAGTCTTCAAAAGCAATGGTACGTTTCATCATTTGCCAAGTTACGGGATCAACCCAATGTGCGGTAACACATAGGTACGAACTGGGCAAACCATGAGGAGCCCACCAAACATCGGTTGTTAATGATACATTTGTATTTAAGTTTTCAAAACCGGTTTTTAGTTGCATTTTAGCTTCTTGCCACAATTTAAGCGCATCACGTTTAAGAGTAACACGACTTACATGATTATATCACGGTTGAAGAGTATTTTGAATCACCCTAGTAAGCTGAGGGTTGTCGAAGTGGTTGAACGGCAAACTTTCTTGAATCACAAAGCCCGCAAATGCTTGTCGACACCGCTCCGCTTCGTATGTAAAAATACCCCCATCCCGTGACATGGTTGCTTGACCCTCCTTCGGACTAGTTTTGACTCCATCACAATACCGTGTTGCATGTGATTTCAACGTTGAGTTGGAGTCGGCTTTCAAAAATTTCCCGGAACGTTTACAATGTGTCTTAGTCATACCATCCGACAACAACACTTTGTCGTAATTACACCAAATCTCCGAATTTCGTTTGGTTACCAAAACATGAACAATAGTTGGTGTATTTGAAGAACCAACACCGTCGGAAGTTGAAGAAGATTAAGTTGCCATTTTGAGAGCGTTAGAGAGCGTTTTGAGAGTTTTGTACGCGAATCGTAAGCGTTTTGAGTGTTTTAAGAATAGAATGATCAAGTTTGAGTGTTGTGACTAAACCATACCCAAGGTATCTATTTATACTAATTTTAGGATGGCAAAATGGTAAAAAAAAACACTCAAAAACGCTCCCAAACGATCAAAAACGTAAAAAAAAGGCTCTTTTCGTGCAGCTCCAAAAACCGGTTTTTCAAACCGGTTCGGGTAAAACCGGTTTCTAACCGGTCAGTAACGGCTATATACAAACCGGTTAGAAACCGCCGGTTTTTGTAAAAACCTAACCGGTTTTGGTCAAAATCGGTTTTAACCGGTTTCGATTTTGAGTTTTTTTTCGGTTTCGGGTTCGGGTTCGGCTTTTTTGTTCACACCTATTTGGTAGTAACAACATATCATCGAAGTTGACAAAAACTAACAAGCATTATATTTTTGTACAATAATCTTCAAAATACCTTTATCCTCTTCACATATGTTTAACACATGTTGTCTATTTCACGTAATTTAAAGGGGTTTAATAATTATAGTAGCAACTGTTGTCTATTTAATTTCACGTATTAAGAGATTTATTTCTCACTACATGCTACTTGCCATTAAACACAAGTTATATTATGTAACTCTTATCATACATGTATTGTAATTGTATATATGTGGCATATATATTTTCACAAATGTTTTCAAGTAAAACCACCTCTTATGAAATTTATTGTGGGATTGTATTTTAGCAATACACTTGACTATCAACACATTGTTACTTGGATCACTTCCTTCCAAAGTTCAAACTAACAACCACATAACTTCCTTCTGATGATTATCTTTCACGGCATATGACCGAACGATCAACAGTTGGAGGCTGAAAGTTTCCAACGAGTTCTTCTTCGATTATTCTGGTGAATTCTATGATATTTTCCAGGACTCTATTGAATTGGAATTGGGGAATCTTTGAGTGGGAAGATTTCTAATGAATTGGAATTTGGTTATTCCCATAGATGATTTGTTAGGACTTGAATATAAGTAATGCTAAAGGGAATATAATGACAATGTGAACACTAAGGAATCAAATGAGTATTGTCAATGTCATATATTTGATGATGCTTGGTTCAAAAAATATATGTTATGAAAAATGAACTCATATTTGATAAAACTCACTTTGATGTGTAAATGTCTTTACCGTCACTTACATTCCCTTCTTGAATTGTTATCATGTATGATGATCCACATGATAGTTAACATGAAACGGTGGATGAATTTGAAAACCTCCCATCCGATAATTCAACGATATTGCTTGATCATGATATTGCTCTAGAAAGTACAATCGATTACAAATTGGCTACCCCCGGCACGCTTCGTCAAAAAACGGTTACAAAATTTTGATGGCAGGATTTATGGTTTTTAACATGATTCCTTAGGATGATGTTTTTATCGAACAATTTCTCGATGATCATATAGTAGGTGTTTCTCTAATGGAATCTAAGATTAATTTGATATGGTTACTAAAAACCAGAGCAATGATCAAAATAAACTTGATTTTACTCGAACATACATTATTCAGATAACTTTATTTTCTTATGGGTTGACAGTTGACACGAATCAAACTAAATACTGTGACAAATTAAAGTACAACAACGATAATCCACTCATAGTACATGATTTCAAATCATGTTGGAACTTAGGGGTAAATTTCTCCTTTAAAAACTACCAAATGCCGCAATCCGTTATCTATAAAACAATATTTGTCTTGACCCAAACCGATTACCTAACTCTTCATTTTGCAAACTCTAAACAAGTGACAATTTAGAATACATATCAAACCAACGCCTGTAATTTGCAAAAAATTAGGACAAATTACAAAAAAATAAAACTGGAACCTACAAAACTGATGGGTGACCTATCACGTAGATGCTATAGATGAGCTGATGATACTATGCGTGTCATTTAAAATTACAAATATTGTCGAAGGCTTTCGCCACTCACCGCTTCCATTTCCTTCAAAATTTCTTGAGCAAGTGATTTGACGTTCGGCTCCACATCTTCCAACAATTCGCCGAGGAAAGGTATGGTTTCAGGTATAAATACCAAATACTCCTCACTCAAATTATTTACCAAGTACTTCAATATTTTTAACCCAAGTATTCGGGTCCGTACATTCTCACTTCGTGTTTGCATCAGAACCTGCACCCACAATAAAATTGACAAGGAATTCAAAAACTGTATCATATTGTTAAGTTCAAATGAATTGTTTGAAACTCATTCCAAACTTACACATATACTATAAAGACTACACATAGCACAGTTAACACTGTTGCGATTTGAAATTGTTACAGTTGTAACAATGCCAAATAGAACATAAATAATGCACGAATGAGTGATCTCGAGACAGGTTAAAAAAATTTATTCGAAAATACTAAATTGCAGCTTGTTATTTAGTATATCAAGAATTGGGCATTTTCACATGTACTATTCTCTCTGCATTCTGGCAAACGATTTTCAAAATGCAGTAATGAATCAAGGATACAAGTTGGGTCAAGGGCCATGGGCCCCAATAAGATAAAAGTCCAGGGTTCTCCATTTCTATTTTTTCTTTACAAACAAAGCATCCATACAACTCCCTTTTTTGGCAGCAAAAGTTATTCTCAACATGAAACCAAGTGCAAAAAGCGCGGATAAAAAAAATGCAAAAAGGTCAAGACTAACCTCGTGATTAAGCGGTTTCCACAAAACATCACTAGCAGAAGTAATGGCCATTTGTCCAACACAAGAAACCAAAACGTCATCAAACTCGTTCACAGAAGGAACGTCTGGATGTTGTTCGAGGGAGTTTGGTGGATCAACACAAAGCTGTGCGATAACAGGTTTCAATAACACCTGCACATAAAATATGAAAACCCTTTCCATATCAGATCAAGAATGATAAAAGATCAACAATTGGAATCGATTAATAGTTGGTGGAATAGGCAGGATGGGTAGCAAGTATCAACAACTAACTGGTCAAGAAAGGTACTAATCAATATGGAATCTTTAGTAAAAGTTGGGCTGACCCACAAACGACGTCTGGTTGAGAATTTTCCAATACATATTCTTAACGCTTTAACTATAATTGCAAAATCTTTAATCTTTAAAAAATCATCCAATTTCTTAAATAACATGATTAGAAGGTTACATGCATTATAGTACACTTTCAGAGACTTCTGATCCACTTACTGTCAGCTAATTTTTAAACCTTACATATTTGAGCAGTTAGTGATAAAATGTAAGAGAAACCGACTCGATGAAAATGAGAATGTGTCAAACTGCCACCTCTATTAAATACCACTACCTACAAAATGACTTAGATTAATTCATAATAGACTATTGGAGTAGATAAACATTGGAAGTTAATAGCGAACATACTTGAAGCCTATACCAAAACAAAAGAACCTCAGTTCTTCATTTTGGAAACAACAATAAACCTAGAACTTACAAATGTTGTAGTGATTAATGCATGATACAATAAAGTCAAGTAATTGCCTAATAAGAGTAGGGGAATGAGATAATGGAAAAATAGAATAGAACGAAAATGAACGTTATTCCACTTACTTGGAAATTTGAGGAGTCAAGGAACTCGAGTTTTTCGCGATCATAAAGAAAACATTTATGTAGAGACGACAAAACCAGTGCTCTCACATGCCACTTTCTAACCGACAGACTATTTATTTCAGGGTCCATAAGTTTAGCCTTTTTCTTTCGAGTGGGACCAGGTCTTGCAACTTCGTCACTTAAATGCCGCACCAACCCATTAAGAACGTATTTGAAGTACGGAACGAACAAGTCCCTATAAAATTACATTAAATAAGAATGATAACAGATTCGAAAACACATAAAAAATCAGCATGCAACCAACTCATCAAACAGGTGGCAAAAAGGGCAGGTTGCATAATGGATATGTCAGTGTCACAACATGTGGACTATAAGTTCGGTCAGGTTGGTTTAACCCAAAACAATTTCTGTCCAACTTTTTTTATGTAAGAAGTGTGTAAAACATAATTAAGAAAACTCCCACCTCTAATCAAACACTACATTAAGAAAAACCTAAAATGCTAAAAGAGTCAACTCACCTGCCACTATCGATAAGCTTATGTAATAAGCTAAAGAAAGATATTGCCCTGTCAATATTTGCATGCCCTAAATCGTCATTTTCTTCCATGTGTTCTGACCACTCAACACACCTAATAAAAAGAGGCTTAAACATGTTCTCTGTAAGTTTCATCACAAGAGCCACCATTGCACTAACAACATCTTTCTCAACAGCAGTGATATTCTTGACTGAAGCAGGGCGTTGGCGACGAAGATCAAGAGCAAGCAAACACATGTCAAAAATATTCAAATAATAGGCAGAAATAGATGCTCGATCCATTGTACTTATGAAGTTCCCAAGCATCTGAAAAGTAATTGATAAGCCTGAATCTCCAAAGTTGATTGCTTCAGAGTATATCTTTAAGAGAGGTGGAAGCGAGAGTCGAACCTGATTAAAAAAATATATATCAAAAAAGAATTCAGCTTAAAAGATTTGAGATCCAACACACAATACTAGAGGTGACAATACAGATTTTGAACTCCTTATCTTTAACGGGTGCAATAAAAGAAAATATCCTTAAAAGGCATCAATTGAGTCAAATGGATAGAAAAAACCAAGAGTATTATTCGTGCACAAAACCTCCTAGATCAATTTATTCAAAGAAATTAAATTATTATCGAAATAATAAAGTTATGTAACTACCAATGACACCCTTATTATCCATACAAAGTTTTATGAAAATATTGACAAAAAGTGCTAGAAGTAAACCCACCACATAAAAACTTCAAAGTAATTTTTCAAATTATGTTACTACTTAAATAACAAAGAATTTGTTATTGACAAGACTATCTTATTTTTAAGGAATTCAACTTTTCTGACAAGGTCATCACAAACCCAACCCATAATAAAAATTTACACATTTTGTCCCATTACCCAACCGACCAGTAATTGCCATCTCTAGCAAAAACAAACCAGTGTCAAATTATGAATAGAGCTTGCACTTACAGGAACTTTTTCGGTTATAAGCTTGCGTACAGCATCAGCTTTCAACTTTAACTTCAAACTGGACTTGTTTGCGTACTGAGGACTCAAAATTACTAGTTCCAAAATTTGACCAAGATATGGATTTAAGAAACCACCAAGCTGATCAATAACTGCCTCTATAGTAACAAGAATGGACATGAAGAGAGATTCTTTAGAACTTGACAACCAAATCAAACTGCCATTATCACTGTCTTGATTCTCTGAATTTACACCAGAAGAGACAGCATGACACCTCTGAAAAACGTTATCCATTATACTCGGAAGCTCAGGTAGGGCACGAGACCCGAGCACTTTAACTAATGCACCAACGGTCCGGAAACATCCAGAAGAAACAGCCAAATCGTCTGAATGTATATGCTTAATAAGAGTTGCAAGACACACGTTAAAAATAGAGTCACAAGAAGGAAAAACTGTCACTAAAACTTCAAGGGTGGAAACTGCAGATAGTTTCAAGGAACCCTGTATTGAAGTATTCGCAGAGTCAACTATTTTTAAGATCTCGTGGCACATCTTTTCGAAACGTTGCAACGTAGCTTCATCAAAACGAAGCCAGGAACTTCTTAAGCTTGGATTTAATACCCTTTTATTATGCTTTTGAGTTAACATGCTGCATTCTTTTGCCATATCACAGAGAAGCCCAAGAGCCTGTTAAATACCAAATATAGAAGTCAATATAGGACTAGGAAAGTCATAGGGGCTAGAGAGATACATGTGTAATAATTACTGATGCTGAGTGAAACATTCACCTTCTTTCTCAGATTAGGATCTGCATGACCCAGCAACTTAATGATGACTTCAAAGAAAGTCGAGGGCAAGAGA
The DNA here is from genome assembly GCA_963930675.1 of Gnaphalium uliginosum. Classification (NCBI taxonomy): domain Eukaryota; kingdom Viridiplantae; phylum Streptophyta; class Magnoliopsida; order Asterales; family Asteraceae; genus Gnaphalium; species Gnaphalium uliginosum. Next base: position 20,953,962 of record OZ005684.1, read on the forward strand.
CCCTTCCTGACAGATGTCAAAACAGCATGTGTAAGCTCTTTTAGATCTTTTCCCACAGAAGTAGGAACACCATGCTCCTTTCTCTTTGACGCAATCAGTTGCAAATATGTGGCAACATGCTCCATTAGTGCCCCACTTGTTGCCTACAAATATTAAGAAAATAATATTTAAAAAATAGTACGTGGCACATTGGGCAATAGGTCAAAACAAGTTCACATAAAAAATGATAATTTTAGTTAAGGACTGACGAATCTAGTTCACTTTTATCGTTTTATAAAAAAAAATAGAAAGATGTTAGGCATGATTATAAAGGCAACTTGGGAGGTTGTATGCACTTGAAAAAAGTTTGACCAACTTTTGACTGATCCACCAACTAAACCTGTTCCCTTTTTGACTGAACTTAAGTATTCTACCCATCTGTCCTTTAGAGATAAATGACAACCAAAATTTACCTGTTCACAAGTAAATGGGTCGAGCTGCCACTTCTAAAATATCTACCACCAAAAATCTAATTTTAGAAGCTTAAATTCGAACCTGAATGATATTGACATCTTCACCAGATTTAAGCTTGAATGCTAATTCAGGAGCTTGTAATTTCTCACTAACAAACTGCAGTGCAACTGAAATTACTACGACGAGTTGCGAGTTTGATGTACCCATTTCTATCTTTTGAAGCATTGTAACAAGCGAAGGAAGCCACACCATGCATGGATACTGCTCAGAAACTTGTATGGCAAAAGTGTACTCCCACTCTGTTCGTACACTTGAAGATGTAAGCTCCACAGTATTATTCTGTTTTGAAGCCAACGAGTGGAACAGGAGAACAAGTAATGAAGCTAAGCTGCTACTCTCTCCTAGAGTCCTGTAAGGTAGGCTTATTAGATCAGTGATATTAAGTATAAGGTGTTAGTTGGTTCGGCCTTTTATTTCCTTGAGTTCTTGGGATCAGGTGACCAACTCAACAAACCAAGCCGACATTAAACTCATTTTGCGGTTTGGATTGGGTATGAAACCAATCTCAGTTGCAAAAGTTTGATTTTCCAACCGAATTCAAAATTTGGTTTAGAGTGTAGACCAAAGACACCGAGTTTATCCTCTATTCAAATTGATTTGGATCGATATTTGTCAACTCAAAACTCAAACTGAATTCACAATTTGGTTTAGAATGCAAACCAAAGAGAAAATCATAGACAAGATTCAAATTTGGAAAAACAAATCCAGTTTGGTTATAAATTTGGGTTGTTTAGTTCAATACGGAACCAAAATATATTGCAGCAACGACCCAAAGTCGGTTCAAGCAAAACGGTGTTTGTGTTTGTCTATAGGTCCGGCTTAAATTTGGCCAGCTCAAAACTGGAAGAAAAAAAAAACTAATTCAAAATTCAGTTTGAACTGTAAACCAAATGCAAAGCCTAACCCAAACTCAAATACTCAATCTCTTCAGTTTTGAGTTTTGGAATTTACCCTGATATTGAACACTGATGGAAAGTATGCATAAGGTGCACAAAAGAATACATCAGAAGTACCTCAAAAGGTGCACGATGATGGAAAGTCTTCTATGTTGAGAAACATCAGGCAATATGTGCAGAAAAATCTGAGAGAAAGAATGCACAAGTGAATCTAAGGTAGAAAGTATGTTCATGGTAGGGGCATTAAAAGGAGTATAATGAGTTGCATCCCATACCTGCAATAGTTCTTCTTGGTTTTCAAACTTTGTAAGCCAACATGGCACAATAGTAGATATGACATCATCAAATACTTTCTTTGAGTGGCTGTCCAACTATAAAAGATAACTCCTGTGAGAAAAACAACTACATGTCCAAGCTACATTACAAACGTAACTGAGATCTAAAAATCATGAATGTTTGGTAAGAACTTAGAGAACAGGTAGCAAAACGGGCAGGTTGGGTCAGACTGGAATATCTATTTTCACTAACTTCATATATGCAATGTGCTAAACATCAGTTCAGAAGTTATTACAAAAACACACTAACTATTTTAATAAAGCAACTTGGGAGGTTCCTATAACAATGAATACGATTCGGATGACTTTTTAACATATTCTAACCCATTTCCTTTTCAGTTAACCCATTTGGCACGTTAGAGATCAACCATAACAAAATACTAGGCCAATTAACAGGAACATGGGTTAGAACTGCCACATCTAGCATTGACCAACTAAATTATATCCTGGACACCACTTTATGTTTATATCAACACTATTGATACTTACAATAACTGAAAGTCAACTAGCGTCCACGTATTATAGGATTGGGGGTGAAAATTCACCTACAATCCTAATGTAAATAAACAATAAAAAAATGCAGGGGGTCAAAAGGCTTAAAATACCTGTGTTACAGCTGATTCACCCATGACAGTAAGTATATCAAGTATGTGATCCAAAATTCTATCTGGTACAACCTTTGTAACTGCTGACAACAACGAGAAAACATGATTACGTGTGGCTGCATCATCTGTAGACCGAGCACAACTGACCAACAGCTTTACGTCAAAACTCTCAACAATTCCATCCTACAAGACAATCATTTCATCACATGACTAATAAGAAGAAAATACATATCAACAGGTTTCATTTAGAATTATCCCAAATAATAATAATATTTTAATAATGATAAAAATAAAACCTTTAATTTATCATTGGCAATAAGAGAATTTGTAATATCCTCAAGGACTGAGAGCAGGTTCTGTTGAATGTAGCACATTTTACTGGATGTAATAGGTATAATATCAGTGGAAGCTTCAGCAAGTTCCTCATCCTGACTAACAGCTTCACATATCCACTCTTTGTCCATAAAACATATACCAAGATGCTTAAACAATGGCTCAACAAGAGCACCCCTAGCACAATGATTGTGTACCACATCAACTCAGTCAAGAAATAATACAAATGATAATGCCAAAACATTTCAGTAAAAATAACTAGAAGTGGCAAATTTGGCAGGTCAGATTAATTCGGTGCGGATCAACAACGGTTCAGGCCAAAACAGGTAACTTTAGCAGAACTGTAACAGTTTCAACAACCATTTCTTCCCAATTTTAGATATCATGCAAAAACAAATAATGTGTTAAGTAAAGTTACAAAAAATATTATCACAATATTAATCAAATTTCCTGAATAAACAATTTTGTACGTTGTATGCCTTAGAAAAATCAATATAGGCGCATACACGTTTTTTAGTAACCAGGTCAAATTTGCCATCTCTGAAAATAAAGATACCCTCAGCCACTAGCTTATTATTCGAAGTTATAAAAACGGTGCACTACTGGAAGCAAACCTGTTCTCTATGTCTTTCTTTAGCAACAAAATGTCAAGTAGCGAACTCAAAAATGAGAGCTTGCTGCATCGCCTAGGTCCCACATCATTATGTAGTTCAGATTTAAGATTGGTTGTTGCTTTCTTTTTCTTCTTCCCATGTGGTGTACCAGATAAAGGAATTGTTTTCTCCATAACAAAATCAAGCATCTGCCATATGGTCAAGCTAGAAATCTACAATAGAGAAAAACAACATTGCATTTTATGAGGAAAAAACAAATCGTATTCATTGTCCAAGGAAAAAACAAATCGTGTTCATTGTCCATAACACTTGTCTCTAGCATATAAAGGTGAAGTCTATTAAGTTAGCATATTTGATATCTTTAAAGCACTTTTTCCCACTTGTTCAAGATATCACTGAGATTGACACCTTGACTTTTTCCAAGATATTATAGTGAATAAACAGTAACAAAAGATCACAGGTTTTAAAATTCCTCATGGAGGACAGAAGACTTTAACGCATATTCATAAAACCCAGACATGATAAAATGTTAGGCCACAGTATAGTAGAAAGAGAGGCAAAATACCTAACAAACAAAAAATATTAAGGGGTGATAAGGAGGCAAACCTTAATCTGCAACAACGCCACTCTAGAAGCATTCTGAATGTCAGCATTATAACTTCGAAAAAGACACGTAAGTTCTTGGAAGAGAAGTTCCTGTAAATTTTAAAAGAAGAAGACATGCTAACTTGATTAGCAAAAAAATTGTTACTTCAAATTTTCCAATTTTTTGTTATAATTAGCAAGCAGTGATTGCCTGCTACAACTCAAAGTTGATATTTCAGACCAACAAACACATAAAAAACAGTTAAAAGAACTTAGAAACATCCAGTACATTTACCTGTATCTCAGGCTTGAAACATCCATACAAAGAGCTACTAAGAGATCTTAAAACAGTTGCACACGGCTGTATAACGGAAATATCTTCAGAATATGAACGGTCAACCTGGCAGGGTGACATATTAAAAAAAACCCAAACGTAAATTTATAATTCAGTTGAAACACTGAAATTAGGCTTGAAAACATGGCCAGATCATGCCGGTTGGGTAAGGGGTCAAACAGGTTAGATTGCCCAGACAAATTTATCATCAAAGCATGAATATTGATAATAGCAAGTGTCAAATATGATTACCAAAGTTACAGTACTTGATGTGAATTAATTTTTGAATAAAATGATAAGTCATAAGGGCTTTGATGATTAATATACACTTACCATGACTTTCGACCCATTCAACCCATTTCCTTTTAACCTAACTTTTTAAGAACCAGTCTGAACCGTTGAAGACAAAAGAAAAAAACTACAATCGACCCAGTTAAAAGTAAAGAGGTTGAAACTGCCACCTAAAGCTGAAAGCTGTCACAGGATACTCACCTGAAGTGCTTTTAAAATGTACATTTCAACAGCATGCCCACCAGTTGCAGAGGTAGGCTTCGTACAGCACTAACAAGATATAGGTGTAAAAAGGTTAGTACAACAAAGCATGAAAATCGAAATGCATAATCACGTAACCTCTTACGGTAAATTACCTCCAGTAGAAGACATAGTATATCAACTTCTATCTTTGACAATGGTTGACGGGACTTATTGCGTCTTTCTAACAGATCACTGAGTAAAGAACTAACTTCTTTAACTAGAATAACTTGGCTGCCCAAACCTTTGAGCAAAGAAAGTACTTTCAGCTGTCAATCATATATAAAGATTAGTATAAATAGATCCTGATCACGTAACTTAATCCAACTACTTGAATGAGTAAGAGAACAGAATTAGCATTTTGCATGAACTTACCATTCCGTATGGACAAAATGATAAAGCAGAGCCCAAGATAAATTTGAGTATGCTGTCTTTTGTGGACCGATCAAATCTGGATAAGTTTAAAGTGAAACAGATTAGCATGCCAGGTGCGACAATTTAAACAATGTTTTCATTCAATAGTAGAAAGTAAAAGAGCTCTCAAACTAGGACCTCAATAAAGAACATGTGTTCCTGGATGCAATATAACAAACTACATGATAGGTAACGGGCTTGAGTTAGCATATTTGATTTTAATATGCACCTACGAAGATCATACTAATTCGTAACAAGAATTATATACAGGTATACTGCAACAAGCAGTAACAAAACAGAAAAACGAATAGAGGTTGTAAATTGGGTGGGCGAACGGTTGGCTACCGGGTCAAAATGACTTACGGGCTGAAATAGGCTATTACTCCGGGAAGGTCGAAATGGACCAGTTCATATTTAGGTTGACCTGCAATTTTCAAAAATTTCTGAATTTTTCTGTATATAGCTAACGTGTTGTTAAAAGAAGTATTAGTACATTAAAACTGGAAATTTATGAATAAAACGTTTTAGAGGGTTGTATAAAACTAAAAGTGGTCTCTGGGTGACTTCTACCACATTTGACCTGTGCTGCTCTAAGCTAAATTTGTTAGTTTGGCCTATTTGACCCGTTTGAGATATGAATAAATGTGTCACGATTGCTTCCTCTAGAATGCAGCAAAGTACCATCAGAGAAAATACCTATCTCCAACACTCTGTGGCACCAACAGGCTATGATGCGTAGGGCTTAGCAATGTTGTAAAGAACTCAAGGGAAAAATCTTTGTCTGATATAACAAGCTTCTTTTGCTGAGACAGCATCACTAAAAGTTCTCTGAGAAAATGACTCCATACTGCACTTCTCCCTAACACAAGTATAACACAGATGTTAAAAGCCAACTAAAACTGTTTTAATTAGGTTTAAGCCAGCTAAAATACCATTTTTGCCACCAGCTACACTAACATGTGGCCATAAAGTAATTAGTGCTTCAATGCAGCCCATTGCGGCTGACCGTACTTCCTGCAAAGGAAAGAACCCCAACCATAAATAAAAGAGGATAGGATGTAAACAATATTTTGATATAACCCTGCTAGGTTTATACAACAAGAACAATGAAATAACGAATAAAAAAAGGTTAAATCAACTTCCCAGAGGTTTATCCACTCTCCAGTGTTATCAAATCAAATTCTTGACTCTCATTGATTAATAAATAAATTCAAACATGATAAAACAATTCTACTAGTCTCCATTAAGAGTGCTAAACTATGAGCCCTAGTCCAACATAAAATTCTAATGCCTGTCCCTATGTATACAGCAATCCTAATGAGTAACTAACAAAAATACCACATACACATCAAAAAATACCATTATACTGAATCTCATATACGTACTACTTTGGGAGTTTGGGGTGTATCACATTGCAAGAATACAAAATATACTTATACATTTCACAGATAACAGAACTAGAGATGACCATTTTGACCCATTTATTTATAAAGTGACAGTTCGGGCCTGTTTTATCAGTAATGCGTCAAACAAGTAAAATAAAGTAAAAAAGGTCGACCGAAAAGAAGTACGTCACATACGGGGAAGGTAGGCCCAAAAAAGTATTTTTAATGCATAAAACCTCCATAATCATTTTACTCAAAAATATATATATTGAGATTATACACAATCTGTATTCGTAATTGACACACTAATCATTTATAACAAACATTTTGGTAAAAGGAAAAGAGTGATTCAACCTGTTTTGACCCATATCAAAGATTGCCCATTTGACCAAACCAACCCACTGCCAAATTTTCCACCTCTACAAAGAATAACTAGTATACACAATTATACCTGGTCATTACTAGACAATGGAACAAGAACTGAAGGAAACTCAGCAGGTAGTTGAAGAAGTAACCCCTCGTCTATTTCACTTTTTAAACGGATCCCCTCCTCTAACTGGGAACAAAGAAATGCAAACGAGTGTAGACTCTCTTTTTGCACAGAAAGAGCAACACCTGCAACAATATAGGTCATGTCAATAACCACTTTATAAAGTCAGGGTAATGAGCAGGAAGATATCCATTATTTATCCTAGTCGATCAGGTAATAAAATAATATAAATAAACGGTAACCCAGAGGATTTGTAAGGAGAAGAAACTGTGGTACTAAGCGTAAAATGGTAAAAATAATAATAATAATAATAATAAACATAGGAAAAGTTGAAGCATTGACCCACCTTCGTCTGTGAAAAGTGAGGACAAAAATCGAGCTGGTGAATCCTTATGTTTTGCAACAAGATGATTCATATGCTTCTTGAAAACAACCTTAGTATGAGAAGCAAAGAAAGAAAAAAGATTCTGAAGAATAGCTTCCCACTCATCCTGCAAGTGTCAATGTTATAGGGTAAGAATCTGAACTTTAAGCAGTCACTGCATATTTCAATGAGAATATACCAAGTTTACATAAACTAGCAAATACATACATACATACATATATATTATATATAGGTGTTGGTTACTTTTAAACAATACTTGTGGTAAAGAGGGAAAAAAAATAGGAAAAGAGAGGGCAGTATGTTGCGAACATGCATAAATTTTTAAGAGGATGTGTATCCTAAAAATGAATGTGCATAAATTTCTAAGATTGCAGAATTTCTGGGTTGTTGGCTTATTGCATTTATTAGAACACAATAACCACTTTTAACGTGATGGATCCCGATTGGCTAATTGGTTTAATAGCTTGTTTATTGCTTAAATAAGCACTTTCTCATAAGCACGTTGATACAGGCTATTTTGAAATATTATAAGCAATAAGCATAATGTGAACAAAACACAATCTCAAAGACCACCCAAAGTAAACTTCCAAGAGTTCCAACCAATTTGACTCGTTTGGTCCATTTGACCATCTTCCTTCTTGATTATTTTTATATAAAGCCTGCATAACCCGATATAACGTAATCCAAATTGACCATACTTTTGCGTCAAAATGACCACCTTGGACAACAAAAGAAGCATAAAGTGCCTTGTCTAACCTTGGGAACATCCTCATGAGCTGTTGCAGTAAAGGCATCCAGTAACCGCCAGAATATGCATATTAATATCTCAGCATTGAATTCCTCAAACTTCACATCATACATTTGATCAAGGAAAGCTGTGCAATCTCTACCCAGTATTCTTCTGGTTGACTATATAGAGTGTAAAACTAGTTACTATAAACGCTGAAGATAATAACGTATTCATAAAATTGTGTCCAAGTTTTTTCAAAGTCTAATTCACCATAAGATCCTATTAGTTAATTGTAGACAGATGTACCTCTTCTGTAAACACTCCAAATCCAGATGTCTCTAACTTTTCCCACTCTTTTAAAAGAATGGAAATACAGGATCCATACAACACAGAAAATTGACGAAAATCTACAGCAAAAGGACAAAAAGGTGATGAAAATTTAAACTACGTAGCTGTGCACTGCCATATCAACCAAAATACAAACAAAAACTGAAATTACAAAATCCAACCAATCGGGTCGGCCCAAAAAGCTTCTAGTCCAAAAGTTTACAAGATTAGAAGGTCAAATACTCAAACATGATTACTGAATTCATACTACTTTCAAAAATATCTAACTTTTTGAAAGAAAAAAATAACCTAGGAGATTTTAGGCATTAAAAAATCGATGTGTACCACTTTTAACACATTTTTTTTGCAAGCTATTTCTTTGCGTTTTACCCATTTGACACGTTATAGAACAAACATTGACCGAATTGACACTCATATTGTAAGATACTCGAGGTGGATGGATGTATTGAAAAATATATATATAAATGCCAGTCCACGATAGCACTCAGGGCATTCTAGCAAGGAAAAAAACCAAGATAGACAAATGTACCTTTCAATGGCTTCATTAGTGATTGCAACAAAATCAAGTAAAATAATGTCTTGGACAGTTCCAACTCATGGCCGTATCCAACAAACCATTGCACATATTCATCTGAGTTGGCCAAAAAGCTTTCTGCCATGACATTGATATTATCCATATTAACAGCAGCTGTACTTTTATGTGCCAACTTCTGTAACAAATTTGAAGTAACAAAGTAAAAACAGTTCGTATATCAATATTGGCATCTTCGTCGTAGATGTATAAGGAAATGCAACAATATAGGCCATGGTAAGCCCAATAGTCTAATGATAACATGACGTAATAGGTAAGTAAATCAGTCACTTAAAACCAAAGATAGGTATCAGTGAATACAATACTTGCCTGCCCAGGGCTAGAGATGGTAGTAAGTTTCTGGTAGAGGGGCCATTGTAACTCTTTGGCAGCATTTAAAGCCTTCAAATTTATATTCTGACTCTGATATTATTAAGAAGGAACCAAAAGCCGATTAGTAACGAGTAAAAACAATTAAAGAAATATGTCACTTGTAGAGCAAATATGATAATGACCTTGGGCATGACTAAAATTAAAGGAAATATCATTGCAGCAAGGTCTTTTGCATATCCTTCATGGCCTGGAAAGCTTGAAATTACATGCTCAAGACATGACATGGCGATATCAGCAGCTAATGTTGTATTATCTGATGCCTCTGTAGAGAAGGATAATGTTGATATGCTAGTTATATTATCAACAGCGTCACACATATTGGAATGTATGACCAGAGTAAATAGACTACTGGAACCAAAACTTCAAGATATTGTATGCTCAAAAAAGTGTATCCACCATTCACAGTGAAGCATCATACATGTTTGAGATTAGAAATATCCTACGAGAACACTGAAATAATTAACCGTATAAACTTGACAGAACTTTATGAGATCATTCAGCATCTGAAAAATCTAACTGGACACTTTTTGATAGAAACAACTAAATATAAGTCAGACTCACTGAAACTCGGTATGGTACGTTCTATAGTTAATTAGTTATAACAATTAACTTGTCAAGAAACCAAAGCCTTCATTTCGGCAATTTCGATCTACAAAAAATATGACCATTATTTGTTAAACAGAGGAAAAAAGAACTCTATTGATCTATTACTTATAAGCTTCCCATACACTAAACATATGATTATGGACATCAACTCCCAATTGCTGGAGCAAAGCTTCAACTTTCGCAAACCATACAAACACTACCACTTAGCACTTAAAGCATATCATGAAATGGACTATTATCAACCAAAAATATTGACATTACAAATGCTAACATTTGCTATAATAAATACTAACATTTATGCAATGTTACAAAAGTTCGTTTTTCCATTTCTGAAGTTGGTTAATTATATAAAGGACGGACATGCAACAGATACATATATGTCTGGCCCGGTACAATATTTATTACTTAGAACCAAGGCCGGGTGTTGAGAAGGACCCCTCCATATTCTTAAGTGTGTTGTGCCCTCTTTTACATTACAGTCTCTAATTATTAATAAATTACAATACTGACCCCTCCTCAAAATAAAAAATAAGTAGAAAAAGGATTTATTCCAATCTAGAAAAAGAATTGATAGCTTGTACTTACTTCGAAAGTGGCTGCATCAGCTTCAGCCACTCGAATTTTCGATATTCCTTTTTATGAATTATGGGCAACAAACAGTACGAGCCGCAAGGTATATTGGTCAAGATTTCATGATTACCTTATCTAATTGGAATTAGGGGGTCTTTTTTTATTAATTCTTTTTATCATCCTGGCGTCGAGCTATTTTCCGCAGGAGTGATAAAGGAGGTAGGGGTGCAGCGTGAAGACCTATTGATTCTAAAAACTGTGGATCATTCGGACTTTTTCATTGTTCGTTTATGTGTTTTCTGATTAATTTTACCCATATTTTCAGTAAAAACTTCTTAATATTCCACTTGATTTTCAGTATGCAAAATATCCTTGGTATTTTGTTGCAATCTAAATTTTACTAAATACAAAATAGAAATCATCTTGTACAATTACAATACATTGTTTATAACAACTTAACATAAAATAAAATCATGAGTTTAAAACTTCAGTAAATTTGCATCTATATGAATTTGTACATGTAATTTCAACCAATAACATATAAAATGTCTTTCTATTAACGCTTTGTTATGATAACATGATTACTTTTATTTACTTATACTATGGATTGTACTGGCGAGGATTTCAAACATATTCATAAACCTTACGTGAAATTATCATACATTTAGTCTGATCGTATAAACTGTCTTTCTATTACGAGTAACTCATAACTGTCTTTCTATAACAACTAACATACTATTAGTCTGATCATATGAATCTTATTACCTACGTAAAAAAAATGTGAACTTAAGGATACCACCCCAACGGGCTGCTGTAAAATCCTGGTTACTGAAATAAAATAATACTCTGTACCTTTTTTTACAGTTCACCTACTGTGAAATTATCATAACTGACTGATATTCATCACAATAATTTGAGAAAAGATATGGAAGCAGAAAAAAGCCAATAACTTCTATATTTAACGTAGTTGCCTATGTCTATAACCAAAGATCAGGTATATGTGTTCATCTATGTATATTGATCTTCTACTTCTATAACTGAGCTTTAGAAAAGAAAAAATGGACCCAAGTGAGAGTGAGACAACAAAGTTAACAGCCCAAATACAACCATGCAGTGGCAATTCATGAATAAGGATTATAATTACACCAATGTCTTTTAATAAGTTTAGTCCCTAATACCAAGTCAACAACCTAATAGAAGTATAGATAAACAGCAAAAGGAAACAATAAGTTTGAAAAAACTCACTTGAACTAGATATACTGATGCATCTTTTAAGCACCTTTTGGAGGCCATCAAGGAGATCTGAATGTTTTATGAATTCAGACAATCTGCCCATCCTTAACACTGCCTGGACCACACTTAGATCATCATCATAAAGCCGTCTTAACAGTGCATCATTTACAGTTTGTTGCTTCTGAGAAAGAAATCAAGAAAATATTGAATAAAGGCAGAAAATATTAGCATATAGCTAGTTGAGCTATAAATGTTGACAGCATTGAACTATTAATCTAAAACTTGAGACATATATCACCTGTGAATCAACAGACTTGACTCCACCACTCAGATCAGCATCCAAACTCAACACAGTAGCCCGTCGAACCTTAGCCTGTGATATCATAGAAACAAAAAAAAAAAGAAAATAAATGCCGTGAGATTGTTATTCTGATGAGTGGGATACAATATACATAAGTAAGTCATACAAGACGTCAAAAGCCCAGCATGTGCTATATTTTGCATAAGAGATAGCAAGAGGGTCAGGTTGGTTAGCAGATTAAAACGAGTAGTTTCTTCAGTACGAGTCTAGCCAAGTAGACTTATGCAGCAAATACATTTTGGTCCATTTTTATTTTTCATAAATCCTTATAGGGTCAAAAATGATATCAAAAACTACATGATTGCATTAATAACCTAATGATTTTTCAGATAAAGCAAGTAAAGAGGTTGTACGCATTACTAAACTTTATAAAAATTATGATATGTAAGATAATTCGACCCACTTAACCTGCTTCACTCTTGCAGCGATTTTTGTAACCTGCTTTACTCTAGAAACAATTTTTGTAATGACCCGCTTACATAAACATAATACAAACCAACCCATTCATAAGTAAATGGCTCAAAACTACTACCTCCACTATGTATGGAAGCATTTGAGTGTGCATTAGTAGTCCTACTAAACATACCTTTGAACTTTCCAGTCCAAACCAAATCTTTGAATCAAATGACAAGTCCAAGCCTCCATCTAATGTCTTACAGAGAATGTCATATGCTAATCTATCTTTCTTGGATTTCACTTCAATGTCCTACAAAAACATAAGTAGAAGAAGCATTGGATACAAAATCAAAATACAATGTTATATTTCAAGTTTCAACAACAGCAAAAACAAACCTCGAGCGAACTTTGAACAGCTTCACGTAACTCCAGTGAATAATGATCATTGATGGAGACCAAGATTTGCTTCACTTTGCTTCCTGCTACTTATCATTCCAAACCAACACGAATGAACAAAGATACATAGGCCAGTTTGCTGATAATTTAACTTAACTGGAGGTGACATCTTCAGCCTATTTACTTATTAATGGAATCAGATACCGTCTACATATATATAAAAAATAAAATCTAGACAAAAGGAAACAAGCCAATCTAGTTACAAGTTGCCCAAAGTGTACAATTGATATTTTAACACTCCTTAACAAACACAGATAGTAGACAAAATGTTCCTGGTCAACCATACCCACCCAGTCATTTTGACATGTAGCATTAATCACCCATTTTGACATGTTACCCAACCCATCCATTTTGCCACCTCCATACATAAATATTAAACTTGTTACTTATATCTATCAATATCTTTTTAACAGCAGATAGCATCAGGTACTAGTGAATTAACCTGGTGCAGGTGATGTTTCATTCCCTTTCTTATATAACTTCATAGAGGTAGAAAGAAGTTTCGAGACTAGACGTTCAATTAGAGAATCGATAGGAACAGTTTTGATCATGGAAAGGAGCACTTGATAACAAATATCATCATCAAGACTATATTCGAAGAGGGATTCCAAAAAAACCGCCAAAAACTTGTCAATGTTGAACTCCTTAGTCAACCCAGAAAGAATCCCCGAAAGATCCCTTCATCAAAAAATCAAAACATTGCTCATAATATGTATAGAAATAACTATTCAAATCAAACAAGTAAATAAAACATTAGCCCCCGTGTCCTACCTAATTTCCTTCAAGATATCCACAACTTTTTTAGGGAGAACTTCCATCGATTGTGACTGAGATATGAACAAAATAATAAGAACATTATTCCCACAAATGAGATTTAAAAAATATGAGCTGCTCATAAAATGATACAGTATCAAAAGTTTATATAGATATTAGTTCAATTACATCCAAGCATACCTGGACAATATTGACCAAGGTCATAAATGACACTCGAAACAACGGCAAATCGGTAGAATGTTCTGCATCCTCACGTGCCAAGTCAGCGATGGAGCGAATCAAGCTTTTAACTAGATTAGGAGACAATGCTGATCTATTAGCTAGTAGGCCAACGATCATCAAAGCCCCAGCCTGGCAGAAAAACAATCAACGACATTATTACAATGGAATTTTTATACAACAATTTGATCACATCTCAGTTACTGAAAGCAAAAACATCAAAAAAAATATTTTAAAACGGAAAAAAATCCTCCTTCCTTTATAATAGAACTCAAACGTTTGACTTAGCACAAAGTAAAAAACGCTTAGACTACTAGTGAAATGCCCAAAAATACCCAATAAAAACAATAGACAATGATGCCGGGTAATATATTCTGAATCTCACCTTGTGATCTGTGTTTCTCTTTGAATTAGCCTGAAGGCCAGAAACCACATATGGAAGAATTCTCTTCACAGCATCAGTGTCAATAACAGCAAGGGAGCCCAAAACCTCTATAACGACAGCAGTACAGAAACTTATCACAGGCCTTGACGGTTGAAGCTTCTTGGTAGGTGAGGCCTACATAAATAATAGTCACAATAAAAAACGTGACACGTGAAAAAAATGTTCCTCCGTAACAAATACATTAGAAAGACTTACATAGTTGCATAAAGCTTCTAAAACCCCCATATCACGCAAACATTGCTGCACGATAACCTTCCGAGGTGGCGGCGCACCAGATGTTTTAACACCCTCAAGAAACTTCCATTTACCATTTCTAAAACGTAACAAGAAGGTAAACACAATATAAACACTCAAATATCATACCAAATTTCCAAACATGAGAAAAGAAGTACGGGATGTAAATGGGTGGGTCGGAAAGTTGGGTAACAAGTCAAGACAGGTGCTTATTTGGCAAGGGTCGTCAGATTAGGTTTCTGCGAAACACTTGTTTGAAAACAAAAAAAATAATAATAATAATACACACACCCATATATATGTGTGTGTGTGTGATTACAAAAATATGATTTAGAATCACATGTATTTCAAAAAATAATAATATTTCAAGAATAATCCAATTATAATGAATCAAATGATTTAGAAGATTTTATGCACTGAAAAATCAGGTTGAACGCTTAGTGAACAAACATAACACCCAACCAACCCATTATTAATAAGTAAATGAGACGAACATGCCACGTCTGATTGGGAGAGTAGATGGAAAAGGAGGCACATTTCTTACCCTGTGTCGATAAGTTGCACAATCCGAACAAAAACATGGGTATCATGGTAAGGTAAAGCACATAAGATCAGTTCATCGGTGTTGTACACGTGGATCCTGTAGACAAAGAAAATTTATAGTACAAAATAATTAAAAAATAAAAACATATAACAACTTCTTAAACTGTCAATAACATGAAAAAGACACATACTTGTATCTACGTATTAGATATTCGAGTGTCCGCAGGGCTAAAGGTAACTGAAAAAATCCCGACAGCAACCGTAAATACGAACTAATGGAAGCATTAATTTGGTTATTTTCTTGAATGCCCATCAAGTCTCTTTCCAATTCTCTACTCTTATGCGTGAACAAATCATTCTTGTAGTTCCCAAATCTTTCATCTTGGCTCACAAGCATATCCAATCCTACATTATTAAGCAATTATTATCAGTTACATCATTCATTTAACTTTAATATTATCACTAAATTAACTACAAATTATTGAACAATTATTCCTAATTACATCATTTATTCAACCTAAACATTATCACTAAACCATCTATTAATTCAAATCCGTTACTCTTTATACTTGCAATACATTAAAATTCAATCAGTTTCTATTAAATTAAACGGAATGACATAAAATAAAAAAATTACAAATTGAAATACAAGAAGAAAATTATATATATATATATATATATATATATATATATATATATATATATATACAAATAATTAAAATACCTGATAGAGCTAGGTTAAATATAGTATCAATATCAATATCAGCAGCTTCTTTAGCATCAAACAAAATTGAAGGACGAGTAAATGGTCTTTTGAGAGGGTCTGTATCCGCTTTAACAATCGACCTAATAGCTTGTAATTGTGAAGCGATTGAAGTCGCCATTATAATTATTTGATTGATAAACCCTAATTGTTGGCTATATATTGTGAGTGTGTTGAGAGGGATACAGACTTCAGGCGCGGAATTGTGAGTGTGCTGAGAGGGACACAGACTTCAGGCGCGGGCGGTTTAAGCGTTTTAGGGTTTATGTTTTGACCATCAACTATATATATATTTAATTTAATTTAATTTAATTTAATATTTACTAGTAACCTGGTTCATTTTATATTGACAATATTAGCCCCTTAATATCGCCTTATGTTTATTATGTGTCCCTCATACATATCTACACATACTACACTAGCTAGCTTATATAAGAGGGTTTTTGTTTCATCAACTAGAAAATTTAATGTTAACTATGATTAATTAATGAAGATTTGATAATTTAACAATTCATTTTATTTGTATGTATATCTTCATACTTATCTTTGAAAATTCTTACAAACATAGCTTGTTAAAAAAGCTATATGGTAAAAATGAATACCCTTATAAATGCATAAATGAATCATAATTATCAATTAACAATTTTTGATATTTGTATTTTCATATTTATTTTTTAAATTTACTTCTTTAAATGTGGTTATCCTATAGATATAAGCATGATACCTTTAAAGCTTTTATGTGTGTATTTTTTAAGTTAATATGGTTCTTTTAATCTTTAGAAGATATATATATATATATATATATATATATATATATATATATATATATATATATGAAAATCGAGGCCATTAAGTGCTGGAAAGCGCCCACAACTCCAACCGAAGTACGACAATTCTTAGGACTCGCTGGATATTATCGGCGATTCATTGAGAATTTTTCAAAAATAGCTCAACCTTTAACCACACTGACTCAAAAAGAAAAGAAGTTCGATTGGACTGACAAACAGGAGTCGGCATTCCAGCTATTAAAACAAAAACTTTGCAGCGCACCCATCCTGTCATTACCCGAAGGCAACGACGACTTTGTGGTCTACTGTGACGCCTCACACCAGGGACTTGGTTGTGTGTTAATGCAACGAGAAAAAGTCATAGCTTACGCCTCCCGACAACTCAAAGTCCATGAGAAAAACTATACGACTCACGACTTGGAACTAGGAGCTGTGGTTTTCGCACTTAAAATCTGGAGACATTACCTATATGGTACCAAATGTACTATCTTCACCGACCACAAAAGTCTTCAGCACATCTTTGATCAGAAGGATCTGAACATGAGACAACGCCGATGGGTCGAGCTACTTACCGATTACGACTGCGAAATCCGCTATCACCCAGGCAAGGCTAACGTGGTGGCCGATGCCTTAAGTCGAAAGGAACGAGTTAAACCGCTGCGAGTTCGAGCCCTCGGTATGATTGTGCATAACAACCTCATCACTCAAATCCATGCCGCACAACTCGAAGCACTCAAGGAAGAGAACGTGAAAAACGAAGCCCTTCGAGGCATGGATAAACAATTCGAAATCAAATCCGATGGGGCCCGATACTTCTCTAACCGGATATGGTTACCAAACTTTGGAAATTCACGAGATTTGGTGATGGATGAAGCTCACAAATCACGATACTCTATACACCCTGGAGCCGACAAGATGTATCACGGCATCAAAGAGTCGTATTGGTGGCCCAACATGAAGGCTGACATAGCTACTTACGTTAGCAAGTGCCTTACCTGCTCAAAGGTTAAAGCAGAATACCAGAAACCCTCCGGATTATTGCAACAACCTGAAATACCTCAATGGAAATGGGAGCAGATCTCCATGGACTTCATCACCAAACTGCCAAAAACACCGAGCGGTTGCGATACCATTTGGGTGATCGTCGATCGTCTCACCAAAACTGCTCATTTCCTGGCAATCAAGGAAACTGACAAGATGGAGCGTTTGACTCGCATCTACATAAAAGAAATCGTCGCTCGACACGGCGTACCCATCTCGATCATCTCAGATAGAGATAGCCGTTTCACTTCTCGCTTTTGGCAATCCTTACAAAAATCACTAGGCACTCGTTTGGATATGAGTACGGCCTACCACCCGCAAACCGATGGCCAAAGCGAACGAACCATTCAGACCCTAGAAGATATGCTACGAGCTTGCGTAGTTGACTTCGGTAAGAATTGGGAAAATCACTTGCCTCTGTACGAATTTTCGTACAACAATAGTTACCACGCCAACATAAAGGCTGCACCTTTTGAGGCACTCTATGGGCGAAAATGTCGCTCACCCATCTGTTGGACCGAGGTGGGAGATAACCAACTCACCGGTCCCGAAATCATACATGAAACCACTGAGAAAATCGTAGGTATCCAAAACCGGCTGAAAGCCGCACGTGATCATCAGAAGAGCTATGTTGACGTGAGACGCAAACACCTCGAGTTTCAAGTCGGGGACAAGGTACTGTTGAAAGTGTCACCTTGGAAAGGTGTCATTCGTTTTGGTAAACGTGGAAAGCTTAACCCTAGGTACATCGGATCGTTTGAAATTCTGGAAAGGATTGGTCCGGTGGCATATCGACTGCAGCTACCTCAAGAACTCAGTAGCGTGCACAACACTTTTCACATTTCTAACCTTAAGAAATGCTTGTCTGATGAGACACTTATTATTCCACTCAACGAAATTCAAATCGATGACAAGCTTCATTTCGTCGAGGAACCCGTTGAGATCATGGACCGAGAGGTCAAACGTTTAAAACAGAGTCGTATTCCCATCGTTAGAGTCCGGTGGAATTCCAGGTGCGGTCCTGAATTCACTTGGGAACGGGAAGACCAGATGCGACAGAAATACCCACATCTATTCTTAGATGCCACCCAACCCACGGCAACAAGCTAATTTCGGGACGAAATTCTTCTATCAAGGGGAGAATGTGACACCCGGCGAATTAGGCCGTCATTAGTAATAAATTGTTGGTTATTACCACTTGTAATTAGTGTGAAATAGGACTAATTACGGAACATTTTGTATATTGTATTATACACTCATACGTAATTAAATTTTAATTACGCAATTTTAATCGGATGGAGTCCGACTCGATTTATATGGACGTTGGTGAAAACCCTTTTCCATAAATAACGTAAATCTATTTTATAATTAAATAGTAGTTGTTTACACTATATTATTATTATGTAATAATATGCGAACACTTTACGTTTTATGCGAAATGTACAATATGTAACGCAAACCCGCGCGAAAACATAAAGAAAACACAAATTTAAAATGTAACAATTTAATTGAACAAACAAATAAATCAAAAGGGACAAGTGAAGAGAATCAGGTGGAACCCACCTTAGATAAAAGTTATGCACAGCCTAGGACTTCCTAGACCGGCCATACATCCCCCCAATGTAAAGTCATCATTTTAGCTACTTACACACACAACTCAACTTTTCATTGATCAAAATCTCAGAAGACTTTACCCAAAACTCTCTCTCTCATTCCTCTCCTCACAGCAAACACAAACAGAAAACATTTTCTTTCACTTTTACTCTCAAATCTCACCTCAAATCGCAAGAAGATTAACGGAGAACTAGGAGTCAAGCTTCACGATTTTTCATTCACAACTTATTCATCACACATTTTCGGGTAAGCACACGTTTTCTCAACTTTCCTTTGTTATTCGTAAGATTTTATGGATTTTAAGTTCACTCACAAAGTATAAACTGGAAACCCACACGAAGTTACCCTAAAACGAACATTTTAAATCTACCAGGGAATCGTTGGCATTTCTTTCCCAAAAATCGAACACTTTCGGGCTTACCAAAATATATGAAAACTTACTTTTTAAGAGTGTAAAAATATTAATATTTAGCTTATAATAGTTTCGGGACCAAAGCAAACTCATTTAATCGAAACCCTTGAACAAAAGCGAAGTTAGAAACAAACAGTAGAAACATACTAGCAGTGGTAACCGAGGAAATGTGCTAACAGTAGTAATAAAGGAAAACGTGCTAGCAGTAGAAACTAGGTAAAATGCACTAACAGTGGAAACTAGGTAAAATGCACCAACAGTGGAAACTAGGTAAAATGAACTAGCAGTGGAAACTAGTAAAAACACTAGCAGTAGTAATAAAGTAAAATAACTAACAGTGGAAACTGAGGCAATACACTAACAGTGGTAACCGGGTAAAATGAACTAGCAGTACTAATAATGTAAGCAACTTAACAGTACTAATAATGTAAATGAACTAGCAGTACTAATAATGGCAATGAACTAGCAGTAGTAATAAAAGAGAAGAACCAACAGTAGAAACCACGTGAGCAGTAGAAACTAAAAGAACAGTAGAAACTAAACGAGCAGTAGAAACTATGTGAAACCTTCAGTCTGTGGAATTAACGACACAATCCTTATGTCGCTACCTTTGAAACCAGCAGTATTAACCCAACAGTATTAACCTGCGACATAACCTTTGTGTCGCAACAATTATAACCAGCAGTACTAACTTGTGTCGCAACAATTATAACCAACAGTATTAACTAGCGACACAAAGACCAACAGTATTAACTAGCGACACAAAGACCAACAGTATTAACTAGCGACACATTAGTCAACAATATTAACCATAGAACACCAAACCAAACAGTATTAATTTGGAACCCGAATAATCAACCAACTTACTACTTTATCTTATTATCCGTAACAATCAAAGTTAAATACTTACAGGGACAACTTGAAGACACCTAAGGTACATTAACCTTATCAACTTAAAACACAAAATAATCATGATAATATTAATTTGAGAATTAATATCATTTTCAAACTCTTCACCAACGGGCCATACTTGTTTTTCTAAACGTAATTATGGAACAAACAACATCGAACATAACTAGTTGAGTGGACAACTAGCATGAATGATCTTTTGAGGCATTCACTCATATATAACCTTGTGCGTTTAGGGCGCCAGAAGGTTACATCTTTGGACATACGTTTATTAATTTAAACGCACTCTTTCAAGACTCAAGTGAGTCTCATAGCCCCACTTTTACTGTTTTATACTATGGGGTGAGATTACATACACCGTTTATTATAATCACAAGTAACTGAAACAACTCTTATACGGATTGCATGAGACCTTTAATCCACTGAAAGTCCTCACCTTATCATAGTTCGTTAATCGTATGAGCGCGAGTATTATTGGATAGATCTATCGGGGATTGACATCCCCGTCCGGGCTAGTCGCTCTAGCCGACCCACGGACGCATTAATATTTGACTGTTACAGGTATATTGGATTATGCATCTGCCCGAGGCACAAACTAGGTTAAGCGTCGAACTGTGAGACTCATGGCAATAGTATATACTCCTTTGGCATTCGTGCAACACTAATTAAATCTTGTGATTATTACCAACTTTTGATAACTGTTTCAAACCTATGAACTCACCAACATTATGTTGACCGTTTTAGTATGTATTCTCAGGTTCACAACAGGAGTAGGACTACCCCAGGACACGATAGCTCGAGTCGCATGCTTATAAACATCAGAGATTTTCTTGCATTACTATTTTGTAACATTGGTCATGTATTAGAATCTCTTGAACTATTCGCGAACTCAAATCTTAATGTAAACGGTTGAATTACTAATGTAATTACTTTGTATTATTTTCAAAACGTCTCATATAGAGTCGTTTGCCTTAACTTTGTGTAACGATCCATGATTAGTCGCGCCCCGACCCGACTTCCGCTGCATCATAATTTGGGGGTGCGACAAAATTAAAGAGGATAGTGTTTGATTTGAGTTAACTAAGCTTAGCAAGTGTTGTTGTTAATTTCAATTCATACAAAAGGTTGATAAATTGGTAAAGATCGTTAGTGACTTTGTGGGTTTTATTCAAATGTTTAAAATGGTTGTTGATTCACCTAATTACTAGTTAGAAAGGTTGTTAAAGTATTATTATTGGTGAGTAAAGTAGTGATACGAGTAATAGAACACTTGAGTTAATTATAGACATGAAAGGTGAGAAGTTCATTTGGTTTGACTAAAAGTCAAATTTGATCAACCCAAGGGGATCATGGGTTGATATTATTGATTAGTTGATTATGATGATTGCAAGTTGCTAAATGTGTTGTTATATTGTTATATGATTATTTGATAGGTGCTAAAGACGTGGAGTTCCTTATTGTTAATCTTTGAATTGATATTGCATAAATATCAAGGTGAGTGATATAGGGGTTATATGGGTAATGGTTGTGTGATCCGGATTGCATACGTGCAAGAGGTTCACATAACCGAGTGGATTGTTTATTTGATGTTCATGTGTTTCATGTTGTTAATTATGCATTGTAGAGATGGGTTAACATAAGTTAGCCTAAGTGGTTGCCAGTTATTTCACATTGTGCACAATTGTGAGTTACCAGCGGGTCCAGTTATATGATTGAATATTTCTACAATTGCTCAAGTTGTTGATTGCCAGAAATTGTTGTTATGTGTTATTCATATAGTTGCCTATATGCTCACTAAGCGTAATGCTTACTTGTTAGTTGTTGATGTTGTAGGTATGAGTGGTCCAAGTGAAACAGGCGGGCAAAGGGAGGGCAAGGCGATTGTGAAGTAGTAGCGTGGATCAAGGCTTGCTATTACCGGGTTTGGCAAGCTTCTTCTTTAAATTATCGCTATGAATGTTAGTTGTGTAAATCGCCCAAATTAACACTTTGGATGAAAACATGTAGTTTAAATATGGAGTCGACTCATAATGTTAGTAAGAAGTTGAATGTTAAGGCATGATGAGATTTTGAATCAGTTTAGTTAACGGATTGTTATTGGAAATGTTGAACTTTGGTCATGTAAGTGTTTTGTATGTTGGTTTTGGTTTGTGTCCAAGATTTACCCAAACGGGTCATTTTTGTTGTATTAGTTGAATCAATGGTTTGGATAATTTTGTTGTACATTTTAAACTTAAGGAGTAAGGATTGATTTCAGGAAAATGAGTTCCATTAAGTTGGTTTCAAATGGTTGCAAAGTATGGGTTTAATAAGTGTCCAAATGGTCGAAAATGGTTAAACGTTCAAAATCGTCATTTGTATGAATTTTGAAAAAATGTAAATGGAGAAGTCTCCATTTGATCATATTAAATGTGTTTGTAAAATTTCGTATCATGAATTTAATCAAGTTAAAAGTTGTGCGCGACCAAAGTTGGGTCAAAAGGTTGAGTTTTGCTGAGTTCAGGGCTCAGGTGCAAATACGCGATCCTAGGAATCAGTCAGGATCGCGTAACACTATATGAAATCTTTCTGTCGCAATTTTATGAACAAATACGCGATCCCAGGTAAGGGTCAGGATCGCGTAAACATGAAGAAATTTTTTTGTGTCGTTTTTGTTAACAATTACGCGATCCCGGGGAGTAGTTAGGATCGCGTAACTATGAAGAAAACTTTCTGATGAGCTTTTGTGCACAAGTACGCGATCCCAGGTGAGGGTCAGGATCGCGTAACGTATAAATAAAAAATAAAAAAAATTAAGGGCGTTTCAGTTCAAAAGTGCTTTGATGTATCTATGAATATGAAGTATGTATATGTACCTTTTTAAGGTGTTATAAAACTTTTACATAAGTAAATTATTAAAATATTTAAATTTAAATAAAATATCTGAAAAGATGAAAAAAAGTGAAGAGGACACATGTCATTTTTTGAAGGTAGACATGTGTCAAATATTTGGAGTATAATGTGTCAAGTTTAAGCTAACATGATGCTTTTATTAATTACAGAGTTAAACTATATTAATTACAGAGTTTTAAGCTAACATGTGTCAAGTTTTAAACTAACACAGTGTCAAAGTGGGAAGATTTGATGAGAGATGTACTCAAACGACTTATAAAATTTATTAATTACAGAGTTACCCCTATCTTTATATCTACCATGCATACGTATTTTCGATTTTCCTAGCACTTTTATAACACACTATTATTAAATTATGTTAATATTAATTTGATGTTGACTAATAAAACTTGATTTTATATGAATAGAGATGTTCATATATACAAACAAATTGTATTTAATGGGTTTTATACATTTAATTGGTTGATGTATTCTAAGATGTTTTACATTTTTTAAAAACCTTTATTATATATTTATATATTTCAATGCATTTGTTTTATATTTTGATATGTCATTACTGAATTAGGAAGAAAAAAAAAACACTACCATCCCAAATATGAGGATGACAAAATAAATCAATTTTTAGAAATGAATTATGTGTTGTTATGCATTGCAATTTCTTCTTCAGTGGACATACCAATTGTAAAAGTAGGATTTTTGAAAGTTCAAGTATAAGAATAAAATGATTAATTAATTGTTTGGTTTATTTAATCATTTTTATATCTTGTAGATGGTCTACTGAACTTCGATTATTTTCTAGAATTTTGGTACGATGTTTAATTGTGATTGTTTTAGTTTCAGGTTTGTAGAGTTTTATTTAATTATTATTTGATTTGATTTTGATCATGTTTTATTTAAACTCTCACATTTATTCATTCTACTAATTTATTTAATAAATACACATACTACCCCACTTTGTATGAAAAAACTATTGCTTTTCTAAGATACGAACATTTGTTTCCTCCAACAATTATTAAAAGAAACCAATATAGTCCCAACTAATACTTCTACAACCAAATCGATTGAAACGTTTGAATATTTTTCCAGTCAAAAGGAAATGATGAAACGCTTGAATTATTGATGGACAAAAGCTCATAGAAACATAATGAGTTCAGGTAGATTACAATATCAAACACGTTAAGAGCATCTACAATCGTCTTACGTGGCTTCGTGGAATAGAAATTAAAACGATAAGTTGGCATGTATCCAACCCATTGTGGGCTGCCACCTCATGCAACGCATAAGAGAGGATGGGAATCTGCTACCACTCGTAATAACTCGTACGGAAGTGGGTCCAATATATATTAATTTCATTTTTTTTTATTTCCTACTAATATTGTTTCTTATTTACGTTGTATGCATCCACTATTTATATTTTATAGATTTTAATGTTAATTTAACTTGCAATCAATTAGAGTACCTAAATACAAATACTCGTACTAAATAAACAAATAATAATACATTTGTTCGATAAACACAAATATATAATTAAAGTAATTACTAACGTACTAGTCCATTGAAATTACTAGACATAATACATAGACATTAATCGTACAAACATATTTTATATCAATCTTGATTACTTTCAAATAAAAATAGTTCCCAAATATGTTCGACCAAGTCATTTCGAAGCTTGAAATGTACTATATTATCTCGTAGCTCAAAGTTCCGTTCGATTTGATATCGAATTTCATCGGTTGGTCCTCGATGCACTCGTATTGGTGGATCAATATCATTTGATCATATCATTAAGTTCAGGTAGTTTGTTCTTCTATTAATGTAGGTGTTTACTATTCTATGTATCCTGTTATAATTTAATCTATGTAGTATGTAGCTTGTAACTTTCTTGTAAATTAATGCAGTTTATGCGGTTTAATTTTATGCACTATTTGAATGCATAGAAATAAAATATCTTTAGATAACATTTATATCTATATAAATATAAATATGAATCAAATATTAAGAGATAGTAAGTTGACGTGTTAGTCTAATGAATTCTAAAAAGTTAAATGCACTGCAGACTTTTTATTGAAAACGATAAAATGCTGATGTGTCAATGCATCGGAGATGGCCTAAGAACTATTTGTCTATATGTTGTGTTTTTTTTTTTCTCATGTTAAACAAGTACAACTATTAATATGATGTACAACTATGGAGACATCAAAATACATTAGTGACACCAATTTCAAACAAAACTATAAATAATGTGATTTACCAATAATGAACTATGAATGTTAAAACTTACGTGAAAATATGTAAAATTAACATTTCAACAAACCTTTCAACACAAAACCCATTCATGCTACTACATTATGCTAAGAAAATGCAACAAGACCTTCATGAGCAATACTAGTCACTCAAAGAATGGTTGTCCAATAGTTTTGACATACTTGTGAATTACATCGTGTGTTCTTTATGCTCGCCATACTCCACTAATTGAAGGGCAACATACTATTCAAGAGTTTCATAATGGAAACCCAGTTTTAGTAGTAGTTCATATCGAACATGAGAGACTAGTAGATAACACTATACCCAATTTCTAATACGTGAATTTTCATTGATCACAGTGACCCGTAAACATATATGCAACATCCAAATTGACCCGTCACAAAAAAGTGAACTGACCCATAAACATAATAAACGAAAAAAGATAACCCAAAGTGACATGAAATTGTCACCTCTTACATTTAGCAAAGTTAAATCACTATTTGTACGATAGTGCCATGAATAGTAGTTTTTTTTATGTGTATTTAATTATAAATAAAATTCATATACATTGAAAAAGATCATTCCAATTAAGTATGTATTCAAAGTTAGGTATTGTAGGTTGATATATTTTAGTTATTGTTATGGAAATATATATTCTTGAAAATTCATATACATTTATCTTATATAAAGTCTTAAACACCTTATTAATACATGTGTTATTTTAGCATTTTAAATACTTCATTCGGTGTAAAAGAGAAACATAAACATAATATAGGTAGATTTTTCTTAAGATTATAAGTGTCATTATTATTTTATCAATTTTTTATAAATTAAAGATGTGTTGTTATTAAGTGAAATCAAATCTCACCTTAAATATTATATCCTTTCTTGTTTATGTTATAAACTTTACGTAAAGAAAAAATATTACTTGACAATGAAAAACAAACATATTAAAATACGATGTATAAGTTGAAGAAAAATTTACTATTTAATTTAATCCGCTGTGATTATTAAGGTAAACTATAATTCACAATTTATTATATATTGTAACTCTTAAAGATTTTATTTAATATTAAAGTCTATTATTTTTAGAAAGTTACTGCTGCAACGCGCGGATTAAAAATGCTTGTTATATAACTAAAATAAAATAAAATCTATAGCTCACCAAAAACCAACAAAATATTGTGCATCATTCTATCCTACCACACATTGAGTTCGACTTTGCTTTCTTGCTTTCACTAGCTTTTGCTTCTTTCCTTGTCCCCTGAAATAATATACAACTATTAGCATTGTTTAAATATTAGGCCGAATATAGAACACCTTAATAAAATGATTATTTATTAACTTTTTACATGTAGATGCTTGATGATGATAATGATTGAGGTGTGCTATTTTATGAATTGTTGAAAGTCCTTTCACGATGCCCATATTAACCGCATCATGAACGTTTATATCTTTTCTTAGGTTCGTCAAATGTAACACCCCAAATTTTGTAAGTAATTATTTTATGTTACAAGTATTATTAATTACTAAATTCTAATTGGTATTGAACACAAATGCAATGAGTTGGGGTTAAAATATAATTAAAAAATTAGTTGTATGGCTTGAGTGTGAGTTTTTATGTTTTGAGGGACTAAGGTGCAAACTGAATATTGTTAGGAGGGGTTGAATTATTAGATGAGAGTAAGCTTAGGGACTAAATAGCAATATAATAACTCTTATATCCTTCTAGTTGAAATATGAAAATTTCTAGTGTATTGTGTTTGTGAAACGCCAAAAAAAAAATTATAAATTTTTTTCACTGGTAGGCGATCCTGGTAGCATGGGGTACGCGATCGCGTACTTGACTCTAGAAGGGAGTACGTGATCTTACCAAAGAGTACGCGATCGCGTACTCAGTGCTTGAGAAGTTTCTGTTCGATTTTTAGTACAAGGTACGCAATCCCGGAAAGGATACACGATCGCGTACCTACAACATAAAAGTTTCTGAAATCATTTCTTCATTAGGTACGCGATCGCGTGACGCTTACGCGATCGCGGTACTGAGTCTTGTATGGTGAAAAATCTGCACAACTCAAGTTTTGAACCCAAATTCAAACACGCATATCTTTTGACTTGTTTACAATCAAGACTCGAAATTTTGCAGGCATGTTTTACTCTACAAAATAAAACTTTCCCAATTCACACTTTTCCAAAATTCACGCTAATGACGGTTTTGGACTCAAATCCGAAAAGTGGCCATTTTGACACTTTTTTAGAACAAATTTTGCAACCATTTTGATATAACTACTCTCACCACTTTCCAGCAACTTTATTTGCACAATCCAACACAACAACACACACTAAACCGTCCAAACCATCATTTCGACTCATTTCAACAAAACGACCCATTTTGACCCATTTGATAAATCGACAATAATTTTAGCCATTAGGCTTCCAAACCGTCAACCCTTCCACAAGGTCATTTGTCCAACATCATTTACAAGTGCCAATACTACAATCGACTAAAAATTTAGCTTCAAGCGTTTTGGTCGTATTTCACCAAAAGTCATTACCAAAACCACACATTCATAATTCACCAAACTCTCTTATTTTACAACCATGGTTATTAGTCATTTTGACCCGATAACATTCAACTATATGTTTCATCAAAATACATCGGGGCGATTTACACAACATGGTAATCAAAATGACAATTCAAGAGAGAGGTAAGCTTGTCAACCTACATTTAGCAAGTTACAATCCATGTTAATCCCTTGCAATTGCTTTGCCCTCCCTATGTCCACTTTGGTCTTTTGACCCACTTGCACTTACAACAACAAACAACTTAAAAAGTAAGCAATAAGCTTAGTGAGCATATAGACAATTAAAAGGGCATCAAGCAACAAGTAATCAACAACTAACAACTTGGGCAGTATAGAGATTTTAAACCACTTAGGCGGATCCGCTATCAACTTACAACTTGCAACAACTTGCACAATGTGCAACCACTTAGGCTAACATAAAGTTAGCTAATCTTTACAATGCATCAACAACAATAACAATCAAGTATAAATATGAAACAAATAACTCCACTTGATCATGTGAAACCTCTTGCACGTATGCAATCCGGAATTCACATGACCCATTACCCAATTAACCCCCATATCACTCACCTTGGCATTTTAGGCAATAAGTGATTTAACGATCAATAGTGAATGCAACGTCTTTTAACCACCTATCACATAACACCATAATGTAACAACATATTTAGTATCTAACAATTATTAAAATCAACTAGTCATCATCATCGACCCATCATCCCCTTGGATTGACCAAGTTTGACTTTTAATCAAACTAAGAAAATTCTCATATTTCATGACCATAATCAACTCAAGTGTTTAACCACTTGATTTACTACTTTAACTACTACTAATAGCATCCTAACAACCTCACTAACTAGTAATTAGGGTGGTTTAACAACAATTTAAAGTATTTAAATAAAATTCACCATAATCACTAATGAATATAATCAATTTATCAACTTTTAATATGAATTGAGGTTAGTAATAACACTTTTTAAGCTTAGTTAACCTCAATCAAACATTATCTATCTTAAATTCATTTTACACATTACTTGAACTCAAAATCCCACATAAACAAATTTATAGGTTAAAAGAGATAAAGAACAATACTTACTAAGTGTTAGGGATGATTAGTACTACTTGAATTGAACTTCTCTTTGTCCAATTTGTGTTTGAAAGCTGATTCCTCTCCCCCTCTATCCCTCTCACGATTTTCCTCCAACTCTCTGGAGTTTTCTATTTGTTGTATATGTATGTATGATCGATATGTATGTATGTGTATATAATTTATGTTTTAATTTAATTAAATTCTTATTTTTAATAATTATTTACACTTTCAACCCCTTAAATCTCATTTCTTACAATACAACACATAACTTTAATACTTTACAACTACTTAGTATTTTATACAATAATTTAGAATAATTATTTTACCTCTTATTAAAATAATACCTCAAATTTTGGAGTGTTACAGTTTGTGTGTATGTGTACAAGAGAAAGAGGTAGAGGGGAGGAAAGCAAGAACAAGAAATCACAAATTGAGCTAGGATTTGTGTGTATTCAAGTTGTATTCACTCAATCATTTATCCTTGATGTAAGATTAACCAAGTGATTTTTGAACTTAAAATAGGTGAGTTCTAACATTTTATATGATGTGATTTTTCTAAAATGGAGAATTTTGATGATGATGATGATGATGATGATGAGATGTTATTGTTGGATTATTATTGTTAAAAAGAAGACCACTTAACTATATGCATGTGAATTAAATGAGAAAAGAGTCATAGTTGTTAGTTGATGTAATTGTAGTTTCATGAGAAATTATAATTTAAGTTGATTGAGAATGGGTGTTCTTGAGTTAAAACACAAGAGTTTGAGGTGAAATACTACTGAGTTAGTAATGAGTCAAATGAGAATGTGATTAGGTGATAACTGAGGATTTAGTTAGTTTTGAGATGTTGAGAAATTGAGTTGTGAATAACTTTTGTATATGTGTTTACGTGATTAGGTGATTCCAAGAGCTAATTGAGACATTTTGAGTTTAATTAACCAAATCAATTTGCAAGGTAAGTAATGGGGGAGGGGATTTACATGTTTATACACTTGGATTCTTAAATGATAACCAAATGTGTGTCAACTTGAGATGGTTATATGAGGTAACATTGTGACATTTGAGTATGTCCAATGTGTACATTTAAATGGTAGAATTTAAGGGTAACACAGCATCCCCACTTAGTGATCGGTCCGCTAGTTCACGCAAATCCGAAGAAGTTATCACGGACGAGCCACATGCAGGGAAACTTGCACGTGTGGTTCTGGCCGGGCTTTCCTGAGGTATCTAATAACCTTGCTTCTGCTCACCGCTGGCGCACCTCTCCTAACTATTGCCCATTTATTCTGGAATAATCTTTTTAGGAGGGACAATTTTACATATTTCTGCCAAATCCTTCTATTATTAAGTACGGCTGGTACCATTTCGATGTGTTTCGATTCTTCCGAACAAGAGAGGTTTGATGCTTCTGAATCCATTGTATTAATTCCACTTCCTACTCGCAGTATGCTCTTTATGATCTTGGCTTATGATTCAATTGCCATATATTTAGCTATTGAGCCTCAAAGTTTATGTTTTTATGTGATTGCAGCATCAAAAAGAAAGTCTGAATTTTCCACGGAAGCCGGCTCGAAATATTTGAAATGAGGCTTGAGAAATCTCATTGGTTATGCCTTGATACCATGAGTAGCACTCCTTTGAGTATGAGTCATATTGAGTGTACATTAAGGATCCTTAATCAAGAGCTTGTTATTATTTAGTTCGTTGTTATTGTATTTATTTTCCATTACTTACTAAGCAATGAGGCTTATCCCCTTTTTGTTGTTATTGTTGTTGTTGATTAGGTACTTCTAGCGGGTCAAAGAATATTACTGGAAATGAGCCAAAGATCAATTAACGATGGAACTTACTATTGAGTTATTAAGTTAGAAATCCCTTTTGAATAATCACGCTCTTAATATAATGAAGCCCCTTTTTGAGAAGTTAAATTCCATTTGAGTATGATTTTCTTTTGTTGTTAAAACTTGATCTATTGATAAATTGTGTCTAAATGAGTTCTATTGTAAATTGGGTCAAGTAATTGTTAATGTGTAATTAGTGAAGTAAGTTGTGGTAGTAAGAAAATTGTACACACTATAATGTAATCTTGATGGTAAATTTGTGAAGATTTTAATTGTCAAAATCTGGAACTTGATGTGAGTTGAAAGTTGAAAAATCTGCAAAAAATGTTGAGTCAAAAATCTGAGTTGTTGCACTTGTAGGGTTACCCGGCGTGTACTCTTATACCCGGTGGGTAAAGGATGTACCCGGCTAAATACCTGACGGATATAGCATGTTCAAACGGGTACCCTCTTCAGTAATTTGATCAGAAACTTTTGCCTTGTGAACTACCCGGCGGGTACCTTGCTTACCCGGCGAGTACCCGCCAGTGTTCAGGATTTTATTATTTCAAGTCCAAATTCAATTATGTAAATGTAATAATGAGTCTATATTGTTATGTTAATGCGATAAGGCACTACTAAATGAGTTTTTAAGTCGAGCATGTCTAAAAAACAAAAAAAATCGGGGCGTTTCATCAAACGCATTAGCTTTATTCTTTTTGGGTCGGCTAGGGGTACATTTGATAGTTGGTGGATATATTTTCTCCCCCGTTTCTATGTGCACTCGCTCATTCTTTTCAGGCATCGTTGCAATTTCCAGAGCATATGCTTCTCTAATTTTATCGATACAATTAGCATATCTCGTGAATGCAATAAAAGTTGTTGAATGCACACAAGAAAGACATTTAACTTGCCAACCTCGACACGTGCATTTTCTCTCGTTTAGTTTAAACTCCCAATGTTTCCCTTGTACTTCACTTCAGCTCCATTATCGTTGCTTCTACGAACTTCAACCTAAGTTTAAGGAAAATAGATGAATACAATACTTTGTAAATATAAGTCTATGTAATTAAGTACAATAGCTGTAAAACTTCCACTTACCTTCGAGATATTTATGAGATATTCCCTAGTCCTGGGAACTAATGTGCCATTCCATTTTCTTATAATCCTATTTTCCTTGTAAAATCGTACTATAATCTTTTCTCTAATAGCATCAAGAAGATCAAGTAGTGGTTAATGGCTCATTTATACCCATACTTTATACTAATTGAGGATCTTTTAGTATATATGTTTGCCTAATCCTTTGTCATATATCAACAAATTTGACTTGTCATTCCCTTAATTTGTCTCTACTAAAATTGTCCATGTCATTTGAACTATTTGAGAGCTTTAAAAAGCGATTAAATACTTAGAAAAGAAATTGAAATGAATTAGTTTGGAAAGACAAGGTTGTCTTGGTTAATAGTTAAGCATCGTTAGGGATGTAACCTTTATGCAACAAGAAATCTATATGAGAAGTGCTAATATGATTTTATGGGCAAAACAATTTAGTTGGTTTCACATATGCAGGGTATATGTTAGATCTAAGTACTGGTCAATCTCAAACTGGATATGTCTTCACAATTGACGGTACTACCAATTCCTAGCATTCCATAAAGCAAACAATCACAGTCAATTCCAGTTTCACACACCTCACTTTGAGTTTTGATATCTCATATTCCTCTTATCAAATTTGGACATATAATATCAAAACGAAAGGACTACAAAGCATACAAAATATTACTCAAATATTATACTCCCTCTATCCTCGTCAAATTATCCACTTTGACTCGGCACACAGTTTTTGAATTCTCTACTAACTAAATCTTTAACCAATCAAATATCATCTTTACCCACTTAAGTCTTTTTTGATTGAATAAATATCAAAGTGAACATTTATAATGGGACAACCCTGAACACTTTAAATGAGACGGAGGGAGTACATGATTGCACTTCTATTGGTAAAAAAATATAAACAATACATTTGTATCCCTATTTTTTCAAGAGTTGGTAAAATAAAACCTAGTAAGATCAAGAAGGAAATTAGAAAAGCAAAAAGGTTAATGTATAATAATTTTGTTTTGAAAATAAATTTGTCTCACATGTTATGTTTGAAATAATTACTGATAGAAATTGAAAAATGATCATTTAATATTCAAATAAACAAGTTTCATCTGTTTTGTTTAAAATAACAACACAGTTTTCATCTTTGTTCTTTTGAGTCATTATCTTCTTTTTGTCCTTGGGGTCATTGTAACATGACTTTTTTTATCCTTCGGGGATCATTATTTGTAATATTTATCGGGAGATTCGATAAACAATTAGATTTGATTTCGTGACATGAAATCATAATAAGAAAATTACACATGGAACGACATTGTTTTACGTGTTAACTTATAGGTATTTTGAAAAACTCATTCGAATCGAAAGTATTTTGCTTACATAAAATGATGATGTTTTATGTGTATTTTTTTATATTTACTTTCTTAAATTACAATTTGATTTATTTTCAGAAAATCAAATCTATAAATTTGATCACATCATCGATTGTTTATCCGATTTAACGACAAATACTACTTGTAATGGTCGTGAAGAAACAAAAGCCGACGTGCAACTGCCCCGAAGGACAAAAAAATAATATATAATTACTCAAATGGATAAAAATGAAAAGTAGTTGTTATTTTGCGGAAAAAAAAACTCAATAAACAAGCTTTATTTTTTTATGTCTTTTGTTGAATCTTTTTCACGGGCTCGATAGATTTTTAAAGTTACCAATATTATGAAAAATTTAATCATTAATACATATTTGCTTTATAGTTTATACTATGCTCATTGAAATTGAATCACTTTTATGAATTTGACTGTTTAAGTAAAACATTCTTTTATAATTCTTGCCTACCCCCCTGAGTTCAAATTTGAAACCCACTTTTAAATCTCCCACTTTAGATCTACCCATGTCACCAAATCACGATTTTTGATGTGAAATTCAGTTTCTGGATTCAAAATTTGCTCTATTTGATACCCAAGTTTGTTAGGGTTTTGTATGTAAAGAGTGATGGAATTCACAGAACCTTTTAAGCAGACTGGTCCATGTTGTTTTTCCCCAAATGCTAGGTATATTGCTGTTGCTGTGGATTACCGGCTTGTGATTCGTGATGTTTTGTCTTTTAAGGTATTTTGGTTCACAATTTATTGTTTGAGTTCTTATTGAATTATGTTATTTGATTTTGTTTGTCTAATTTTGTTTCATGATTAGTATTCTGATTAATTTCTAGCTACATTTTGATTTTTTCATGTAGAAAGATAATCTGATCTTAATAATATTTTAATTTCAATTTTAGCTTAAATCAAAAATAAAAATTTCAAAGTTGCATTTTTTAGTTCCAAAAACTTGAGCATATTATTTCAATTCGATTATAATTCGGGGAGCATATTCATCATAAAAAGGTGAATTTGAGAGTCCAAGAGTAGTCTGATTTTTATCCTTTTGTAGCTTTGCCTAGTTTAGTGTGTGTTCAAGACTTCAAGGAGAAAATGTTGAAAATTTTTAGAGTAATCTGATAGCCTTTTGGCATGGGAAAAGAAATCTTAGCCGGGGTCAATTTTAAATTGACCTGTATAGATGTACTTTTTTCTATTTTACCATGACTTGCTAGCATAAGAAACATATCAACCATTTGTAAGTAAATGTGTGACAAATATTTTGTAACCTCCTGAAATTAGTAGTGTTAACACCACCGTTTTCATTTTCCTTTTTTAGCATACAACTTACTCCATTTGTTTTGGAGTGACCATTAGGTGGTTAGTGCTTACGAGACTGCATATACATATGCAGTTATTTAAGAATGATAATTTCCAAATATTGAAAATGAAGCCTGAATGCCCGGTGTCTTTTAGTTTAATAATTCCCCAAAGCATATTGTGATGGTCTCTTAGTTTTCAGTAGCATACATATTCTATGAATATTAGAAGATCTAAATACCAACCTCCATGTTTATGACATTGGTCTAGGTTGTACAGTTATTCTCTTGTATGGATAAGATAAGCTACATCGAATGGGCACTCGATTCAGAATACATACTATGTGGACTTTACAAGAAGCCTATGATACAAGCATGGTCATTAGCACAACCTGAATGGACATGCAAAATTGACGAAGGTCCAGCCGGGATTGCTTTTGCTAGGTGGAGCCCAGATAGTCGCCATATACTCACTACTTCAGAGTTCCAGTTAAGGTTAACGGTTTGGTCACTTTTAAATACAGCATGCATACATGTGCAGTGGCCAAAACATGCTTCTAAAGGGGTGTCTTTCACTAAAGATGGGAGTTTTGCTGCAATATGCACCAGACGTGATTGTAAAGATTACGTCAACTTAATATCTTGTCAATCATGGGAAATTATGGGTGTTTTTGCTGTTGATACATTAGATCTGGCTGATCTTGAATGGTCACCAGATGATACTGCAATCGTCATATGGGATTCTCCTCTTGAATATAAGGTTTGAAATGTTTAGGGTGCGTTAGTTACAGAAAAATATCTCCATTTTTCCATTTTCATTTTTCTAGAGATTGAAAAGTGTTTTGTGTCCCTAAAACACTAATAGAAACTCAGAAAACGCGTTCAAATGTAAGGGATGGAGTTTTCATTTACCAGAGTAGGAAATGTAGGAAACCGCAAGGCGTAGTTTTTATATATGTAGTTATATTAGGGAAAGTAGAGATTTCCCTTTTCGTAGAAAACGTTTCTAGAAAACACAAATTTGAACACGTTTTCTAATTTCTAGTTTTCTCAGATAAATTCTCTGAAAAACAGGGAGAGTTTTCCACAATTAAACGCACCCTTAGATTTGTTCAGTTTTCATTTTATAAACTGTATGGTGTGGTTTTTGGCTAACACTTAAATGGCATTTTTTGTTTTGTGTGTGTGTGTGTGTAGGTTCTAATATACTCTTTAGATGGAAGGTGTTTATCAAAATATCAGGCGTATGAAAGTGGATTGGGTGTAAAGAGTGTTACTTGGTCTCCTAATGGCCAGTCTCTAGCAGTTGGTAGTTACGATCAGATGCTAAGAGTCTTAAATCACCTAACCTGGAAAGTATTCGCTGAATTTATGCATCTATCTACTGTAAGAGCTCCTTGTTCTGCTGCTGTTTTCAAGGTAATTAGCTTACGATCCTCCAAGAGTTGCCAAAATTGAGCAGTATTATAGTCTTTCGTCTCACGAGTTGACGTGACACATTGCTTATATAAGATTTCTACTAATAATGAAATACCTAAAAATTACCCTTTATAGAGTTAGATTGAGAAAAAGTTGTGGAACACGCTTATTTTCTACCAATACCTTGTAATGCTTATTATGATTAGTAGGTGTATTTGGATTGAAATCTTTCTGGGATAAAATAAGGTTGCAGAGGTGGCCACATGGACATGTCGGGACTCGGGAGGGGGTAACCAGTTAAGATGGGTCTTTTTAGTACATATTGAAATGGGCCATTCAGGTTGATTTGACCCTCAAATTGTTGCATGTCCATTCTTTATTTGCATTTTATTGTAAATAACTATAACTATAACTATAACTATTCTACAAGAAAATAAAAGTAATAATACACATAATCTAAATCTTTAAATAAACAATTTTGGAGCTTCTATGCATTACAATTAGACTTTAGGGCGATTTTTGAGTTCTTTCTTTCTAGCTAAAGGGACCAATTTGAGATGAAACAAAACCCAAACTAACCCATTTTTTAGTGAAGTGGTAGAATTTTCCACCTCTTAGTCTTATGGGACATTGATTGTATATGATCTCTACATAATGCATATATTATGATATTTAGGATTAACCCAAATTTTATTTTAACATATTTCAGGAGGTTGATGAGCCCTTACAGCTAGATATGTCTGACTTGTCTTTAAATGATGACTTTACTCAACACAATTCTGGTAAACACCAGTACTTATCCGTCTCCCCCCCTCCCTTTTTTTTTTTGTTTTTGTTTTTGTTTTGTCATACAGTTTCAATGTCTTTATGCATATGTCATCCGTGATCCTTACAGTGATTGTCTGTGCTTTTCTTATCTGGTCAAGAAATTTCATTAGTCTGTGAAAGGTAATTTTTGGGATAAAAATAAAGCAAAGACAAACTGCAAGCCTTTATATATTTCAGCCTTGGTCGATATTACCGCTAGACATGTTCTCTGATTTAAGTTGAGAAAAGTGTCTGTGAGCTCGAGAAGGCAGTTCTCAGAGGTTGGGCAGTATCCTGTTTTTAAGTATTTGAATAACTAATGTATTAGTTATGCATACAAAAGAAAATTATAACAACAATAATCGAAATCTTTGAATAAAATGACTTAGGAAGTAGTGTACATCAAAAAGATACTTTTGATGACATCCAGCCCCTTCAACTCACTTGACCTTTGCCTCCTTCTACCTAGAATACTGATTTGTTTGACCCATTCCTAAGTGGATGACGAAATTGCAACTATTTGTGAGTTCAGTTTATAGCATGCCTCTACTGCTCACATATGTTCGCAAGACATTTTAATTCAAGCTTTTCTCTTCACACTTACCTCACCCTTCGTCTGTTGTGTTAGTTATGCTCAAGATTTTGCCAGTTTTTTTTGCTTAAATTGTTGAAATAATCTCCCTTGTAATGATTTTTTCTTCCATACTGAATCCTTTTTCTCTTCTTTCTTTTTTCTATTTGTGTGTGTGTGTGGTTGCAGAATATGGTCCACAAGGACTCGTAGATGTTCGATATGATGTTATGGAATTGCCCATCACTTTGCCCTTCCAAAAGCCTCCTGCTGACAAGCCGAACCCTAAGCAAGGAATTGGTAAGCTTCACTTTATTCATCACACACTGGCTCTTTCTTTTCTAGTTGAAAATTTATAAAAAACCAGAGCAGTGAGTGCAGTCAAGTATATGGGTTTAGGTGGGATGTCCAAAAGCCTTCTCCGCACCATCAAAACTACAACTTATACCCTTTTAGAATATCCCGTCAAGATTTCAGCATTTCCATTTACGGAAAGTTTTTCTTAAGTTAGAGTTAGCGATTTGTGCAATGTCATCATGGAAACTCCATGGTGCTATTGATGGTGGTAGAGATTCTTTTATTTCGTCATATTTGGAGAATATTTTAGACATTTGACAAAAATACTCTAAAGCTTAGGTTAAACACTTGCACATATAGGTGAGAGTTTTGACTCCTCATATTTTTTTTTTTGCAAGGCACTCATTATATATTGATGGTTTGATTTGGGTTATGTACATTCTCTAGCAGGTCAAATGGGTGATTAAATTGCTTAGCTAAGAATGAAGCGGGTCAAAATGGCTTGAAAGTCGCCCAAATTGTAGGTTTAAGGCATAAATAAAACCTCTTAAAACAAAGTGGGATTTAATTCAGGTTATGTGTTTACTGTAATGAGTTATATCCTTTTAATCATATTTGACCCACTTACTTCTGAATAAAACCTCTTCAACTTTTAATGTAACATCTAACCCTAAGCATAAAACCTCTTCAACTTATACCCTTTCAATCATATTTGACCCACTTACTTCTGAATGGGTTTAATTCAGGTTATGTTTTTACTGTAATGAGTTAAATAAAAAAGTAGTGAAAAGAAAATGGGTCACAAGTCTCCCAAAGTGTATTCATAATTCATAAAGCCTTCTAAATCAAAATTAGATTATATACCCATAATAATTGCATTTAATTCAGGCCTCATGTCTTGGAGCAAAGACAACCAATACATCTGCACTCGCAACGACAGTATGCCAACCGTTTTATGGATATGGGACATGAACCATCTTGAACTCGCTGCCATTTTGGTTCAGAAAGACCCTATTCGAGCCGCAGCCTGGGACCCAACATGCACTAGACTAGTTTTGTGTACCGGGACCTCTCACTTATACATGTGGACCCCATCGGGTGCTTACTGTGTGAATGTTCCACTACCACACTTCTCAGTTATTGATCTAAAGTGGGATTTCAATGGCAGCTGTCTTCTACTTAAGGATAAAGAGTTGTTTTGTTGTGCCGCCGTTCCTTTGCTACCCGATGACTCTAACAGTGATTATAGCTCTGATGATTGAGGTAATATCATAAGAGGTTAGAGTTAGTTTTGTATATGTAATATCTTGTAATTTTATTGATTGGTCAGACATCTAAAGACACTATTGCACTAAAGAATTTTGTGCATTGTGACATGTTACACTGAAGTCCGATGATTTTATGATTGTTTTGTTGTTTAACCGAAGAATTTTGTGTACGATGATGTGTCATGTTAATTTTTGTGTGTGCTGAGTTTATGATCGTTCTGAGGCTCTGAGCTAAAAAAAAGTTGTCAGATGTTACATTAAAAGTTGATGCTTATGATAGTTTGATGTACAACTGGTAAAATCTTGTTTATTGACATGTTTTGGCTTCAAGAACGAAGGATATTTTGTGTTATTACAAATTATTATTACTCCTATTTATCTTAAAACTGTCGAACAACTATTAAACTATAATACTAACATACAGTGCGACTTGAATCGATAATCAAAAGATTTTTTGAAGTTATTGATACCACTCAGATCAAAGAACATAGTCAAATGAAAACGATTCTATGATGGCACGCATTATTAGATATTGAAGTGTCTTGAATTTGAACCTGGTCGTTTTGTTCGTTTGTGTTGTTTTGTACAGGGAAACCAAATTCCATTTCATTTTTCATAACTTGTGGCATATGAAGGAGTTACATTGAGAAAAAGTTTATATGTTAGGTGCGGACGTGCGCTTTCAACAAAAGTTCAAATGTTAGTTGTGTGACATGCTTGGAGCACAACCAATCTAATGATCTATAGTTGATTTAATACTACTGAAAATGAGGTAAGTCCATAAGGTGAATGACAACGGCACCGTCGGTTATTTCTGTTAGCAAACCGTCAGTTGCGCCGTCGGTTATTTCCGTCAGTTTGGCCACGGGGTGGAGACGGAAGTAGGGCCCAAAGCAACAGTTTTTTGTTGTTGTTGTTTTGTTCCATTTTCAAATAATAAAAAACAAAAATGTTCGGGTTATGTGGCTACTTCTTCAAGAAGTTTGAAAAACAAAAAACAATGGATACGATTAGCGCAAATTCTAACAAAAAGATGGTTCTTAAAACGTGGAAAATGCTTCATAAAAATAATACCGAAAGGTCTTAAAAGTATGGAAAAAAATGATCAAAGAAGTGCGGAAACCTGTGGTTGATAAGTATGAGTCGGATTATGCAACGATTTTTGGTTCGGGTTCAGGTTCACGTTCGCGAAAAACCAGAACCATAACATATAATCCCCGGAGGAAGACTACTACTAGACAACGATTTGGGCGAACTGGAACACGAAGACGATTCGGAGTAGACTACTAGTTTAGTTTTATTTCAATAAATGTACTTTTTATTATTATTGTAATGTTTTATTTTTAATAATGTATTGTTTGTATTTTTAATGGAATTTTTTTATGTAATTTTGTGTTTTAAATCAATAAAATAAATAATGTGCGGGGTCCAAAAAAACCGATTGATGTGTTACTATTGATAGTGTTATGACACTTTTGTAGCAGTTTTAAAAACTGATGACGTGACGCTGATGTAGTACAAACTGATACGTCAGTATGTGTCACTGTTGATAGTGATCTAATAGAAATTTAGAAAATGTTATGAATCGGTTGATGTATATGACATGTATGTGCTTATTATTATTTTTACACAAGTCAAAACTATATATACCTTATATCCCACGTAGGCAACTATGTATAGCTAAAACCCCACAACAACCACTTTGTCGTCTTTTCTGTTCCCACACTAATCATGTACCATATAACAGGCTTAATATTTTGGGTCTGATATCAAAATCGAATGCTGATTGGGCCCTACAAGTCTGGCCCAAGTAATAACAAGCCCAATGGACACTGGAGTTAGTATTATCAAGATACCAGACAACATGGTACGATTGTACCACCAACGAGTATGAGAATTGTTATGCGCATACCACATTGTGTGCCCCCCGTACCTGATTGGTCCACATAAGTAGTAGAGGCCCCACCTGCAGAGATCATGGCCATGACTCCTGCTGTCATCATCCGATTAGGCCACATGGTCAATCTTATTCCCTAAGTTTTCAGAGCTCGACATCTCTATAAATACTAGGAATGATCCCACACTTCATTCTTCAAGCACATTCATCAAAAACTCACACAAAACTCTAAAAGATAACAACTTATCTTTTACCAGCGATTCTACCACCCTTGATCTCATTCTATACGGATCCGAGGGTTAGCCACGTAAAATGGAGAGTATTGAATCGACCAAAAGCACCCCGCACTCAAGCCTAATCTTTTATGCTTGATCACACACCACTTTCGGCCATCTCTACTTCGTCGGCAATTGATTATTTTCCGGTGGCTATTGA
The DNA here is from genome assembly GCA_963930675.1 of Gnaphalium uliginosum. Classification (NCBI taxonomy): domain Eukaryota; kingdom Viridiplantae; phylum Streptophyta; class Magnoliopsida; order Asterales; family Asteraceae; genus Gnaphalium; species Gnaphalium uliginosum. The sequence continues at coordinate 20,995,895 of OZ005684.1, forward strand.
CGCCGATCACTTAAAACGAGGAGTCAATAAATAAATATAATCCATTTGTCTATCACTAAACGAACTTCTTTTTAAATTGCTTAAATCATCCATTGTTTGAACAGTTGTTAAGTACGGCAGAATAGGAATATGACCATTAATCCATTACCATCTCAGTGGTATCACAATTCAGAGTTTGAGAACGTGAAGACTAGGACTGTCGCCGTCTGCGGTGGCCAGAATTAAAATCCCGTAAATGATAATGACTATAACATATCATGAATTTTGGTCAGTTGGAACGCCACAACCTCAGAAAATAATCGATCACCGGCGAAATAGAGATGGCCGGAAGTGGTGTGGGAATCTGAAGAGACGAAACGGAGGTAGCGGTTTGTGTGTGATATGGGAAAATAACTAAATATAATTATGATTTGTGTAAAATAATAACAATAATGATATAAATGTCAATCGATTTTTTTAGCCTGTGAAAGCATAAATTGTGCCACAAAATCATGAGCCTTGAAAAAAGTCTCCCAAAGCTCGTACTTAAATACAAATGCATTAAACAACAAACATGATTATAGTACTAATCATCAATCAATTACAAGATAAACACCTAAATACAACTTTGATGCGTGTCTAAATTATGTTCTCTTGCACCAAAAATACACGTAACTTGTTCAAAAAAGAGTCCATGAAATTACAACATTCACAATTTATAGAAAAATCGATTTGAAAAAGGATACGGAGTATTGATTTTTTTATCTTGTCAAAATCGAAACACTTTACGATTACGAGTATGTCGATGTAATGGAATGAAACTACAATAAAGTACCACCGCCCCCGTTAAATTCTCCCGTCACCGTCACCGTCACCGTCACCGTCACCGTCACGTTTTCTTCTTAATCACCATCTTCGCTTCCAAGTATTTCTTTCAGTTTATAATTTTGTATAAACATTTCACGTGATTTTATATTTTATATCCTTCATCATACTATAATCATACTATACCTCTTAATTTCGCATGCCGTAATAAAATGAACAACGAAGATATTTGCTCATCCGAGACGGTCTCCGGCGGCGAAAATGTATCCAGTTGTGATGCATCTGATGCTTCATCTGCTGATCATCTCGTTGTAATGATCAATGGAATCCTTGGAAGGTTATATACTTCAATTAACTATTTTCATGATCAATTTCAATTAATATTAAATGTTGTTATATCCGTATAATTGTTATATCTATATTATATTTGACGAATGTTTGCTTTGAATGTTGCGATTAAGTGTGTAATTTCGTAACCTTAAAGTTGATTCTGAGAGTTAAATTAGGGTTTGAACAAGTTGTTGTTATCAGTTAGTTGAGTTTGCAAAGATATTTTGAGGTTTATAATGTATAATAACAGGTAGGGGCCCTTGTTAACTCACTGTTGTGATATAATATTATTTTAGTATGTTTAAATAGTTTTTTGGCATTTTGCTTATAAGTACCGTACTGTATTTATATGCAAAATTGCAAATGTGTATAAGCTTTGCAAACGAATGTGAGCATGTAAACATGTTTGAAGCAAACTTAATGGTCATGATCATTGTAGTTTGTAAATATAACAGAAATTATGCAATGAACCAAGTCAAAAGTTGTTTCAATATATGTGATGTCTATTAGAACTATATTAATGGAACATTTATGAACTACAGCCTTAATTTAGTAAGATTTGAAATTCTATGAATGAACTATGAGTTCTATATGTATGTATACCATGAATTGGTGGATGCGTGGCGTGTAACTCTGGATGTTGTATGAATTAGGAAGATAATGTTATGATATGTGTTTATTCGGCTTATATATAGAATATGAATGTAAGGTAAGCTGTTAAGTAGATTTTGAGAACAGTTGGTGCATATTTTGTTGATTTATTATAACAGCATATAGTGGTATATTTTCCAAAAGACCTGGAAAAATTATAGTCAAGATTTAGTTTGCTATATGATTATGTAGTATGAGGCAGCTTTTTCTTTTTGTTTCTTTTTTCTTGTTTCTTTCTGATATTCAATAGATTGGACTATCAATAAGAAGATGGCAATTTCTATTATACAATGAAAGTGAGTTCCTTTCTATTTGTCCTTTTTAAGGTGTTTTCGTTCAAAAGGTTCTATTTGGAAAAACGGATTCAAGTAGAAGACAATATTAATTTTCATATTCACACAACAAGGTGCATTATTTTAAATCACATGCTAAGTAATGTGATGATTTGTTTTTTTTATGCATCATGGTAATTTTTTTTTGTTTTTTTCTTTATGCAGATTTCGTTAGTTTAAGTTTTATTGAGTACCTTTTTCGTCAATGCCTTATTATGTAAATGTGAAGAGACTTGAAATACTGATCCCTCTCTAGGTTTTCATGCATGCCATAGTTTAGTATATGCTACTACTCATAATAACACTGACCGAGACATAATTTCATCTCAGAGGCGAGAACAATAACTTAGCTAGTTTTTCTCCTGTTTCTAGAAAAACAAGAGCGTAGATAGGCAATAGAAAGTCATCGGTAAAACCTGTACTTGTAAGGGTTATTTGCAACTTTCATGTTGATAAAACTGAGAGCTAAATGCGTACTGGAAGTTAATATTTCTTTTCTTCTTCCTGTGTATAAAGTAAGACAGTCACATCCAACGGATGCGATTACTCCCAGAGAGTAGTTACTGCTGATTTGTCACATAAGCTGCTTCATCCAATAATCGGTTATAGGATTTTCTTCTCATCCAGCTTTTACGGTAGAACAGATCAGCTTGTTTCTTCAATGCAGACACAACCTAGGTCTTAGACTTAGATAGTTGTAACAGCTGCATGGTAGAATTTGAAATTTGTATGTCATACCATAAACTTGCTTCTATTGTATAAAACCGTTGCAATTTTTAGTGTGTATGATTATCGAATGCCATAATACGTTGTCTTTAGGTCAAGAAAACTGTTCTGCTTGTTCATTTTCTTTTGTTAAACATTTGCTTTATATACACCACGCTTAAAATTTAATTTTCACTGCACACTGATGTTTAGGTAGCTTATATTGTTAGGGTGTCTGTTTTGAAGATCTTTCGACATTCTTTAACAACTGTAATATGATGTTGATTAATTTTTAAAGCTAAATGCTTTATTGTGTTACAGTTCTGCAGACTGGAAATTTGGTTCAGAACAGTTTGTTAAGTCGCTACCAGACAGAGTCTTTGTTCACCGTAAGGAGCATCTTCGGCATATTTTTTCGTATCACCTGATGAACAAGCTTTAATAATGACTCCTCTCATGTGACACACGCTGTATAACATTACTCCTGATTACACTATGTTGCTACTATCAACAGTTTTAGCCTTTTAGGTTGTATTATTGTTGGTTTGTCCTTAAGTATGTGGTGGATGTATGGGCGGGTTGGGTGGGTTCAGCAACAGGTCAAAACAGGATGGGTAGGTCAAACTTTTTTTTTTTTCTTAGTATCTTTTTTATTTTACAAATTCTTAATGTGTTGAAGGTGATTGTAGAAATAAGTTACTCAATATGATATTTTTAATTTAGCTATTTGGAAGGTTAACTGCACCTGAGTTCATTTTGGATGACCTATAATCTGTTTGACCTGCTTGAGCCACTTGACTAGATTCCATTGTAGTTAAATATTTAGCTTAATCCATTTGATTTTTTAGATACAGAAAACAACCCATAGGTTCTCAGTTAATGTGTTTTTTTTATGTTATTATCCTCTATGTGGTTTTTGTGTGTACGATTATAGTATAGACTTCACGTGTACATCTAAATAAGGAGCAGCTATGATGTATAATAACCTGCAACTGTTCTGTATGTTGCTTACATAATGTAGGCAGTGAAAAGAATGCAGCATCTCAAACACTGGATGGTGTAGATGTAATGGGTGAGCGATTATCTCAGGAGGTTAGATTCTCATTTTTTTGATATAAGTATGCTTCTCTTCATTGTTAATGAATACATGTCCTTTCAGATGACATCCATTAACCCCTTTAGGTTGACGGTATATTAACTTCAGGTTCTTGAAGTGATTAAGCAAAATCCAAATCTTCGTAAGATCTCTTTTGTTGCACATTCTGTGGGAGGTTTAGTGGCAAGATATGCTATTGGAAGATTGTATAGGCCTCCAAGAGTGAATGCAGAGGATCTGTCAGTTGAAAGCTGTGAGGACGCAAAGGCCACCGTTGGTGGTCTGGTTCCAGTGAACTTTATTACTGTTGCAACACCTCATCTTGGTTCAAAGGGAAATAAGCAGGTAGTTTTGGTTCTTTTTCTCCCGTCCTCTAGGATGTAGTTTTGAAGGAAGTTTCAGAAGTAGGAACTTCTTTCTATTTATATATTTATAAAGTGTAAGTAGCTCCAGGGGAGAGTTAACTTCTAGGGGTGGCAAAATGGGCTGTCCGTGTCAAAACTGTGGTGTTTGGGTCTGGGTCGAAATGGGTGTAGTCGGGTTGACCTAAAGCAAATTTATGTCTAAAAGTTCTAATATAGTTGGTGTCAAATATGATCACAAAATTGATATACTTCCACTAGTTATCTAGTTTGTTGAATAAAATGATTTAGGAGCTTATATGAATTATAAAGACACTTTAGGGGACTTCTGCTTGTTCCTATTTTAAGCTATTTTATTCTCGTTTGTATAGTTAGATAGATAATATGCCTGGATCTAACATTCATAAGTAAATGGGTCCAATTTTTCTCCTTTTTGATAATATCTTGCTATTGTGCTGCTAGTGAATGACCTTGTGACATTTAATTCTTCCCTTATCTCCCTTTCTCTTCCTAGCTCCTATGTTCTTAATTGTCGTAGGATTTCTTGAGATTTTATTCTCAGTATGGAATGAGTGGTCATCCACTTCGGTACCTTGAACTGGTGAAAGTGGTTGTATATTAACATCCTACTCCTAGTTTTTCATATTTATATGGTCTTTTTACTGATTGCTCTTAATGTTTATTGTTTACTCAACCGGTTAAAAGTTACAGTTATGTTCTTTTATGATTTTTAAGGTGCCTTTTCTTTTCGGTGTACCTGCCTTGGAAAAGACTGCTGTTCTTGTTATACATTGGATATTTAGAAGAACAGGCCGACACCTTTTCCTTACAGATAATGATGAAGGAAAGCTGCCACTACTTAAACGCATGTTGGAAGATGATGGGGATTGTTATTTCATGTATGCTTCACATCGCCTTTTTCCATCTGAACCACATAATTAAATAGTTGTATTTGCCACATGTCACATTGCCATTTTCGAACTGCAGGTCAGCATTACGCTCATTCCATCGCCGGGTTACATATGCAAATGTTGGCTATGACCGTATCCTTTACATAGTATTGATGTGGCTAGAGATGGCAAATTGGGTGGGTTGGCTAACAAGTTAAAATTGGTTTGGGTCATATATGGAATTTTTTACCGTGGTTAGAACGGGCTGTGTCTGACCAACCTACACTTTTTCTTTCTTTGAACAAGAATAATATTTTAACGCTTTAAATATGATTACAGAAACTTCACTACTATTATATAACAATCTCATTTTTGAAAACGATTTAGAAGATTTTATGCAATTTAAATACACTTTGGGTGACTTTCAACCCACTTAACTATTTCCGTTCCAGCTAAATTGTAAATGTTTATACCCCTTTGACCCATAAGAGGCAGTATGGACATTAAATCGTCTTATTTTTTCGTAAGTGGGTCTATCGCCACCTCTAGGTTTGGCTGAAAATATGGTACGTCTTTAGTTACATTAATGTTTCTCTGGTTACCTAACCAAAACGATTAGATATTGTTGGCTGGAGAACTTCTTCAATTAGGCGCAACATGGAACTGCCAAAGGTACATCATAAACTTTGATTGTGCCTTTAACTAATGTGCCACTTCATATATCAGCCATATTTGTGGTTGCAGTGGGAGGATTCAGTAAATGAAAAATACCCTCATATTGTGTATGAAGAACGATGCAAGGCATGTGATTTTGAGCCGGATTCGACAATTGGTGATAATACAGATGATGTGGAAGGTTTGATCCTCTAATCATTGATGTTCCACAAGATTTTCAGTTGTCCTACTTCGATGGTTTTTGTGTGTGTTTAATTTATGATGTTCGTTTAGATATGTTATGATGCTCATAAGAAGTGTATTGGTCGGCCGTTATGTGTACAATATGGCTTGTCTTTGAGTTCCAGTCCCCACCCAGATATAGGAGTCCTAATAAGAGTCGATAGTTAAAACTCTTTTCATGATGTAAGTATTGCCAGAACTCCCCCGTCCGTCACCTGAAAAAGACCACTTATACTCTTAGCGATACTCGTATTTGTTTGTATGATGCTTAAAATGGACCTTTTTTAATTATCATAGACTCATATCATCTTGGCTTTCTTTCTGTGTTGATGATCTCTTCACCGTCTTGGCTGTTAAGTTATCAATGATTGTCCTATGTATTCTTATATGTTGTGTGTGTAGAGGAACTGGTGACTGGCCTTTCTCGTGTATCGTGGGAAAAAGTAGATGTCAGCTTCCACAATAGTATATCAAGGTTTGCTGCTCATAGAGTTATTCAGGTATTTCATTCTTATGTTTTTGTCTCATTTGTTACATGCACACAAATGTTCAAACGGATCTAACTCTTGGTTTTGGGGAAATGTTTGTCTTACCATTGCCAAGTATTTCTATCATATCTTCTATTGGTCCAACTTTTTTGCCAAAAGAAGACATGGTTTGCCCTGCTAAACTGATGTTATAGTTTGACCGTGTTTCTCATCAAAAGAAACTGCGTTCCAATAATGTCAATTTTTTAATGAATAATGTCATTTTACATGTAAAGACTTATATTTGTGGGGGTTTAATTGGTAAACTATGGACCTTTTTCATAGTTCAGATGAGATTACTGAAATGAACTGCAGGTCTTCATCTTTGAATTTAAATGGTCCTGTATATGGGCTCAGGAAGTGTAAACTTACTTATAAGACAACTTTGTAAGTAAGACGCTAATGGCTCTACGTTTATGGTGAAGGTGAAAAATCACAACTGGCATGCAGATGGAGCAGATGTTATTCAACATATGATTGATCATTTTTGTCTTCTATAGTAGTCCTGCCAGTTATCTAATACTTAAAAGGTCATCCCTTAGAGCATCTCTTTAAAAGGTGTAGTCCTGACCATTTTTTGTCGAGTTAAATATAGTGTTCTATAAGATCTATTAGGCATTCTTTTGTCACTACTAGAGGTAGCAACATTGGGTGGGTCGGTTACCTGGTCAAAATGGTTAGTTTCGGTTGACCCGAAATACTATTTGTCCTAAACTTTAAAATAATTACTGTGATAATCCAAAGATTTTAACAAAAGTGATTTAGGAGGTTTTATGCGTGAAAATTCACTTTGTGGACCTTGGAACTGTTAAGACTCAAATCGAGCCATTCATAATCAAATCTTGCCACCTCCAGTCACTACTTCATTTGTGGGTATGTCAATGTTCCTCCAATAAATGGTCCATGATGACGTCTTTATTTCTTTTAAAGCCATATCAAATGATCTAAATGTGTCGTCATCCACAAATTCATACAATTTTGTATGTTGCATTTGCAGGAATCATGAGTTTAAAAGATGGTTCATTGAACATACAAGTTCCGGTCCAAACGAGTTACATAATGTAGGATGTGATGTATATCAAGTATTATTTATCATGGGAACATATAGTATCACGTTGTGTTATATTTCCATATGAATCTTAACTCCTATCATATTACAGAATACTAGTTCCTTGTTTAATCGTTGTCCCTGCCTGGGGGTTATCACATACTCATTACTTTCACCGGCATCAAACACTTGTGTTGTGATCTATGATTTTTTTGTGGGGTTGAAATTAGAACTGAAAACTCAAAAACTGTGCAAAAACGACCATACCCTATTAACGACCGTTCTATAATTTATTTGAATCAATCATATGTTTTGAAACCCAGTTACAAACAAGGACTGAAGAAAGGAATCGAACCCTTGTAGAATTTTATCTTTCATATAAGTTCTTAATAGAATAGATGTGTATGCTTTGATTGCTTTCTGTAAGATCTAATAGATGGATCTCGATAGATCATGAATTGGTATCTAAAAGTAAATTTTCTTTTACTCTATACTGTTGTTTGACAATCATTAGAACATACATGCCCTGCTGCTTATTTTGATTTTCTAAAATGTGAAATTATAATCTTCAATATCTATCTATACTAACATATAAAGCAACTCACAACACCGGATGTTGATAGAACTTAAAACTTAAAAGACCTTAAACACATTTACCTACAGACGGTAATTGAACATATCGAGTAACTGGTCGAAATTGGTTCACGTTGAAACATAAAATTGATAGAAGTCAAGGATACTAAACGCAAGTTTAAATAGAGGTACTAAACGAGCGTACTAAATAATTCGTTACAATGAATTTTTATCAAAACACTAAACTTAAAAATGAGTCGCCACATCTATCTACTAAATGTATAAAACAAAAAACATGACGAGACTTATTTTTGATTGCAAGATGTAAAATACGTAAACGTCTAAATATCTAAATACATTTTTAAACGTGTCCAAACTTTCTTCCCTTTAATAGTCATATCCATTTTACCATTTTAAAATTTCTTACACCAATATACGTTCAAACAAGAGTCAATGAAATTACTTTTGTAAAAAAAGTTTAAAAATATCAATTTTTATTTTGTCAAAATTCCAACACTATACAATTATGTCGACGTGATGGAACTACAATAAAATGCCACCGCCCCCGTTAAATCCTTCCGTCACTGTCACCGTTAAACCCTTCCGTCACCGTCACCGCCACGTTTTCTTCTTAATCGATCACCTTCTTCACTTCGAAGTCTTTCTTTTAGTTTCTGTAAACATTCCACGTGATTATAATATCCTTATTACACCGTATCTCTACTTATCCGTTGTAATTTTCAATATAGACTAACAGAAATCGTATGATCTCATCATTAATTTCCGATTTCACGGTTTAATATCGCATGCAGTAGTAAAATGAAAAACGAAGGTATTTGCTCATCGGAGACGGTCGCCGGCGGCGAAAATGTATTCAGCTGTGATGCATCTGATGCTTCATCGGCCGAGCATCTCGTTGTTATGATCAATGGAATCCTTGGAAGGTTAGATACTTCAGTTAACTATTTCTAGTATGAAGTTCAATTACTTTTAAATATTGTTACATCGGTGAAATTGCTGTATGTATTTTAAACTTGAAGAATGTTTGCTATGAGTGTTGCGATTTCGTAACTTTAAATCTGATTCTGAGAGTAAAAATAGGGTTTGAACTAGTTGCTATCACCTGTTAGTTGAGTTTGCAAAGATATTTTGAGGTTTATAATGTATAATTAACTCACTGTTGTGATATAATATTATTTTAATATGTTTAAATAATTTTTTGGGCATTTTGCTTATGCGTACCATACTGTGTTTATATTTAAATGTGTATAAGTTTTACAAACGAATTTGAGTGTATAAACATATTTGAAGCAAACTTAATAGTCATGATCATTATAGTTGTAAATATAACAGAAATTATGCAGTAAACGAAGTCAAAAGTTGTTTCAACGCTTGTGAAATTTGTAAGAACTATATTAATGAAACATTTACAAACTACAGCCTTAATACAGTAGGATTTCAAAATGATATGAATGAACTATGAGTTCTATATGGATACCATGAATTCTTGGATGAGTATTACTCTGAATGTTTAATGAATTAGATAGATACTGTTATGACATGTCACATGTGTTTGTTTGGCATATATAGAATTACAAGTAAATGTAATGTAAGCTGTTAAAAAGAATTTGAGAACGTCTGATGCTTTTTTAGCTGACTTTTTATAAAAGCATAGTAGTATATTTGCCAAAAGGCCTGGAAACATTATAGTCAAGACTTAGTTGGCTATATGATTTTGTAGTATAAGGCAGTTTTTTTTTGTGATGTTCAATAGATTGGAGTATCAGTAAGATGTTTTTACTGGAAGTGAGTTCCTTCCCATTACTACTTTATAAAGTGTTTTCGTTTAATAGGTCCTAACTGGGAAATTCTCATCCATCTTTTAAAGTAGCCTGTTTTTTTAATGCAGACACAACATAGGTGCTAGACTTAGATAGTTGTAACAGCTGCAAGTCAGAATTCAACATTTGCAAGTCATACCATAAAATGCTCCTTTCGTATAAATCCATTGCAAGTTTTAGTGTGTATGATTATTGAGTGCTATAACACGTTGTCTTTAGGTCAAGAAACTGATCTGCTTATTTATTTTCTTTTGTTAAACATTTGCTGTATGACTGTATCTACGTTGCACTTATAATTTTATTTTCACTGCACACTGATGTTTAGGCAGCGTATATTGTCAGGGTGTCTGTTTTGTAGATCTTTTGATATTCTTTAACAAAGCTAAATGCTTTATTGTGTTACAGTTCTGCAGACTGGAAATATGCTGCAGAGCAGTTTGTTAAGTCGCTACCAGACAGAGTCTTTGTTTACCGTAAGGCGCATTTTCGGCATATTCTTTCATATCACCTGATGAACAAGCTTTTATCATGACTTCTTTGTTGCCATGTGACACTTGTTGTGTAGCATTACTCCTGATTACACTATATTTCTACTATGAACAGTTTAAAGTTGTATTATAAATGATTTGTCCTTAAGTACGTGGTGGAAGTATGGGCGGGTTGGGTACTTGGGTGGGTTCAGCAACAGGTCAATACAGGATGGATAGAGCAAACATTTCTTGTTTCTTTTTATCTTTTTTATTTAATGAATTCTTCAAGTGTTAAAGGTGATTGCAGAAATATATTATTACAATATGATTTTTTTTTTAATTTAGCTTTTTGGAAGGTTAATTGCATCTGAGTTCATTCCGGATAACCTTCAATTTGTTTGACCTGCTTGAGTCATCTGACTAGATCCCATTGTGGTTAATATTTCGCTTAATCCATTTGATCCTTTATTGTCAAAACATAGGTTCTCAATTAAATGTGTTTTTTATGTTATTATGCTCTTTGTGGTTTTTTTTTGTGTACAATTATATTATAGACTTCATTAATACATTAATAAGGAGTAGTTATGATGTATAATAACCTGCAACTGTTCCATATGTTGTTTACATAATATAGGCAGTGAAAGGAATGCAGCATCTCAAACATTGGATGGTGTAGATATAATGGGTGAGCGATTATCTCAGGAGGTTAGATTCTCATTTTTAATATAAGTATGCTTCTCTTCATCATCAATGAATACATGTCCTTTCAGATGTCATCTATTAACCCCTTTAGATTGACGGTATATCAATTTCAGGTTCTTGAAGTGATTAAGCAAAAACCAAATCTTCGTAAGATTTCTTTTGTTGCACATTCTGTGGGAGGTTTAGTGGCAAGATATGCTATTGGAAGATTGTATAAGCCTCCAAGAGTAAATCCAGGGGATTTGTCAGTTGAAAGCTGTGAGGACGCAAAGGCCACCATTGGTGGTCTGGTTCCAATGAACTTTATTACTGTTGCAACACCTCATCTAGGTTCAAGGGGAAATAAGCAGGTAGTTTTGGTTCTTTTGCTCCCCTCTTCTAGGATGTGGCTTAGAAGGAAGTTTCAGAATTAGGATTTAGGCTTCTTTCCATGTTTATTTTTTATAAAGTGCAAGTAGCTCTAGGGGAGATTTAACTTCTTGAGGTGGCAAAATGGGCTGTTAGTGAATTAAAAATACACTTTAGGAGACTTCGGCTTGTTCCTGTTTTAAGTTATTTTCTTCCCGCTTTGGTAGTTAGATAATATGCCTGGATCAACCATTCATAAGTAAATGGGTCAAATTTTCCTCCTTATTATAATTTGGGTTTATTGTTTCGTTATGCGCTTAACTTTGGACTTTTTACTATTGTATGCTCTCAACTTTAAGACCATCTATTGTATGAGGTTAACTTTCTAAAACGTCTATTGTATGTTTTTTGCGTGTTTTTGGCTACATAAATAGACTCATTTTTTGAAAGTTCTATACATACAATAGAAGTTAAATGCATACAATAAGAGGTTTTGGAAGGTTTACATCATACAATAGATGGTTCAAAAGTTGGGTGCATACTATAGTAACAAGTCCAAAGTTTAGCGCATAAAGAAACAATAAACCCTCCCTTATAATTTCTTGCTATTGGGCTGCTGGTGAATGACCCTGTGACATCTAATGCCTCTCTTATCTCCCTTTCTCTTCCTATCTCCTAGGTTCTTAATTTTCATTGAATTTCTTGAGATTATTCTCTGTATGGAATGAGTCGATTATCCACTTCGGTACCTTGAACTGGTGAAAGTGGTTGTATACATCATACTCAATAACATCATACCCCCAGTTTTTCATATGTATATGATCTTTTTACTGATTGACCTTAATGTTCATTGTTGACTCAGCGGGTTTAAAATTACTGTTATCTTCTTTTATGATTCTTTAGGTGCCTTTTCTTTTCGGTGTATCTGCTTTGGAAAAGACTGCTGTTCTTGTTATACACTGGATATTTAGAAGAACAGGCCGGCACCTTTTCCTTACAGATAATGACGAAGGAAAGCCTCCACTACTTAAACGCATGTTGGAAGATGATGGTGATTGTTATTTCATGTATGCTTGGCATAGCGTTTTTCCATTTGAACCACATAATTAAATTGTTGTATTTGCCACATGTGACATTGCCATTTTCGAACTGCAGGTCAGCATTACGCTCATTCTATCGCCGGGTTACATATGCAAATGTGGGCTATGACCGTATCCTTTACTTATTATTGATGTGGCTAGAGATGGCAGATTGGGTGGGTTGGCTAACAGGTTAAAATCTGTTTGGGTCATATATGGAATTTTTTACCGTGGTTAGAACGGGTTGTGTCTGACTAACCTACACTTTTTCTTTCTTTGAACAAGAATAACATTTTAACGTTTTAAATATTATTACAGAAACTTCATTATTATATAACAATCTCATTTTTGAAAACAATTTAGAAGATTTTATGAATATTAAATACACTTTGGGTGACTTTGAACCCGTTTGATCCACTTAATCATTTCCGTTCCAGCTAAATTGTAAGTGTTTATAGCCATTTGACCCATAAGAGGCAATGTATACGCTAAAGCGTCTTATTTATCTGTAAATGGGTCAATATCGCCACCTCTACGTTTCGCTGAAAATATAATATGCTCGTAGTTATATGAAAGTTTCTCTGGTTTACCTAACCAAAACAATTAGGTATTGTTGGCTGGAGAACTTCGTCAATTAGGCGTAACATAGAACTGCCAAAGGTACATCATAAGCTTTGATTGTGCCTTTAATTTTTGTGTGGCTTCATATCTAATGCCATATTTGTGGTTGCAGTGGGAGGTTTCAGTAAATGAGAAGTATCCTCATATTGTATATGAAGAACGCTGCAAGGCATGCGACTTTGAGCAGGATTCGACAATGGGTGATAATACAGATGATGTGGAAGGTTTGTTTCACTAATCATTGATATCCCACAAGACTTTCAGTTCTCCTAATTTAAGGATTGTTATGTGTTATTTATGATGTTCATTTAGATCTGAGCTTCTGTCAAAAGACTGCTAATATTATGATGTTTGTAAGAATTTGGATTGGCCATTTTTGTGTACCTCGAGGTGTGTCTTTGGGTTCCAGTCCCCACTCAGATATTGGAGTCCTATTAAGAGTCTGTAGTTAACACTCTTTTCGTGATGTAAGTTTTGCCAGATGTCCCCGTCCTTTACCCAAAAAGACCACTTATACTCTTGGCTATATTCGTATTTGTTTGCGTGATGCTTAAATGGACCTCTTTTAATTATTATATCATCTTGGTTTTCTATCTGTGTCAATGATTTCTTCACTCTCTTGTCTCTAAGGGATCAAGTTATTAATGATTGCCATATTGATTTTTCTTATATGTTCTTGTGTGTAGAGGAACTGGTTACCGGCCTTTCTCGTGTTTCATGGGAAAAAGTAGATGTCAGCTTCCACAATAGTAGCTCGAGGTTTGCTGCTCATAGCGTTATTCAGGTACTTCATTATTTTGTTTTTGTCTCATTTGTTACACGCACACAGATGTACGAACGGATATATAATGCGTGGTTTTGGGGAAAATGTTTGTCTTACTATTGCCAAGTGTTGCTACCATTTTTTCTACTGGTCTCACTTTCTGTTGAAATGAAGACATGGTTTGCCCCTGTTAAACTGATGTTATCGTGTGACCTTTTTTATCATCAAGGGAAAATGTATTCCACTAATGGCAAATTCTTAACTAATGATGTCATTATACATGTAGAAAACACATATTTCCTGTATCTGGGCTCAGGAATTGTGAACATACGAATAAGACATTTTGTAAGCAAGAAGCTAATGGTTTTACTTTTATGGTGAAGGTGAAGGATCACAACCTGCATACAGATGGGGCAGATGTTATTCAACATATGATCGATCATTTTTGTCTTTAATACTAGTCCTGCCAGTTATCTAATCCTAGGGTCATGGCTTAGAGCATCTCTTGTAAAGGTAAATTCTCGATCATTTTTTGTGGAGTTAAATATGAGAGTTTTATAAGATCTAGTAGGCATTCTTTTGTCACTACTAGAGGTAGAAGAATTGGGTGGGTCGGGTACTGGGTCAAATGGTTGATTTGGGTTGACCCAAAATAGTCCTAATCTTTATAAATATTGTAGAATAACCACGGTAATAATCCAAAATTTTGAACAGAGGTGATTTAGGCGGTTTTATGCACGAAAAATACACTTTGGGGACTTTTTAATAATCCAAACCATTCATAGTCAAATGTCGCCAAATCCAGTCACTACTTTATGCGTGGGTATCTAAATTTTCGTTGCTAAAATGTATGTTGCATTTGCAGGAATTATGAGTTCAAACGTGGCCCATTGAACATACAAGTTCCCATCCAGACTAGTTATAGAATGTATAGTTTGTAATGCATATCTAGTATTATCATGGGAACATTCTGTAGTATCAAACTATATGGTATTTCCATATACCTTAGCTCCACGTTTAATCGTTGTTCCTGATTGGGGATCATCATATACTCTAACTTTCATCAACATCTAACACTTGTCTGGTGTTTAATGATGTTTTGTGAAGTTGAAATTATAATTGAAATGCAATAACGCGCATATGATATAAAACTTACTACATAGAGACGTTATGGATACATAAACTAGTTTTTTTTTTTAATTTTTTTTTATAAAATTTAGTAATTTGTTTGAGTAAATCATGGTTAGACATAGAAGAATTGGACAAAACCTAACAAACAAGGACTGAAGAAATGAGTTGAACTAACCATAGCTAGAATGCATTACATATTGCCTATGTTCGCTTGTTTAATTGTAGAATTTTAGTTTGGTTAGGGGTTGAACTGGCTTTGCCTCTTGGTTCGCTATTTCTCAGTGTGCGTTCGTTTTACAATCCAATGTGATTCCTCGCTCCTTTAAATTCTTACTTCATTCTCGGTCCATTGCGGACTCGGTAAACGCCCTGGTATTAAGTGAAGCTTATGAACAGAATAAATTTCATTTTTCTTGAAAACTCACCGTGTTAAGTAGCTTTGCATTTGTAAAATTTGTATATGTATTTGTTTGCACAATTTCTTAAAGTTATAAAGAATTTTGCTGCAATAAGATTTTAAATTAAGGGCCCCATTAACAATGGTTAGCTTCAAATTTACTTTAAAATGTTCATTGCTTACGGCATATGGTGTAGAGCCATTCTCATTGCCGTTCACCATCAAGAACGTCGGTAGTCCAGTGTTCTTCACCCCGACCGGTGTTCTTGGTCGGCGTCCAGCAGATCACGGTGCGTTCTCGGATTTTTCTAACGGCATGCAGCCGTTTCAACAGCTTTTCGACCGTTTTTTAAAACTTTTTATTTCGAAACCCCTCTTATTATATTCTATACATACACACTTCAAACGCATTTTAAAACACATCAACCCGCTCATTCATTATGTCCAAAAATAAAAATAAAAAACACTCAAACATACTATAAGCAAAATTGAAGCTTATTTTGAGCTCTCTCACAAATAATCAAATAAACAATGCAAAATGTGTTTATCAAACACTAATAGAGGAGCTTATTAGGTAGAAATAAGCAAATAAGAAATCAAAACAAGTACACCCAAACACCCCTTCCTTCAAATGGGTGTTTGGGGTTGTGTTTTCTAATACTAAAATTTGCTCTTTTAAATTGATGCTTTGAGAAGCATGTCTCACTTTTTATTATACACTATTTTTATTACTTTTCCATTATGTTAACGCAATGATCTCTTCAAAAATGTAATTTCAAAGATAAGTGATCAATGCAACAAAAGATTTGATTCATACACCAAACTTATGCTTTAATGTGTTTGTAGTGTGAGCTTTAACGATTGTACAGATTGATGTATGGATTAGTTTGTTGTATCTGTCAACTCTCAATCTCAATCAGCTTCTGAATGTTCATTGCCATTATACGTAGGATCGATGATCCGCGGAACAAGTTTTGCTATTTAATGTTCCGTCCTATAAACTTTGTTAAGAAAGTCCTATAAAGTTTGTTAAGAAAGACGTATATCGAATTTGTGAGGTTATTCCGCTGGTTGGTGCTTTACTTTTGTCGGGATTACTCCAGCGATTCTTCGATATTCACATGTGTGCTTTTTCTTCTTTTTTTTTTCTTTCTAAATTTGAGAATTGGTTCACAATGAGTAAAGAGAGTAAGAATAACATGGATAAAATGTTCTCCACTTTGTCTAAACAACAACTTAATGTGTTTCGCGATGTATTTGGATCACCGATGATTTTTGCCGCACTCTTCCTGGTCCGACACAAACAATTCATGATATGCCCGAAGGTTTTATCGGGTTTTATACAAAATTTTTGATAATTCAAACATCTGATTCTCTTTCTCACGTTTTCTCCTAGAATTGCTACAATGTAATGGGATCCACATTTCACAAGTTCCGCGTTAGGAGCGTAAAAAATAGGTACTTATGAAGTCCATTTTGAAGCACTTGGCAACGATCCATCTGTTCCACATTTTATAAATTAAAAATGGTTTGTGTTGGCGAATGGATTTAAGTGGAAAAAAGAAAACACCCTCAACCCTCTCATATCAAGGGCCCCCAGTAATATGTACTAGCGGATGTTCTAGGAACATTCGAACCTCAATAAGTTTCGATTTTAACTCTCCCATGAGTTCCGTATCGACCTCCTATTCGGAAGGAACCGATTCATCTTGATCCGCCGGGTTCGGTTTCCAGTCCATCTCAATCAGAACAACAGGTTTCTTAACACACAAAAACTTTATTTTCTAAACGTGCATATTATTGAAGGACTTATTAATATGGGAGGGGTGAGAGTGTTTAATGCGACCCATTTTATAAAATTTTCTAAAAAGAACCGATGGATCCTTGCCAAGTGCCCTACAATGGACTACAAAAGTACCTATTTTCTGCTCTCCTAACGCAGTTACGATGTGTGGATCCTATTATGTTGTAGCAATTCGAGGGAAAAAAAAAGGGAGAATGGGAGTCACATGTTTGCATTCTCAAAATATTTATCTAAAATTATTAGTGATACCAAATAAATTGCTAAATAAATTTAGCTCTTGATCAGACAAAGTGGAGAACATTTTATCCATATATGTAATCCTTACTCTCTTTACTCATTTTGAACTAATTATATAAAAAAAAAAGAAGCAAAAAACACAGATGTGCATATCGAAGAACCTCGAAGTGATCCCGACCAACGTAAAGCACCCAACAGGCGGAATAATCTCACAAATTCGACCGGAAAATGGTCAGAGAAAATAAAGGTAGAAAACGGAAGGTAGTAAGAAATTTAGTGTAAAGTTGAAAGGTAATTACCTTCCATTTATAATAGTAAGTAGGGAGAAAATAAAGAGATGACTGTTGGCTTTCAAAACGGTAATAAATACCACACATTTTGATACACGTGGAACACATTGGACCCACAAAATTTTGAAGAGAAAGTTTATTATCAAATCAAAGGTCAAATCAAGATTGAAATTAACTCATTTTCAAAAATAATACTTTTTCCGTCTCAAAAGTAATTATGACCTGATAGATAAACACATAGATTAATAAAAACATGATCATTACTGTTTTCTCTTTCTTACTTTTTGCAGAATGACAGTTTTACCATTTACCAATTAATTGCGGTTTTCTTTAAAGTTTGTAATAATAATTTCAAGTAAGAGTAATATGATGATCACTATCAAACTTCCATATCTATTTTTGGAAGTAGATAATTAATTTAAGACGTCTGAAAAAGAAAACAAGGACTATATTTTTGGGACGAAACAAGTATATAAAAATAAGCATATATATATATATATATATATATATATATATATATATATATATATACCCTCCTAGATTGTTGGACTTGAAAAGGTATATGGTATATTATTTCGAATCACAAATCGAATTACACATATTTGAAATATGATCATTACAAAAGTAGAATCACATGCATCCAGACCACATTTTGAAGGTGACCATCGATACAACAATATAATTAGGATCGATCTAAGAGGAGTAAACAACCTCTATACAAGGGAAGTCAATTACATCTCACGAATACCAACGTTGACTGATGTTATTGGAAAACCACATGCCTTTTGTATTACGACAACATTGTTAAAGAAACCAATAGATACTAAGATATCACACCTAAAATGGATCTTATTAAGTTGGACACTTCGACTTAAGAAAAGATATGATCTACACCACTATAAATATTATACAACTATCACGAGTAAGTCTTCGAATAACTTAATCATTTATTACTCTCTGATACTTATAAGTCAAATACTTATTTCATTTCGGAGATGGGTCAGAAGACACTCTCTCTGCTTTTTAACAGTTGCTTAGATTCGATGAAGATAGCTCGTAGAAGTTCAATCGGACCTCGCAAACAATGTCGTAGGATCATTGTTGCAATAATTGCCATGAAACAGAGTAAGTAAATTATTATTTTAGAGCACTATTAATAATTGTTAATGAATAATAATAATAATAATAATACTAACAAAATAGTAGTCACTAAATCATATAATAACTAAATTTACAGTAGATTCAAATATTTTATTTAAAGGTAGATTGTGTCATCTCTGAATCATCTTAAGATGAAGGTCAAATAAAGTGACTCAAAATATCACATACATCTAAAAGGTTCTTTTATTACTATTCATAAGCACATACAAATTGATAGTAAGGTGGAATAATAATAATAATAATAATAATAATAATAATAATAATAGAATAATGATACTAATAATAAATAAATAAATACGAAGTAATTACAACGTAAGAGCACAGGGATCGGCTACCCTCTACTCAGTGTTTAGTGAACCCTGAAAAAGAATACTGAAGCTGAAATAAGGGGTATTGGTTAAGACTGATGTTCAGTGTTCAGTTGATATATTTAATTATTTTTTGTGCAAATAAACAATAATTAACACATTGAATAAAAACGGTACTTTCATGAAATTAAAAAAAGTCCTACAAATACATAATTAAAGGACAATAATTAAAAAATAATAACTAAAAGACGGTAAATTAAAGACAATTATTAAAACGACTAAGGCTTAAACGTCTCCCGCTTCTGATCCCGAGCCCGATCCCGCTCATGATGCCGATCGCCTCCACCTAAACTTGACTCGAATCTTTTCCTTTTCCATATTAAGAAACCACACGTCATCTTTCGACAAGCCGTTTGTTAATATCTTTAATACCCTCATTCCTTTGGCTATGTCTCGCGTACGATATACATTCGTTTTATTTTGAGTCATTTGTTCAGAGTTTGAAGTGATTGAGTTATCAAAAGGAGGGCGGGATGAAGCGCCAAAATCGGAAGAGGTTTTAACACTCTTTGGAAGTCTTGTTTTTTTCCGGCGGCTGCGGGTTCAATCATCACCAAAAAGGATGGCGTTCGGGCATTCTTCATCCTTCGGCCGATTGTTCCGATGGTGACGCTTGTGATTGCTTCAATAGCATGAATTCGTGGTACTATTAGGGTGTCATTTGAGAATATTGTTGACTTGTTTGGGGATGTAGTGTAAATTGAGTTGATGGAGCTTGCGTTTGTGGTATTTGGTATGTTTGGCCAAACCTCAACATTTGGGTGTTCGACGAGATTGGTGTTGTGGGGGTGGTACGATGGTGAAAATGGATTCCGCACACTAAAATTCCGCACTCTGAAAGAAAAGGAAAAAAAAGCCATTGAACGCAGTGAAAGTTGCTAGAAGACGAGACAAAAAGAGCCGGTTGAAATTGAACAAATATTAAACGCCGGTTAGATATCGTGAACGCCTGGTCCCAGCGTCAAGGTCTTCAACGTCAACACCCTTCACTTCTCCCTCCCTGTGCTCTAAAGAAAAGAGCCATCGTACAATTACAGAGCAGGAACAGCAGATATAGTCGTACTTAAATTGACCATCTCCATTCCCAAAGATCCTGAATATATTCTGAGTAAAACACTCATATCTCTCCCCCAAAGACCACCTTTCATTACATTCAAATCAACCAAACTCCACAGTATAAATGAATCTATCACTCACATATTCCCCAAATCTTCAGTTTTCTCTCATTAAAACGTCACCGTTTTCATCCAGATCCTTCAAACCTGTTCCTTTATTTACAAACTTCACTCGTAATCCGAAAATTAACTCCAGGAATTCATTTATTTCTGGTAATTACCCGATCAGAGCTCAAAAGTTGGCTCAAAACAACACTTCAACTGATGATGATGACGGTTTTGTTCTTGAAGACGTTCCTCATTTGACTAATTTCCTACCTGATTTACCGGTAATTGCTTTATCCCTTGACATTACTGTTTGACTTTTCCAAGTCAATCATTTTAAGTTTTTAGTTATGAAATTGATAGATATGTACATGAAATCTGTGCGATCATGTTAGTTACAAATCCGTAATTGCCACAAAAATCGGAGCCTGAATTCATTCCTAGTTTCTTGGAGAATCAAATTTCACTTATTTGAGTATTAGTACTAGAATAATACACATAACTCTGTTCATTGTAATGACGTGTATGTATATATTTATCGTTTGCAACGAATATAGTGATCATAATAGTTTTACAAGATATCTCACAACGAAGGAACATATTTCTACCATCAGCATCCAACTTTGGATGTTTGTTGCTCAGAATTAATCGAATAAAAATGTAACCTGAAATACCTAATAAAAACCTCAGCCTTACATCAAATCACAAATACGATAGTGAGTGTCACACACATGGATGTTGCTCAATAAACAAGGATTGTACATTATTGAACAAACATGACTAACATCTGTCACAATATTATTCTTTCAAGAAGACTAATCATGTATGTAGTGGCGGGTGGTTTAAATATAAGACTTTGGAACTTCATGCCATGGTGTGCAGTAGTGTCATGGTCCAATTTTTGAGAAATGAAGTTGCTCTATTTTCATAATTGTTGCTTTTAATCATATAATTCCTTTTGTTTTGTGCAAGTTTGGAGTATACTTTTACTAATGCAAAAAGTCCTTTTGGTAGTTGTTAATCGTTTTCTTCATATTTATTCTTGCAGACCTATCCAAACCCATTAGAGTACAGCCAAGCCTATGCAATTGTTAAGTAAGTTTATACTCTGTATTTTTTTATTTTATTTTGGTTATCGTTATATTATAAGCATACCTTATTCAATGGTCTCTGAAACCGTCCTTGTACATGTATATGACTAGTTCTGTATCTTACTAAATGATATATTACCATCTTCTTCAGGAACACTTATGTTAGCCCTCATGATGTTGTAGCTCAGCAAGTATGTGAACTATTTCTCTTGACCTATACCTAGTACCCCTTTCACCACCGGTCTAATCTGGTAACCGTGACCTCTTATTGTAGATAGTTGTTCAGAAAGGCAGTCCGAGAGGAGTGCACTTTCGGCGTGCAGGACCTAGGGAGAAGGTACTTTTTAATATTTCAGCTAGTTTGGACATTTGTTCACTTTAGTCTAAGCATTTTTGTTTTATAATGTTAGATTTTTTTCAAGCCGGAGGAAGTGCGAGCTTGCATTGTGACATGTGGTGGTTTATGTCCAGGGATCAACACAGTGATTAGGGAGATTGTATGCGGCTTGAATTATATGTATGGTGTCAATAATATTCTTGGCATTGAGGTTGGTGCAGAAGTTAAGTTAATATGTAAAATTATATTTCCATTTTGTGGCTCCTATTTCCATTTCTTATCATGTTATGTAAACAAGATCCGCTTTTATATGACTTATATATTTGTTTCTTCTCAAATCATGTGTATGGAACCCATTAATTACTGACAACAATTATTCTTTGTTCCAGGGAGGGTATAGGGGTTTCTATTCAAAAAACACCATGGAACTAACTCCAAAAACTGTTAATGATATCCATAAACGTGGTGGTACCATTCTTCAAACTTCACGAGGAGGTCATGATACCAACAAGATAGTTGATAACATCCAGGACCGTGGGATAAATCAGGTGAATGTTATTTCCCTCCACATCAAGGTTGGTAGCAAATTTTTAACGTTTAAAAGGACTCATAAAGAAACCTGGTGTTCCAGGTGTACATAATTGGAGGTGATGGCACTCAAAAAGGAGCAGCTGCCATCTACAAGGTGATTGCTTGTTTAACGTTTATATTCATTTTTGCTTGACTTGTCATTTAAGCCATATGTTGTAAGATTTTAGTTTTGATTTTATTTATAAGGAAGTTGAAAAGCGCCGCCTCCACGTGGCAGTAGCTGGTATCCCCAAGACAATCGATAATGATATTGCTGTAAGTTCTCTGGACTATTTTTATTCTTTCAATATAGTGGAGGCTAACACTACATACTTATTTCAGGTAATAGACAAATCTTTTGGATTTGATACTGCTGTCGAGGAAGCTCAAAGGGCAATAAATGCTGCACACGTGGAGGTGGAGAGTGTTGAAAATGGAGTTGGTATAGTGAAGCTAATGGGTCGATACAGTGGTAAGTATGTTGAGCAGTGGAAAAAGATATTTATTCTTATTGATATGATGTCGAATACATTGCTCTTAATTCTTCCAAATGTATCTTACCTTTCAGGATTTATTGCTATGTTTGCTACGCTGGCTAGTCGAGACGTGGTAAGAACTCAAGTAACTAAACAGGGAATCAAGGAACTTGAGAATATGTTGATCTAGAATCTACATGGAGTCATTTTTAGTATACAACTATTAAGTGAGGCATAAAGGTGGCAAGATGGATAAGGCAACTTTGGCAACGGGTCAAAATCTGTTTGGGTTAAAATAGGTTATTATTAGTAAAAGTCATAACAGTCCGGGTAAGGTTGACCCACAGACATTTTTTCCATTTCTAATAAAGGATTAAAGAGCTACTTATGATTACAAAAATAATTCAAATTTTTGAATAGAATTCTTAGGTGGTTGTGCTTTAAAAATAGGCTGGGGATGACTTTCAACTTGTTTGACCTGTTTGATCGTTTGAGCCGGTCACCTTCTAGCTATATTTTTTATTTGACCTAACATCCAAATTGACCAGTTTACAAGTAAAATGCTTCCAAATTGCCACATCTAGTGAGGAATAATCAAAATAATGATTTGTAATTGACTAATTGTTCTCCTGCACACATTTCTCTATACAAGATGTTAATAGGTCTGGATTGTAACAGGATTGTTGCTTGATTCCAGAGTCTCCATTCTATCTGGAAGGGCAGGGTGGTCTTTTTGAATTTGTTCAACAGAGGCTTAAAGAAAATGGGCATGTTGTGATTGTGTTAGCAGAAGGCGCGGGCCAGGATTATGTTTCTGAAAGTGTTAATGCAACTGAGGAGAAAGATGCATCTGGAAATAAGCTACTTCTCAATATTGGTCTATGGTTAACTCAGAAGATAAAGGTATAGTAAGGGGTGTCCGCCTTTTATCATTAATACGGGTGGCAATTTCTACCAATTTATATGAAAATGGGCCTATTTGGGTTTTAATGGGTAAATTAAAAAAACATATCTCAAAATGAAATGGGTCAGATGGGTTGAGCGGGTTATACAGGTCAAAAGTCGTCTAAACGATAACAGGCTAGTGTGCATTGAAATGCTTACAACATCCTACATTGTATTCCTTTAAAAGAGTTATGTTATTATCTGTTAATATATTTCTAATCATCCTTAGTACGTTAGTTAATTAATTATATGATTAAAAAAATGCCAAAAAAGTGTAGATGGGTTGGCACTTGGCTCAACCTGATCTGACCTGTTCCGGGTTGAACTACCCATAAAGTTACCTGTTCGGACCAGAACCCATTTTGAGCCATTATAACAATCGCTAGGCGGGGACTAATTGTCCGACACCTTGTAGGGACTAATCGGATTGGACTTTCTTTTTACATTTAAATAATAAATTTCAAAATTATATGTGTAATTATAGAATAGAACCATAAACATAAACTGATAAACATAAATATAATTGTCTAGAAACATAAACATAAACATAATTGTCTAGAAACATAAACATAATCGTTCAATTGTTCAAATACTTCAAGTTTGACCAAGTTTGACGTTGACCGATTTTCACCGACTTTGACCGATTTTCACCGACTTTGACTGATTAATCTCAACTTTGATCGAATTATCCCGACTTTGGCCCATTGACCGACGTTGACCACTGTTGATCGACTTTTAAGTCAGATTAAGGCTAGTCGAGTCGGAGTAGCCATAAATCCCGATTAATCAGGGATTAATTCTGACTTTTACAACCCTCTACCCAACCCACCTGTTTTCCCACCTCTAATCATTATTAAGCTTTCTTAGCTAATCATTTTGAACCGTTACCTAACCTGCCTGCTCATTTCTTTGCTTAGAACACAGCAGTGACTATTACACAATACTAGTTCATTCTTTGTACATTAATGTGTAAATCTCATTGAGTTTCATGTCACAGGACCATTTCACAACGGTGAAGAAAATGCCTATAAATATGAAATATATAGGTATTTTTTGAAACTAAATACCATAGCTACTTCACCTCTCATGAGTTTATTATTTTATTTCCTTCGGTATCATTTACTTTGTGTTATCTCCATGTAAGTTTATGTACCTTCCAGATTTATGCTCTTCTGTAACTATCATATTCTGCAGATCCAACGTACATGATCCGTGCTGTTCCAAGTAACGCATCAGATAATATTTATTGCACGCTTCTTGCTCAAAGTGCAATTCACGGGGCCATGGCAGGATACTCGGGTTTTACGGTTGGACCTGTCAACAGCAGACATGCATATATTCCAATTTGGGTAAGCGGTACCATTACGTTTACAATACAAAACAGAACGACTTTCAAAGTCAAAGCAAAGGCACCCCTGTTACTCTATCTTTGTCAATGACTTATGTTAATAATTTTAAATGCAAAATAGCATAAAAACTGTTCATGGGTGGCCCAACCCATTTTGACCAGCATTAAGTATTTAGCCGTTTTGACTGAACATGTCTTGACCTTTTATCGTCGCAGCCCATTTTGCCACCTCTACTAGTTAGCAGGTATAGGTTAGGCCAATTTTAAATCGATATATCTGTAGATACAGTTACACTAACACAGAAAAGAATGCACAAGTTGAAAAGGATAGATAGAATTGCATAGTATGTTGTCATTATATTCTGGTTCAGTTTGAAATATTGTTAGAAATCTTCTCCTGCACTAATAATAATCTCCATGTAAACCTTATAAAGTGTATTGCACAACTTATTGCAGCGTGTGACTGAGGCTACAAATGTTGTCAAATTGACGGACAGGACGTGGGCTAGACTTCTTGCTTCTACTAATCAACCCTCTTTCTTGAACCAAAATGAATAGATTTGATTGTGATACTCGATTGATTCTTGCAATCAAGTGGCTGTTTTCCCATGAGGTGGCAAGTCATCCGCACCACCTTTCACATTGGTTATATGTCGTAGATGAATTTTAAAGAAGTTAGCTTTTAAAGGTTGGGTTTTTCTTCTCTTCTGTTCGTCTTGAAGGTATACAAGAAGTAGGTTCCATTTTTTATTACATTATGTACATTGAAACTATGCCACCTACAGAGGGCAAATTGGGCAGACTGATTTGAGTTCTGCGAAACGGGTAATTTTACGGTCAGGTTGATTCTAAACACATTTTTTTCAAGTTCTTCTAGTCTTTTGTAAGTGATTCATGATGTTGCATATGTGTGCTTAGTAAAGTAATTTGAGTTATGAATTTGTTAATCGTTATATTAAACGAAATTTGATAATTTAATTTAAGATTTCTACTACT
This sequence comes from Gnaphalium uliginosum, assembly GCA_963930675.1. Classification (NCBI taxonomy): domain Eukaryota; kingdom Viridiplantae; phylum Streptophyta; class Magnoliopsida; order Asterales; family Asteraceae; genus Gnaphalium; species Gnaphalium uliginosum. Next base: position 21,022,245 of record OZ005684.1, read on the forward strand.
GATTCTAGATATTCCGTATAACATTTACAACTCTTACAATATACGTATAGATGTATTATTATCACTAGTTGGACAATGATTAGAATCTAGTCAATGAAACAATAGATAAACATATGATTGATTATATATGTATTATTTCCAGTGCTTTAAAGACGAAAAGGGGTTAACCGTCCGATTGGAGTCATTCCTGAAATGTCCTGAAATGACGGTGACAACGAAGATTCATTTGAATGTGAAATGCATTAAACAATTAGTATGATGTTTATCTACACTGTTGAAACCACAAAAATCACAGATTAAATGGCCTCCCGGCAGATCGACATCAAGTTATTTCTTCACGTACTATAAATTGTGTTCGCATGAACAAAGAAGAGATCATACATTTGTTATAGTCTCTGTTTTTGATCAGATGTAGAAAATTGTTCAAATACATGTGCAAGATGTATCTGGGAATTAAGCTAGGGAACTAATTTTACTGCTAAAGAAATAATAAATCGTGTACACCAAGTAGCAAGTGATTAGCACTAGTAAAAAACAGTAGCTATAAATAGTAAATTCACAATTATTTGTGCTTATGTCATTAAATTTATTTTGGATTAAACCAAATTTTAAACTATTGAAAGGTTGGAATTCAACAAAAATAAATAAATTGAGAACCACGTACGTACAATACAATTGAGAACTTTGTGTTTATGACTTGTGCGACTGCATTGCATTGAGAAATTAATTAATAATTACACTATCTGAATTTGGTCGACCCGTCGAGAGAACTCATTACTAGCCGGGAGGTAGATTTTATAGCCGTGCTAAGCACGACCCATATTAGCTTTTGTAACTTTTATATATTGAAGCGAGTTGTGCATCTGTACAAACGTATCAATATAATCTAAATGGTAATACTTGGTGTGAAGATGATTATGATAAAAAAAAAATGATGCAATATTTCATAGGAAATCAATGCATATGAATATCTTTGAAAAACTATTAATTGAAACATAAAAAATATTATTGGGTTTAGATAACAATTTCATTAACACGTTTACCAACACGTATAATAATTGCATTGAAAAACTAATATATTTTATAATAGAAAATAATATAAATACTATTAATGAGTTTGTAATAATATTTTGAGTCTCAGTAGGCTATGAATAGTTGTTATCACCTTTGATGATTGTATGGAAGTGCTTTTTATAGGGGGAAGGGAGAAGAGTTAATATTCATCACGAACAATATTACAATTAACAATCAAAATATCAACAAAAAAAATATTTTTACCAATAAATAGTAATCAAAATCGATGCTATAAAAAATATATTAACGGAAGAATTTCATTTTAAGTAATAACATAAATTGATGAATATTTATTTAATAAATTGTTAACATTCATTACGATGAATATTAAAACATCACCTTATTTGAAGAATATTTTTAATTTTTAACATTAAGCACCATGAATGTTACTAACATTCACCGTGATAGATATTAACAATTTTGGATCTGATATTCATAAATTTATATTATAATCTGCAATAAAAATTTATCAAGGAAGCTTAACATTTATAACATTGATTCTGATTAGTATTTACTAAATTTCACTTCATTTTTTTTTGTGAGATTTGTATTTTTGAAGTTAAGATGCTCCGTGATCAATAATAACGCTTCCACCTCAATTTTTGTAAGTATTATTTTATTAGTTGTATTAATTATTATAATTGTATTTGGAGATTTAATACAAATAATGAGTTGGGTTGAAAATATATATGAGAAACAAGTTGTGTGGCTAGAGTGTGAGTTTTAAAGTCTTGAGAGACTAAGATGTAAACATAAAATGTTAGAAGGGATTATGTGTTAAATGAGAGAGTATTGGGGACTAAATTATAAATAAAATAAAGTATTATTCATTTTAATTAAAAAAAAAATCTGGAAAAAACCACATGTTTTGTGTGTGTGTGTGTTCCAGAGAGAGAGACGAGAAGGGGAAAGGAGAGAGCAAAAGAAATCATAAAAATTGAGCTGAGATTCATGTATGTTTGAGCTTATAATCTTCTTATTCATTATTCTTGAGGTCCATAAAAGATTTGAGGTGTTGCTTGAGCTAGAATAATCAATGTTTGCAAGGTAAGTAATGGGGAAGAGGTTTATAAGATGGCAACAATTAGATTACACGAGTAATAATCAAGTAATGTGTGCCATCTCGAGGTGGGAATAAGGTGTTGCCATTGTGACATATGAGGTGTTCAATGTGCACATCTAAATGGTGGAGAGTAAGGGGGACATTGAGGCTTGAGAAATCTCAACTGTTATGTCTTGACACCATTAGATTATACTCCTTTGAGTAGGAGTCAAAACAAGTTGCACATTAAGGTTCCTTAATCATGAGTATTGTTTATTGTTTTATTGTTGTTGTTGCTTATATACCCATTACTTACTAAGCATGAGGCTTACCCTTATTATTATTGTTGTTGTTGATTAGGTACTTCAAGCGAGTCAAGGGGTAATTTTGGCAAGGAGCCAAAGGACGATTAGTGGTAGACTTGCTATTGAGTTAGTAAGTCAATCCCTTTTGTAAATCATGCTCTACTAATGTTGAAAGTCCCTTTTGAGTAAACTTTGATCATTTGAGTATGATTATTATTTTGAGTAAACTTAATCCTTGTTTAAATTGATATCTATAAGAGTTTTATAATGTTATGGGTCAAGTGTACACATGTGGATATTTGGTCATGGTTATGACAAGTTGATTGTGTTTAGTTATAAAAATTGGTTGGAAGTAAACAAAAGTGTGTTTTATATGTAATTAGAAGTTTATGTTGTAGGTTGATATTGAGTTGTCTATTAAGGTTGAATTTTGATTGATTGAGTCTTGATTAGTTTGTGGAATTTGTTAAATTGAATTTGTCTAAGTTGGCCTATAAAACTTGATAATTTTGGTTATTTTACAAAGTGATTATGAAGTGTTTTTGGTGGTAAAAATTTTGGACAATAACTCGATTCTTGTTGGTAAAAATATGCAGAAAATGTGTTGGATCAAAATTGGACTTCTGATGTACTTGCAGGCTACTCGGCGGGTAGGCCTTGTACCCGTGGGGTACTAAATTTACCCGGTGGGTGTACCCAGCGGGTAGGCCTTGTACCCGTGGGGTACACTATTTGAAATTTGTTACGGAAGGTGGGTCTTTAATGAGTACCCGGCGGGTACCTGCCAACTTTCAAAATTGTTTTAATTTGAGTCTAAATCAATTGTGTAATCGTCTTATTGAGTTTATATATTTACATTTGAGTTGTGGGGCTTTAATAAAGGTGTTTTTATATCGAGATATAAAAAAGGGGCGTTTCACAATCATTGTGGACGAATGCTAACGAATAATTTTTCAAAGAAACTTCTAATATTCATTTCGGTTAACATTCATTAATGATGAATGTTACAAAATTCTCTTAATATTCATCATATGATATTATAAGTTATAGAAAGTAGTTTATCTATGAATATCAGTAGGTATAACATCGATTTTGATTAATATTTCGTAGTATTTTTTTTTTTTTTTTTTTACATTTGATTATCATTAATTGCGAATGAATGGTTACTTCCCTAGTTCTCTCAAAAAATTGTTTCCCTCTTGATCCTTATATCTATCTATATAACTAATTGAGGATAATTTATTTCCTATGTGTCACCCCTATTTTGTTGACAAATAAGCGAAAATTCTATGTGTCATTATCTTAACTTTCCAAAAAAATCCTACATGTCATTGATATTGAAAATGCTTTTGAATCCATCTAATTCTTAGCTAAAAATTCTCACAATAAAATTATCACTTAAAAATTCTACAAATCGTATTGAAAAAACTCCAAAAGTGCGACATATTACATATCCCAAATGAAAAGTTACGGAGATCCAGACTTTTAAACTCAAATTTTCACATGACACTTTATTATAATTAATTAATTAATCTATCTTTCAAAAAGTTTTGTACTATATTTTATTATTGTGCCCATTTAATTAAAGTTCTAATAGGATTATTCATTATTATTATTAATATTAGTAATAATATAATTGTAATATATTATGTAAAAATTGACTATATATTTATGTTTTGATTCATATTTGATTCATATTAAGGAGACATATGTATAGTCAATACTACATTAATTATTTGATGTTGATCAATCATGATTAACTTATTATGCATTTTAAACCCTTAATATTTTCATGTATACAAGTTAACCCGTATTTTACACTAACAACATATATATATGTTAGGTGTTGTTAACAAAAAATAACATTTTCGCATTATGTATTCGTAAAATCGTTATACTTTTACATGTATCATTTTTCAATGTATTTATGTTTATGCTAGCCGTGCATCGCACGGGCATAAAACCTAGTTATATATATAGGAGTGAGATAAAGGGAGAATGAATTTTAGGGAGAGAAGAGGGAGAATAATTTTTTGGTACTATTGTTAAGTTTTTTTATTCTAAATTTCAATTTTTTAATACTATAAATTTTTGAATCATAGCAACAAAAGACTAAATCTTATTAATAAAATATTGAACCAAAGCAATAAAATATAGAATTATATTAATAAAAATTTAAATCATATCAATAAAGTATTGAATTATAGTAAAAAATTCTCCTCTCTCTTCTCTCTTTAAATTTCATTCTTTTTTGATCTTGTTTATATATATACTAGGCCTTGAGCCCGTGCGATGCACGGCTATTTATAAAATACAATTATATTAATTTGTAAGTTGAATGTTGTTAATTAAAAAATACAATTATCATTGTGATAATGATTAGTAACATAAATTAAACTATAATGGGTGAACTTGTATTTATTTTTCATCAGTTGATACATCAAGTATGATGTAGTCTCCTCATTTCCTTACAAGCGGTGGAAATTTGAGTCTCTGTCCATTTATCATGGTAACATCGATCTTGTCACCATTTGAATGACAAAAGTAACAGCCATTAATTGCAAAGTTATGTTAAGTTTTGATACATTTGTTGAGCCCTTGCGATGCACGGTAATTTAAAAAATAAAATTAATCATATGTTTTTTAAGTTTTCAATTGTATTAATATTGTTGAAAATTTATTATTGAAACTCAACAGTAACGTATACCAAAATGTACAGAAAATAATCAATTTTATATATTTTATTAAAACTAATTTCCTTAAACTTAGTATTTGATAATGATAATATTAAATAATTTCAATGTATGAGATATCGGTACGAATATAAATTTATTTTTTATGTAGGTAAAAATTATTATTTATTAAATGTAATGCTTAAATTTAAAAAGCTATTAAAATAAATTATAATAAAGAATGTGTTAGGAATTATGAAGATTTTTAAGGAAAAACTAATTTGATGTTGTTGTTTAATTAGGTGAGATTTAGAAAAATGTAGAAAGATAATGTGACATGGCTAAAAAATAAGAATTTGTTTTTGTTTTATATATATATATATATATATATATATATATATATATATATATATATATATATATACTAGATATAAACTGTTAGGTCTTGAAGGTCCCAAAACTTAGATACAGATTAAATAACATGTATTTAATATATTAGTTTATATCTAAGTTATATCAAACAGGTTAATTTATCAAGGCGGAAAACAAGATAAATTAAAGCACATAATATATTATAAATTTAAAGTTTTATTCACAATAAATGATTTATCTTACAATGAAGATAGAGTATTCAAACACACACATATTGTTTGAATACGATCCAAGTAGTATACTATGATACAATTATCACTACAAACTTAACAGTAAGTGTGGTAATGCTTTTAGCCTAAGCTTTAAAGGTCTTGTATACTATTTTTCTTGGATACTTCTTTGTGGTGCTTTTGAGCTGCTATTTATAGAGTTGAGTATCAACTCTTTTATCCAGCTCAGTCAGTTGTCCAAGGAATAACAAATTCATCTTGGGCAACTTTGCACTTTTCCCTTTTTGCTTTTCTTGAAAATAGAAAAAGCAAAAGGTAAAAGGTTTCTTTGCTGAGAAGAAAACCTTTCTTCGATGTTTGACTTTGCTCAAACATCTCTTCAGTTGTACCATAGCCTAAAGGTACGAAGAACTTCGTTTGTACGATTGTACTTTCGTTCTTCAATCTGTGCTCTTCAGTCTGTGATCATCAGTCTTTGATCTTCAGTCTGTGATCTTCAGTCTGTGATCTTCAGTCTGTGATTTTCAGTCTGTGATCTTCAGTTTGTGAATCCTTCTGTCTTCAATCTTCATTCTTCAGATGATGAATTCATAAGTCTTTAAATAGAGCACGGCTTTCAGTCTGTGAGAATTCTTCAGTATGTGGAGCACAGATTCAGAAACACAGACTTAGGAAATCACTAAGTTTTTCCCGAATACAACTGAGTTAGATTTTGACTCCTCAGATTTATAACTTGGGTTTGATCATTGTTTTTCCCAACAATCTCCCCCTATCTGATGATGTCAAAATCTATTTACAAAAGATAATAGAGAAATAATAAATACTAAAGTGAAACATAACATATGGATCAAGACTTATATACATAATTTCAAAATCATAGTCGGTTCACAAAAATATTACAGTTATTACATGAGATTGTAAATAGTATAAATCTAACAATCTTCAATCTTTTCTCTAAGCCCTGATCTCTTTGATCTTTTTCACTTTCCTCTTCAACAACACTTCCATTTCCTTATCAGATTTTTCTTCAAATTCTTGATACTCCAGGATGATCTTCTTGCAGATGTCTTCAAATCTAATCATCATCCTGATCTTGGAAAGGTTGTTGAGTAACCAGCTAATTAGTCTTCTTCTAAATGGCTTGGCTTGAGAATGTTTGCATTCCTTCAGCAGGGCAATGCAATGCAGCAGAGATTCTCCATACAGTTTGTTTTGATCCTGGAAGCACTCTATCCCATTGATATCTCTGTAGCACAGACCTTCAACTTTGTCAATCTGGACATAGGATTTATCGATAAAAACGATACCTTTTGGTAGAGGATCCTCCCTTCTCTGCTCATTCTCTGTAGATAACCCAGCCGAATTCTTCTTTATTACAAAGTTGTTTGCTATGCAGAACAACTTGTATTCTTCTTCTGAGATAAGCCCCAGACTGAGAACTAACTCAATCAGGTAAGATAGCTCATCCAGAACTTCTTTCTTCAAATCTTTGTCAGCTTCACTCTTCAAAAGATTAGCAATGGATTGCCATTCTTTAAGTCCTAGAGTGTACAGGTCATCCACCCATACCATTTTTGAGCTCTTGGTCAAAGTCAACTCCAGCCTCAATTTCTGTCCAATCTTATTCAGATGACAGTTTTTAATCTTCTGCTTGAGCTTTGACTTTCTGAAAGTGGATTGTAGCTTAGCTTTTAGGCTTTCTATCTTCTGTAACTTTCTTGACAACTCTGCATCTTCTTTGATCTGTTGCTCAACTTGACTCCTTCTGGATTGAGTCTGTGAACAACCTTCATCTTCTAATTCTTTGGAGATCATGTCAACAAATCTTGCTTCCTTCAGCTTCTTCTCTTCTTCAGTTAATACATTTAAGTATTCAGTTAAAGACATACCTTGAGCAGTAGCTTCTTGTTGCAAGAGTTCATCCTGTAGATTTGACAGTTCAGGATTTCTTGTACCAGCAGCATGATCATCCACCATCTTCTTGATCTTGCTCAATCTCTCCTGCTTGGATAATGCAACCTCTTTGCCCTTACCCTTAACCATATCTTGTTCCATAGCAGAACTCGACCCAGGATATGTGCTTATCAGATGAGCACTTCTCCATTGCATTCTGTCTTCAAGTTCACTTCTACCTGGAGGCAGTATTCTGGTTGTGGTTGTTGGTCTAGCAGGATTGGCTTCAGCTTGGATGGCTTCAGCACTGATGATTAGAGCATCAATGCTTGCTGCTTGTTGCTTTGAGCTCTGAGTCTGTGATGAATGCTGTGTCGCAGTCTGTGCAGGTTCAGAGGGCACAGACTTAGACTCTCCAGTCTTGACTTTTGAGGCACCTTCATCTACACCTCCAAAAGTATCATCATCTTCATCATCATCTGATCTTCTAAATACTTCAGACTCAGAACTGCAATCAGGATTGATGGCATCATCATCTTCATCATCAACTTCCTGTTCTTCTGCCAGCTTCACAAATTGATCCCAGGTCTTGATCCCCTTCATCTTTGGTTGGGAATCAAAGATATCCCTTTCAGGAATCCTCCTGGCCATTCTTTTTATTTTCCTGGCTCTTTTGATTCGCAGAGGTTGAACATCTTCATCTTCTTCTTCCGTTGGTCTTTTTAACTCCATCTGACCTAGGCCTGAGATAGTTGCTATTGGGTCTATGTGTAAGACAATAGTTGACTCCCCCTGAGTCTGTGCAACCATCTCAGTATGTTCACCTGCCTGCAATCCTTCTGGTTCCCCTCAGTCTGTGCACTCATGTTTTCAGTCTATGGCACAGACTGAGCTTCAGTCTGAGACTTCACCCTAGCACTTTCGGGTCCATCATCTCCATCATCTCCCTCACTGATATCTCCCCCTAAATCTAAGGATTTATTATTTAATGAATTATCTTTTGGGGTTTTAGCTTCTGCAGACCCAAACTTCATCTTCTCCCCCTTTTTGACATCAGCAGCTAAGCTTGAGAGGGTGGTCTGCATTTCATCTAACCTATTGGATACCTTTTGCTCCAGCATATCCACTTTATCCACCATGGTAGAGACTAGATGTATCATCTTCTCTAGCTCTTTCTTATTATTATCGAACTCAGTCTGTACCCATTAAGACAACTTGGTGATGGCAGAAAGCACATCATTAAGTGTACTAGAAGGCACAGACTGGGTCTGGTTGGAAGGGTTAGAATTGGGTGATGGAATATGTTCCTCACTTGACTCATGTTGAAACTGAGCAAGATCACTGGAATCTTTTGGTGTTGTACTCTTTGCCTCACTTTGTGTCCTGTGCATGGAAAAGCGATCATAGGCATTGAGTGGTGTAGTTGTGTTTCCCTCAGATCGAATCCGGTGATAGGATAAGACATCATTGGAAAATGATTGTGTTGCATCTGTTGCCTCAAATAGTCCCTGGTGTAAAGGAACAATATCACTGGCAACGAATGTGGAGGTTGGTATGCCTTCACTAACCATCTGGTGATAAGATGGTAGATCATCAAGCAAAGAAGTGGAGATCTGTGCCTCAGTCTGTGACATGATTGGGGCATTGGCGATCTGTGCAGAGAGGTGTAAGGAAAGACTCACTGGAATGTGAACTAGTACATGACTAGTGGTCAATATGGGTTCAGCCATTGTGAGTGGGGTAAAGAGGGGGGGTGGTAGTGCTCAGGATTGGAGCATCTTCTTCAATGCATACTACAGGAGTCAGTATAGTAGCAGTAATGAGGGTATCCAAGCTGACTAATCTAGGTTCAGGTTGGGTCAGTTGGGTAGCCATTGGCACCACAGACTCTAGCAGAGCTGTAATGGAATGGTCTACAGCACTGGAAGGTATTCTATTGACATCCAATTCCATGGATGATGATTCCATTTGTACTATACTTTTGGGGGTTGAGTCTGGTGATTCCTCCAGAGTGAGTGGTGACTCATCTGAGTTGGTTTGTTTGTGACTCTCTTTTGTAGGTGAGGATGGGCTAGGATAAGAAGGTTTATCTATATCCATCTCCTCAGGTGAAGAAGAATTACTACCTTCATCTTCTGTTGAAGATGGAACAGACTCAACAATGTTTGAGTCTGACTCCAAGTGCACAGACTGAGTTGAGTCTGTGTTAATGGAGTCTGTGTGCTCTGCTTCAGCCACACGATCTTCAACAGTCTGGGCCTCAGTACCCTCACTATCACTTGAATCATCACCCTCCATAGATGCAGAAGCAACATATGGGTGATCAATCCATTGCTGCATAGCAGCAGTGATAGGTGCTCCAGTAAGTGGAACCGGATGGTTAAACACTTTATAGGTGAGCACGGGTACGGGTATATCTGCAATTTTACTGTTAAAGGATATATATACAGACCCAGATAATCTGGATTGGATGCACAAGGAGAGTAACCTTATAAAAGGTACATTAAAAATTCTGTTAGACTCATTCACCAGTTTTAAAATTTCTTGAAAATACAACTCTGTAAAGTTGATGTTTAAACCAGTGATGAATGAGCTTAACAGTTGAGTTTCAAACTCATTTAGCTCCCCTGTGCTACCAGATTTACCTCCTAGACTTCTAATGATGTCAGAGATTAAAAATTTCCATCTAGGGGTGAATCCTGACATCAAGATGGTGCCTTTTTCTTTGGTATATCCAACCAAAGTAAGAGAAGCCCTTGCTACTTCTTTGGTTGGAATATGTTCAAAATGATTTACCAAAGGCAAGTCTAAGACATTCCTAATTAACTCCTGATCAATGGTAACTTCCCGTTTACCATGATCAATAGTACCCGTAATTGCAGTATTGGTACTATTTGCGGAGCAAGTATACCACCATTCCATAAGAAAATCAGGATATATTTGAGGAAGAGTGTTGAAAAATGCTCCCCTTAAAGGATGAGCAGACATAAAGTTTGTTAATTCCTCAAATCCTTGGTTCTTTTTAGAATCAGGGATGGAAATGGTATCAACTTGATTATTTATACAGAGATTTACCTGTTTACCCTGTTTAAAGGGTTTAGCCGCGGCGATATTCTTAGGTGCAGTGTAAACCCATTGGTCAGCCATTTTTTAAGATGATTTCTTGAGATTGATTTTGAAAATGGTTGAGCAATGAAAGGTTAGGGTTCAGAAACTTTGTGTATTTTTGGTATGCAAGTACTAGTGAAGAGAAAAAGAGAAAATCGGAAATGGGTATTTAACGAAATTAAATTTCCGTTAAACGGGACCCACTGATTGTTATCCCTTTTACTGTAGCAATGAGGCTCAGGCACGTGCAACTTTTTGTATTGAGCAGATAAATGAACAACAAGCACCAAAATTTTAATGATTATTGCCATAAAATTGGTATAAGCAATGAATGCAAAGATATTGTTGTTTATTTATTTTTTTATTTTTTTTATTTTTTTTTTAAAATAAAATAAATTTAAAAAAAATAAAATTAATAAAAACAAAATAAAAAAAACAAAAGAAATCCAGTCAGAGTGTATATTGTTAGTCTGTGCAGTGAGTCTGGATGACGTCACACAGACTGAACCATAGAACAGACAGACTGAGAGAAAATAATAGAATTGTAAAATCTTTTTGGTATTTTCTTTGATTTATGTACAAAAAATCTCCGAGTCTGTGCTATTTGATTGTATGTAAATGAAGATACAGACATACAGACTGAAAGGCAGGCACAGACTGAGAGTTTGAATCACACAGATTCAAAAGCTTTACTTGGGGTTGAGCATTCTTAGTTGACCAAGCAGATATAAGAATCTATCTTCATTAAGAGGTTTAGTGAAGATATCATCTAGTTGGTCATTCGTGGGCACATATTTGAGAATCACTTTATCTTTCTCAGCCCAATCTCTGATAAAGTGATGTCTGATCTCAATATGCTTTGTCCTGGAGTGAAATACAGGATTCTCAGTGATGGTTATGGCACTTTGGTTATCACACATGATTGGAGTTCTTGTAAACTCCAAATCATAGTCTGCTAGTTGTTGTTGCATCCACAGCAATTAGGCACAACAACTACCAGCAGCTACATATTCTGCTTCTGCAGTGGATGTAGCAACAGAGTTCTGTTTGTTGCTTGACCAACTGACTAGTTGTCCACCTAGTAGTTGACATCCACCAGAGGTGCTTTTCCTGTCTAATTTGCAACATGCATAATCTACATCTGTATAACCAATTAGATCAAAACCAGAGTCTTTGGGATACCAAAGACCCAGGTTAGGAGTACCTTTAAGGTACCTAAAAATCCTTTTGACAGCTTTAAGATGTGATTCTTTAGGTTCAGATTGATATCTAGCACATAAACATGTTGAGAACATGATATCTGGTCTACTGGCAGTGAGATATAGTAGTGATCCTGTCATACCTCTATAAGTGGTTTGACAGACTGACTTGCCAAACTGATCACTATCCAACTTATCTGCAGTGCTCATTGGTGTTTTCATTGTTGAACAGTCTTTTAAAGAATATTTAATGAGTAGATCATTAACATATTTGCCTTGGTTGATGAAGATTCCATCAGGTTTCTGATGTACTTGCAAACCAAGAAAGTATGTTAATTCACCCATCATACTCATTTGGTACTGTTTTGACATTAAATTTGAAAACCATTTGCATAATTTTACATCAGTAGAACCAAATATGATATCATCAACATATATTTTGACTAGTATGACATCTGCTTTGTTCCTTTTGAAGAACAAAGTTTTATCAATTGATCCTCTAGTAAAGTTATTAGTTAGAAGATAAGATGATAAAGTGTCATACCAAGCTCTTGGAGCTTGTTTTAGTCCATATAGTGCTTTCTTCAATTTATAGACATGATTCGAAAAAGTTGAACTTACAAAACCTGGAGGTTGTTTCACATAGACTTCCTCTTGTAAGTTACCATTCAGAAATGCACTCTTGACATCCATTTGATAGACTTTGAAGTCCTTGAATGCAGCATATGCCAAGAATAACCTTATTGCTTCAATTCTGGCTACAGGGGCAAATGTTTCATCATAATCAATGCCTTCTTCCTGCTTGTTACCTTGAGCAACTAGCCTTGCCTTGTTTCTGATTATCACTCCATCCTTGTCCATTTTGTTTCTGTAAACCCATTTAGTTCCAATAATGGTTTTGCCTTTTGGAGCAGGAACTAGGGTACAAACATTGTTTCTTTCAAATTCTGTTAACTCTTCCTGCATTGCTTCAACCCAATCATCATCTTTCAATACTTCTTCAGCTTTCTTTAGTTCAATGATAGACAGAAAGTTTGTGTAGAAACAGAAATTTGCAGTAGATAAGTTTGACACTTGAGCTCTTGTTTGTACACCAGAAACATAATCTCCAATTATTTCTTCAATTGGATGATACCTGTGTTATTTGATGCCTAGAAATGATTCACCATTGGATGATAAATCATATTCATTTAGTGGAAGAGTAACAGGACTGAGTTCTGCATTATCTTCAACATGGGGCAAGTCTGAGTCTGTAGAGTTCTCAGACTGAAGACTACCAGACTGAACACTTGTATCAGAAGATCTTGAATCTCTGGACACAGATTCATCTTCAGTTGATGAAGGTACTGTCATTAAATGATCAGGTTGAGCATCTTCATTATCACTTTCAGAGTCTTGTTGTTGGAGAACAACAACTGGGATTTGAGATTCAGATCCCACAACATATAATTCTTCTAAAGAATGAACATCAGACTGAGAAACATGTTCATTATTAGCAGACGAAACATCAAAGGTGACATTGATGGTTTCTTCAATTTTATTCCTTCTGTTGTTGTAGACTCTGTAAGCCTTTGAGATAGATGAATAGCCAACAAAAATTCCTTCATCAGACTTAGGTTCCATCTTTGCTAATTGATCCCTTTGATTGAGAATATAGCATTTACTTCCAAAGGTCTGGAAATAATGGATAGTTGGAACCTTATTATGATACAACTTATATGCGGTTTTGTCATGCCTTTTGACCAAAATAGATCTATTTTGGGTATAACAGGCAGTGTTAACTGCTTCTGCCCAAAAATAAATCTTCATTTGACCATGGCATAATCTGGTTCTTGCAGCTTCTATGAGTGTACGATTTCTTCTCTCAGCAACACCATTTTGTTGAGGAGTTCTGACAGAGGCAAAGTTTTGAATAATGCCTTTGTCAGTACATAATTTAATGAGAGTAGAATTCTTAAATTCTGTACCATGATCACTCCTGAGTTGCTTGACAGGTTCATCTTTCTGCAATTCTTCCCTCTTGATTAGATTAATAATCTCATCAGGAGCATCACTTTTTGTCTTAAGAAAGATAACCCAAGTATACCTTGTGTATTCATCCACAACCACAAGTGTATACTTCTTTCCACCCAAACTGCCAATGCTCATGGGTCCAAATAGATCCATATGGAGCATATGCAGTGGTTGATCAATTGTAGCTAACAATTTGGATGGAAAATGGTTCTTGGTCTGTTTCCCTAGTGTACATGCAGGACAAAGTTTGTCTTTTGCAAATGTAACATCAGGCAGACCTCTAACCAGTGTCTTCTTTGACAAGAGGTTATGTTTTTGAAGTTCAGGTGGGATAACCTCCAATGCCACAGCTAGCTTAGTTCTGGCACAGACTGAGTATATAGACATATCTCTACATTTATGTCTGCAGAAGAAAGATCCAAGAGATAAATATCTCTTTCTCTTTTGGCAACTAGCACAGGTTTGCCTTTGGAATTATAGATAACAGCAGCCTTCTTTCTGATTCTGATTTCACTATCATCATCACAAATTTGGCTTGCACTAAGCAGGTTATGCTTTAATCCCTCAACATAGGCTACCTTTGTTATTCAGATGTTGCCAGCCTTCACCACAGCATAACCTTTTGTCTTGGCAACAGAATTGTCACCATATTTGACAGAAGGTCCTTCTTCATCTACAAACTCTGACAAATTCTCCAAAGAACCTGTCATGTGTCTTGAACATTCACTGTCTAGGTACCATTTTTTGTTACCCTGCACAAGACAAACAAAATCAATTAGTTACTTTTGGGAACCCATCTTTTGATGGGTTCTTTAGAGTTGGTTGAAGTCAATTCTTTAACCGCTTTGTTGGAACCAAGCGTGTAAAGTTGACTTTTAAATTTTCTAGTTTTGACTTTGTCGTTTGTAGTTGACATTTGTTTAGTCAAAGCAACCTTTGGTTGTTTAAAAATGGACTTTGTGCATTTAATACCCTCATGTCCCAGATTTCCACAGTTATAACATTTTCTGTCCAACATAATGGTCCTTTTGGATTTTGGGTTATTATTTGCGCTAGATCCTCTGTTAAAATCCTGCTTTGTCTCAACAAATGTTTTAAAATTTGTGTTAACTTCATTATGTTTTCACTAAGTAGCTTAATAGTCTCAGTATGGTTGTTAAAAGTAGACTTTTGACAGTCAGACTGAGAGTTAACACACACAGATTTGGAGTTAAGTTTACCAGACTGAAAATTGATTTTTCCACACTGACAGTTAGATCTCACAGACTGAGATCTTTTTAACTCCCTTGTTGCTGGTTTTATGCCTTTAAATTTGTCCTTTGGCATATTTTTGTTTAGACCAGCTACAGACTGAGATGTGGAAGGTTCAAACATGTTGCAACCTTTCTGTTTATCCTTAATTCCTTTCACCTCTTTTTGTCTATTTGAAGATTGTACTGTGGGAATACTAACTTTGCCTTTTACAAATCTTTTATTTTTAAGTTCTATAGTTTCTAAGGATTCATTAGTGATTATAAGTTCAGGCAATTCAGATTGAAAAGTTTCACAGACTGAGATTTCTGAGTCTGTGTCTTCAGAGTCTGGCTCTGTCTCATATACTAGTTCTTTAGCAACTATTTTTGGTCTTACAAAGCATTTGTCAATATAACTTTATCTCCCACAGTATGACTAAAAGTATAAGGTAAAATTTCAGGTACAAATATAGTAGGTTTCGAGTTTATTTCTGAAAGTAAATGGCTTTTAAGATCAAACTCATCACCTATGACCGCTTGTATCTGAGCTGGAATTTTTTTGGATAAACAGTCCACATTTTTAAGTGATGAAATACACCAAGATCTACAGATCTTCTCATAATGATCAGCTTTGCTTTTATAAGCTTCTTTTTCTAGACTGATCCTTTTGAGAATATCATATTGAGCATCAAGCTCATGTTTATACTGTTTATTTTGGTTTATTTCATTCACTTTTGACTGTAGATCTTTTTGAACCAGACTGAGTTTAGTTTTTAACTCTTGTATTTCCTCAAGCCTTTTCAAAAAGTCTACATAGATGTGTTCAAACATTTTCTGTTTTTCTGCATCACTATAGTAAAGTTTGAAATGATTTACATTGTAAGCAGATCCTCTGTCCCAATCTGAATGAACACATGCTCTTTCTGCAAATTTGACATCTTTGTCAAACTGGCTTTCTGTGATAGCCATTAAGCACATATCCTCATCATCTTTGGTTGCTGTTTCTCTCCAATTTTCTTAGAGTTGAAGTACTTTCTTTTGTACTTCTTGGCATTTTCCTCCCACTTATCAGAACATAAAGATTCTGCAATCTTCACTCTGCAGTTAGCAGAAATATGATCAATTTGCCCACATTTATAGCAAGTAGCTTTCTTAGGATCAAAAGTTGGCCTTCCTTTTGAACCTTTGAATCTTGCCTTTTCTAACCTTTGGGCTAGTAATGCCATTTCAGCTTCAAGAGACTAAGTATCATCATCTGATTATGAGTCTGTAAGAGTTAGATGGTAATCTGCTTTAGAGAATAGTTCTCTATTTTTTCTTGTTGTTGCAACAAGGGCAGCAGATGGATCTTTTGCAATTCTTTTGGCATTTAGATCTTTTCTGGCTTTGGTTTCTTCAAAATTTAACAAAAATCCAAACAAGCCAGATAGATCATATGTCTCCAATTTTTCACTTACAACTAATGAAGTAATGACTTCAGAAAAAGTGTTTGGAATGACATCAACAAATTTTGTACAGATTTCAAACTGTCCTTTGATGATATCATACCTTTCAAGATCATTGATTAAGATCTGAAATCTGGTATGAATATCAGTTAATGACTCATTTTGGCCAGCAGAGAAGTTCTCATAATTTCTTATGAGATTCTTCTTCTTTTGGGATTGTACTAAACTTACACCATCATATTGGTCAGTTAGCATATCCCATATGGCTTTAGCAGTTTTACAGCCAGATATCTTAGCAAAGATAGGCTCAGTAACTGCATCTAAAATTGCAGGAACTATTCTGCCAGGAATAATGGGTCCTTCCTGAATGACTCTAAGCATTTCATCATGAATGCTAGCAAGAAACCATTCAGCTTTCAATTTTCAGTGTGTAAAATTTACACCATTGAAGATTGGAATTCCCTTCCCAGCCATAGCAATAGAAGAAGTCATATTTCAAGGAAGAAAATGTAGAGAAAATGGGTTTTGAAGATAGTTTGATAAAACTGGGTTCCTTTTGATCGTTAAAGATATAATTAATAATTAAATCTTTATTTGCTCTGATACCAGTTGTTAGGTCTTGAAGGTCCCTAAACTTAAATACATATTAAATAACAGGTATTTAATACATTAGTTTATATCTAAGTTATATCAAACAGGTTAATTTATCAAGGCGGAAAACAAGATAAATTAAAGCACATAATATATTATGAATTTAAAGTTTTATTCACAATAAATGATTTATCTTACAATGAAGATAGAATATTCAAACACACACAGATTGTTTGAATACGATCCAAGTAGTATACTATGATACAATTATCACTACAAACTTAACAGTAAGTGTGGTAATGCTTTTAGCCTAAGCTTTAAAGGTCTTGTATACTATTTTTCTTGGATACTTCTTTGTGGTACTTTTGAGCTGCTATTTATAGAGTTGAGTATCAACTCTTTTATCCAGCTCAGTTAGTTGTCCAAGGAATAACAAATTCATCTTGGGCAACTTTGCACTCTTCCCTTTTTGCTTTTCTTGGAAATAGAAAAAGCAAAAGGTAAAAGGTTTCTTTGCTGAAAAGAAAACCTTTCTTCGATGTTTGACTTTGCTCAAACATCTCTTCAATTGTACCGTAGCCTAAAGGTACGAAGAACTTCGTTTGTACGATTGTACTTTCGTTCTTCAATATGTGCTCTTCAGTCTGTGATCATTAGTCTGTGATCTTCAGTCTGTGATCTTCAGTCTGTGAATCCTTCTGTCTTCAATCTTCATTCTTCAGATGATGAATTCATAAGTCTTCAAATAGAGCACGGCTTTCAGTCTGTGAGAATTCTTCAGTCTGTGGAGCACAGATTCAGAAACACAGACTTAGGAAATCACTAGGTTTTTCCCGAATACAATTGAGTTAGATTTTGACTCCTCAGATTTATAACTTGGGTTTGATCATTGTTTTTCCCAACATAAACCCGTGCGATGCACGACAATCTAAATTATGTAATGTCTATATTTCATTATATAACTTCTTACATACATGTTTTACATCTTAAATATTTTATGGAAGACATTTAGCGCAAACTCTTAACAAAACCATCAAACCATTTTACCGTTTACATAAAAAAATATATTTAGAAACATATGGTAATTAAACCAATTAATTTGTTAATCTGATAACATAAACAAAAATAAACTAACATGAACTATTGGCCATGATAACTAATATCATTCCGACGATTAAAAATCTCGTATTATGACAATATACATGATATAAAACATATATATTCATGAAAAATTAAAAGTGTTAACTGCAATGATTTTCTAAACCATCATTAATCTTTGTTCCATCTACACGATATTATATTAATATAACAATCGTAATATATTCAGTTGATTAAATGCATACATATAGATCATAAGGGCAAGTAGCCAACAAATTAAAAAAAAAAACAAAAAGTATCGTGAGATAATACAATATATCATATGTGAATTTTAGAATGATAATTTAACTTGTAAATAATAGATACATGATACATCTTCACATGGATTTACTTATGAATGTATAAGGAAGAAAATCACCTGGATCAATAATTCACCGTGACCACATAATTATATGCAAATCGAAGGCAGCATGTTTGTGATCCGTTAATATATTCTATATGTTCATTATATATATATATATATATATATATATATATATATATGAGAACTAAACAAAGTTGAATTACTGATAAGTTCTCACGGATAAAAGAGAATAAATTTTATTTAGTTTGTTTTCTACATTACTAAGGACTCATCGTTATTATATATTATTATGAATTAATAATAATATTATTAATGTCAATTAAATATGCAAGCCTAATCTTCTATTTAATTAATTTAAATTTTACAGGAACCTAATATAATTTATTAATTCTAAATTATGAGAGATTGGCAACGTGACATTCAAGTTTACGTGGCAAATTATGGACTAAAAAACATAACCAATTCAACTTATTAATAATTTTAACAAATTACCACGTATAGATGCAAACCCGTGCGATGCACGGAAATTTATATTATGTCTCGCACAATAGTTTATATTAGGCGATTATGATAAAAACATCCATAATTACATTTGGGTACCAATTATTATTGTAAACAAAGAACGTTCCTAGTTTAAAAATAATTCAAGGTAATTTGATTTCATCTACAACTCTTAATTATTATATTTATTTTAATACACTTTTCCAGACAAATAAACTAATACATAATTCAAGGTAATTTGATTTCATCTACAACTCTAATTATTATATTTAATTTAATAGTTATTTTAAAAGCTAAATTATATTATTAAATGAAAGTTATAAGAGATCGCTACATGGTACTTAATCTTACGTGGCAAATTCTGGAGTAATTTTCTATACTCCTTTAGTATATATATAGATATTACCTTTTATATCCGTGTACACACGAGCCATATTAGTATTTTGACAGTTACGAACAAAAAAATAATATTCACAAAATGAGGGTAAAATGAAGTTAAAATATTTTTCCATTTTTTTTTCCTTGCGACTTCTTAGTCGTAGTTGATTGTGATAGACATACCCATTGGATTGGATAGTAGCAACATGTATAATTTATTAAAACAAAATTACTGCTTATGTGAATAGATGTATTTAATTTGATTGAATGTAAGTTAATGTTAATATAATTATAATATTATAATAATAATAATATAAAATATGTCGGATGGTAATTTATCACGGATTTTTAAAAATAGATTTATTAGGAAATAGATAAGTAATTATAAAAGTTGTGAGAATGGCAAGATAAGATAAACTATAATGCAACAATTAATTAAATTAAATTAAATTTAGATTTATTAGGAAATTTATATGTAATTATAAAAGTTGTGAGAATGGTAAGATAAGATACACTATAATGCAACGATTAATTAAATTAAATATATAATTATTGATTATAGTAAATTGGAAACACTTAAATATCTTAGTACGATGTTTAGAGCATTCGTAGCAACTCCTTTCAACTCCTTCAACCCCCTACCTAACACATCAAAGCCACATCAGATTTTCACTAACTTTTTATTATTCAATCATATTTTCACCCTAATGGAGCCCCTTTCAACTCCTATTTTCTTTCTAATCCTTATTTTTTAAAGCAAAAAAATAAGTAAACGTTTTTTTGTTGTTAAAATCTGTGCAAAGCTGTAGAGAAACATGAACCAAACTCTTCATTGCAACGAAAAATTGGTTTGTGACTTCCCAACCCTACGATGACCCCAACCCAACCACTCCCAACCCACTGAGGTGGACATCCAACCCCGAGCAACCCCAAACTCATTACGGATGGTCTTATTTTTTTTAAGGTATTAGGGGTTCTTTTATAAAAACTTAATTTAAATAAAGGTACTTAATAGACTAGTCAGTTTGTGCTAACTCATGGCCACATCAACTTTTTCCAAAACTGACTAACAAGTAACTGACCGCGATCACCAGTGACTTATCACTTAACTTTTTTGGACCCAATATTTATTTACTTTATATATTTAAAATACAATATTAAATATGGGTGGAAGTATTTAGATAATAATTGTGTAGAATGTAGTAGAAAAATGATGAAAATTGTGTGAATTTGAGTTTAGTTGTATGTGTACTTATAGTGTATTTGGATAAGAAAAATGGGTTAAAAATAAAAAATTATATATTAATTAAAAACGGTAATATCACCTTTTTTACGTTTATTTTTTTACCCTTTATTTTTCTGTTTAGTCAACGGTCAACGTGCACGGCCCCACACCTCGTGTCCCTCACTCCATCGGATATTCGACCACATGAACTGTCGGTCCGTGACAACGGCCTTGATTAGACCAACTCACGTCGGTTCCAAACCGTCGACGCTGTTTGCAGCTGTCTTATTAAGAAGTTTTATTTTGTTATTATAATTAAAATAGAGGAGCTTAATTGATGAATTGAATTTGATTTTAATTGATGATGTCATAACTCCCTTTACCGTATTATATTTATAAGATAAGATAAGATACACAAGTTTAAATTTACAAGAATAACCCATGATTCTATTTATGTTACAAATTAATTTTATTGAAAAATACAATTTATCTTGAACATGATATAACACGAATACGATGTAACCCATGTTGCTGTTTAATGTAATTAGGGATGTTGACTATTTGAATATAATAAAATTATTCAAATGGTCTATTTAGATTGTACCGTTTAGATCGGACAATTTGATTTTTTGAATCGGATCGGACAAAAATCAAATTCGTATTTCGGTTTTTGAATTGGTTTTGGTTACTATTATTAGAACCGGATAGTCCAAATAAACCGCATAGTAATAACAGTATATGTAATACTCTTATTTATGTATCAAAATTGATGTTAAGTATTTGTCTGATTATTTTGTATATACAAAAGTTTATTATATAATAGGTATTGTTAATATATATATATATATATATCACTGTATATAACCTAAGATCCTAAGTTTGATATGAAAAACTAACTCCACATCCTTATAAGACCACTGCTAACGGTTCTGTTGGTTTGGCACCGACGAAATGTCACCTAACTAACGTCGTTGGCAGCGTTTCGTCCCTGTGTTTCGTCGATGGGAGTTGTCGATCTGGCGATGAAAGGGAGGGGGTTAGGTGGGTCCCACAGGCAATTAATTTTTTTTTTAAATAGCCGTTGTGAGTAAAAAATATATCCGTTTTTAACGATTATATACCCATATATATATATATATATATATATATATATATATATATATATATATATATATATATATATATATATTGGAAAAAAACGGGTATATAATCGTTAAAAACCGGATATATTTTTTACTCACAACGGCTATTTAAAAAAAAAACATTTAATTGCCCGTGGGACCCACCCAACCCCCTCCCTTTCATCATCAAATGAATGTTAACGAAATCCCTTAATATTCATCATATAATATTATAAATTATAAAAAATAGTTTATTAATGAATATTAGTAGTTATAACAGTAATTTTAATTAATATTTATTGATAAAAATATGTTTTTTATACGTTTTGATTATCATTCATCGTGAATGAATGTTAACAAATATTTTTCAAAGAAACTGATAATATCCACTTCGGTTAATATTCATTAATGATGAACGTTAGAAAACTCTCTTGATATTCATTATATGATATTATAAGTTATAAAAGTAGTTTATCTATAAATATTAGTAGGTATAACATCAGTTTTGATTAATATTTCTTGGTAAAATATTTTTTTTTACGTTTGATTATCATTTATCGTGAATGAATGATTAGCTTCACTACTTCCCTAAAAAATTGATTCCCTCTTGATTCCTACCATATATATATATATATATATATATATATATATATATATATATATATATATATATATATATATTCCACTCACTTTTTCCAATATTAATTCATATATAAATACATATTTCACATTTCCTTATTCCACACTACAAATCAACCTTTTTTCTCATAAAAATCAACGTTGTATCTCATACAATTCAACCTTCATTATTAATGCAACTTAATTATTGTAATGTTTTATTTTAATTAACGTAATATTTTGAAATTTTAATAAAATAATTTTAACTAAATTTGTGTTTTAATAATCAATGGGTCCCAGTAATTCAAGTGACGAAAAGACTGTTGACATGGTTGTGTCTGTCTTTTGTCAGTTTTGTGTGTGCTGATGTGGCGATGAGCAGACACAACTGACAAAAGAAGTGACGAAACCCCTGTTGGCAGTGGTCTAAACCCTCAATGCGACACGGCAATACGTAGCCATTAATATCGCTCATGACATTACTTTTTTGCGAGTCAAAACGATACCCTAATGCAGTCAATGAAAAACCAAATGGTAAAACCGATCAATCCAAATAGTAATATGGTTCGGTTCGAATTCGATATTTGTTTGAATGGACATGATTCACATTTTGAAAACTAAATTCAAAATGGATTCATGATCGTATCCATCCAAAGAACACCCCTAAATGTAATTTCCTTATAACTTAATTGAAAAGCAAACGTTTAGTTATCATGTATTGTAGTAAAAGTAATTTTACGTATGGTATGTTAAGGAATCTTGTATCAAGTTAAGTATATCTTAACCAATATTAATCTTTTCAATGAACAAAAGTATTTTGGGACCCAACAAAATTAATTATAATTGTTGTTTCTTTAGAGTTATAATCTTTTAACGATGGGGAAAACTTAGAAGGATCTAAAAGTTAAGACACGTTTGTCTTCTTTCATAAGGAGTTGTTCATCTGTCTATTTCCATCTTCTATTAATTATTTCAAAAGGATTGTTATTTTTCATTAAATAATTTACCAATAATGCTACGTAAAATATAAAAATTTTTTAGTAAATTATAACGTCAGAGTCATTAAAATGAAACCACTCGTTAAAAGTAAAGAACTAATTAAACACTCTAAAAAAATATACATGTACAAATTAAATTACAAATATTATCATTATTATTATATATATATAATATATTAACATTCACATTAATCAACTGCTCGAAATATTACATGTACAAATTAAATTACAGGAGAGTGGCAATTAATCTATAACGGCCGTTAAACATTTCAAAATATACAGTAAACGCCGTTATATCGTCGTTAAGTTACCACCATACAACCAGACTTAAAATCCATATTACTACTAGGATAACCACCTGATAACGGTAAAACCTCAATTAGACCTTTTCCGTTATCTTCACCACCCTCGTCAACCGCCGGCCATCTATTCTTATCACCGCCGTGCTCCGCCGTCTCCACTTTCACTTCTTTCCGACCCTCCTCGTACTCAACTCCACCACCTCTCTTCCGGCCATTACTCCTCACAACCACCGCCATCTCCGGCGATTCATCTGAAACTCCGATCGCGAGCGGGAAATTCAAAATCGCTTTATTTCCACGTAATCTAAACGCCGCCGTATCGTACGCTTTCGCTGCTTCAATCGCGGTGTCGTAAGTCCCGAGCCAAACCCTAGCTCCTTTCTTATTAGGATCACGAATCTCGGCAGCGAATTTTCCCCACGGCCGTTGCCTTACGCCTCTATAATGCTTATTATTGTTAGTTTCGGTATGATCGGATGTTTCGATTGCAGGTTGTGTTGGTTGGATGTTAATTTTATCCGGTGATCTGGGGTTGTGATCGGAGAGATGAGGATAGGTTTTAAGAAAGGATGAATCGTCGATGAGAAGGTGTTGACGGATAAGATCTAATGCCAATGATTCATCTGGTGACGCCATTTATTAATAAAAGCTGGATCAATTTAGAGAAATTTATAGTGTGTGTATGTTGTTTCTGGAAACAATGGGATATATAACAGATTTATGTATTCATTTCATGTAGCAGTAGCGCTTATATTCATAATAATAATATTCAAATAAAATATAACTAAAACACTTGAAATATAGGGTAAATTACAAAAAACATACATGTGTTGTTAATTTTTTCAAAAAATATCGTCCAACTTCATTAATAACAGAGACCATATCTAAGGTTGTCATTTTTGTCCCAATGACATCCCTCCATCCAAATTTGTTACGTTTCCGTCGTTAAATCTATACATGTGCCACGCATGTGAGAGTATTTTTGTCCTTTTCTTTTTCCCAACCTTTTCATTTGCATTTTATACCCATTTAATTGCATTTTATACTCATTTAAAATTAACTTACTGTTAAATGGGTCGATGAAATGGGTATAAAATGCAAAAGGAAATGTCGCCAGAAATTGATCCAGTCGTAAGATTTCAGTCGCCAGAAAGAACAACAACAACGTTGCACACACCTTCCATCCTGAAACGCCCAATTTTTTATTTTTTTTAAAGACTCACTCAATTAAGGTTTATGCTTTAATAGTATGAGTTAATCAGATTCTCAAGTTTATATAATTTAATTTGAACTTACAATGTGAATTACTGAATTTGGACCATTACCCGCCGGGTGGGAAGTCTACCCGCCGGGTGGGAAGTCTACCCGCCGGGTGGGAAGTCTACCCGCCGGGTGGGAAGTCTACCCGCCGGGTGGGAAGTCTACCCGCCGGGTAGACTCCATGGCTAAAATCCCTGTTTCGATTTACAAAGGGGTTACCCATTTGAGCAAGGCTTACCCGCCGGGTAACTAGCCCTGCACAGAATCTCAGCTTTTACCAAACAACTTTGACCCAAGATTTTGACTCGCTAAATATTAATTCACTGAAATCTGCAGATACACTTAAACCTGCAAACTAAACATTTCACAACTCACTCTTTACTAAAATTCACATCAACAATGGTTTTGATCACTGATTCAACTTTCAACCATTTAGACACTTGCTGCAACCAAACTTTGCAAAAGGTTCAAACCAATTTTACTGGAACATTTTTCTGAGACCTGTATCCATTTATTATACTTAGTACATAGGACGAAACTATCTAAATCATTGTTTCGGCTAGTTTAACGAAAATGACCCGTTTGGGTAATATTTAAAACCACCCAATGAACAATATGATAAGCAAGTTATAAGATTCTAGTTTAACATTCCAATTAACATTTCATCATCTCTTGAGCATTTGACTTCTTATTAACCTTACAAGTCGACTACATATTCAAACCATATGTTTTCACCAAAAGTGTTTAGTTGGGCGATTTATACAACAAGGTTCTCATAGCGATAATTTAAAAGAAGAGACTTGCCAAACTCGAGACTTGCAAGTCTTGATCCACGTTATCACTTTACAATCGCTTTACCCTCCCTTTGCCCGCTCAATTCGCTTGCACCTACAATATTAAACGACCAAATAGGTAAGCAATACGCTTAGTAAGTATATAGGCAATCATATGAATAATACATAATAACAATTACTGGCAATCATTGACTGAGCAAGTGTAGAGATTTTAACCACTTAATCGGATCCGCTGACAAGTCACAATTGTGCACAATGTGAAACAACTGGCAACAACACAGGCTAACATACGTTAACCCATCTCTACAATACATAATCAACAACACGTACCACATAAACATCAAATAAAAATTCCACTCGGTTATATGAACCTCTTGCACGTATGCAATCCGGATCACACAACCATTACCCATATAACCCCCGTATCACTCACCTTGGCGTGTTAGGCAATATGTGATGTTATGATCAATGGTGAATGCAACGTCTCTTAATCACCTATCACATAGAACAACAATATAACAACGCATTTAGCATCTAATAATCATCATAACCAATTAGTCAACTAATCAACCCATCACCCTTAGGGTTGATCAGATTTGACTTTTAGTTAACCAAGTACATTTCTCACCTTTCATAATTATACTTAATTTAAGTGTTTAACTACTTGATTTATTACTCTACTCACCACTAACAACATCCTAACAACCTTGCTAATTTGTAATTAGGATGAATTAATAACTACTTACAAGGATTTTGCAAAAAAAAACCCACTTGAATTACTATACTCATAATGTAACACCCTCATTTAAAAGTATGGGTTTGAAAAAACTTTTATATAAATAGCAGAGTAATGCGGAAGACGTCCCGTCAATAATTAAATAAACTAAACATAGTTTAAACTAAAACGTCATCGGTGTTACTTCGTCACCTCAAGCACAGTATAAATGAGACCCATAATAGAAGTCTAACTATTATCAAACTAAATATAAGAGTTCATTAACGAGCTAAGGCCTAATATTTTGAACAATCCCAACTACCCGCCTCACTCGTCACAATCTTCATAGTTACCTAACCTGCGAATGCACAATCCACAAGTAGCAAACAAGTGTCAGCTATTTAAGGTGAGTAAGCATAATGGGTTATAATATCAAAACACTACTCGAAATCATTATTCAACAAAACGTCTTTATCTCAAAATTCAACTCAGTCATGCATAATTAATCAACATAAATAAATAACATAACAAATGTCATTAAAAAATGGCATAGCAAGAACTCAAGTAAAAGTCCTAAAGTCGTGCCTACAACTCGTCATTCAACACTCGTCTTACCGTCTTATCATCTTATCGCCTTTTCATCATTTCCGTCAATTCGGGTAGGGTTAGTCCACAATCAACCAAGAACTAAAGGGGTGAACCTGAAGTCTCAGAGGATTAAGTGGGGGAAACCTACTAATCCCGACATAGTGGAAAGTACGGAAAATACAATCCACAAGCGTCATTGGGGAATGAGATATCATAAAGATACACACATTCCACGAGTCGATACTATACATAGGTAGCTAACCTTCGTGTATCGCTCCGGTGGGTAGGAGAAACTGAGTCACCCTACGGACACCCGCATCGTCATAAGCAAATGAATGTGTCTAGAATTTGTCATTCGCCCGTTGTCGTCTATTGCGTGACTCCCTCACGGTAAGCCACTATGAGACCCTATCGGGCCATCATTCGAGATATCTCTACGAACTCATGTAATTTAAGTTATTAAATTAATTCGTCTTTCTTATCATAATCATCACATTTAGGGCCCCTATATCGTGCGTGTGTCCTAAGCATCATGCAAAGATACTAGTGTACTAACTCTAAGGCCACACATAAGCAACATGGCAACAGCGATAGCGATAGCAACATCAACAAACTAACATAACCAAACTCGTCCCAAATCTTGCAAATACGATCAATAATAGGGTATTAACAAACTACCCATAATCAACCCGACCCACATGTAATAGTAAACAAATCCCCAAGTAACCCGAGTGCATTGACTTGGTTGAATTGTTAATTAACTCATCACTTTGAGAACACTTTAATATTAATCAAAAGTGTATAGTTTTGATTGTGCACTCGGTTTTAGCAAACATTATCTTACCTCTTGATCCGTTGAAACACAATCGATTCAACTCGAATCTAGACAACTAATAGTTACCTACAAACATAATTAATACAACACTGTCATCACAAAATAGAAATAATAAGATGCGTGCAATGGTCTCGCCATATTTAATTATTAGCCCAAACATGTAGAGATTCTTAAACCTTGCAACTAAATCACTAGCTAGTTCTCTGCTAATAAGTTTCTTAATACAGTTAATTTGGTTAATGCATGAAGTACCATCATCCATGCATCTCTAGAACTACATGAAATGTTTAAATACTAACATATATAACGATTTGCAGATTATGATCTTGAATTTGTGTTTGGTTTCAATGATCATCACCGTCCCACTATCTCATGAGAAATAATTAATTAGTAACAAATGTTCTTCAATCAACACGAGCCTAGCTAGAGCCAATTAATTAACGATAACTAGTTTTCATGTTTAAAAGTAGCGTTACTCCAATATATAGCAGTAAGGCCAGTGATATTCTCGTTTCATATATGGAGTAACCAGTAGTGGTACTCCATCCTTATTCCTAGTCATAATCGTAAACATCTGCAGTTTTTCTTTATGCATCCTTATTCCTAGTCATTCGTAAACATCTGCTTCTCCTTATTTTTCTTTATGCATCGTCAAGGACCCAAAGCCAAGTAATTACAACAATAATTTACAAACCTATACTCATGCAGTTTAATTTATACAATTCTCATATGATTTCTGTAACTGTAATATATGAATTAAATACATGTATATGAATGCTTCAAAACAATGCACAAGGACACAGTTTAAAACTAATTAAATACCTCAGTTTCTTTTCAATCGTTAGATCCAATATCTTCAAGGTTTGAGTATGTCACAACCCACACAAAGCTATGTGAACTTGTGTTGAATTAGAGTCTCAAACGACCTACTCAATCAAACACCTACTTTTGCTCTATCTCTTTTGGCTCTTAAGATCGCAGGAAACAAATGGGGTGTTAGGGTTTTCCCTAACTCTTCTAATGACCCTATCAATTATCACTTTATTCCCTCAAGTTTCTAAAGTATTCGTCTAGCCAAAAGCCCACAATCTTATTGCAATTTAAGTCCAAGTCTTACATTATAAATAAATGGCAAAAGTATTTAATTAGTCTTAACGTTAAATAAATTATTAAAAATAATTTAGGACGTTACACATAATTCAATTTATCAACTTTTAGGTTGAATTAATGTTAACAACAATGTTTTCTACCCTTATATATATCGCTAATCAATCATAATTACTCCTAATCTCGTTTAGTATATAACCACACCCTCAAACTTCCACAAAACCCTTTTTGTCACACCCCCAAAATTAACATAATAATAATTAAGGCGGAAGCTCGGGGCGTGACTCGATCAATCGACATTAAATCGAGAGCATATGATTATCGCAGTACATCTAATATATTAAGATGCCAAATAAAGTTTTACAAAGTTCCGGCTCATCAAGCCGTCAAAATGGTAATGTTATCGAATACATTGTTTTGCAAATGATACATTTTTCAAAAGATGGCATCCTAATTATCATGGGAAGTACGGTCCCAATAATGCATGAATTCCTGCGGCATGGCTAATTCCCTGAAAAACATATTTAAAATGTCAACATAATTGTTGAGTGAATTCACAGGTTTAAGACTCAATCATAAACCATTATTTATTAAAGTTCATCAGTAAATCAAAAAGTGGCATCGAAGGCCTAAGGTACGATTATTTAAAATTTGAAACATAGACGGTGATCCCCCAATAGGTTTGCAAGTCCTATGAGTTAATATGCCGAAATTAAGCGTATAATCAAACCACGACTTATAATGAATCGTTTGCCTTGGACAATGTAAATATACAATCCTCGATGCGAAAACAATGTCGCTAGTTAGCGCGACTAACCAAAACAGTGGGGGGAATGTCACCCCGATAGTACTATCCGTATATTCAGTGGCTAGCGTCATCTAGCTAATGGTTATAGTCATTGTAAGCAAAAGAACTTATATGCACTACAACTTGAGAACTTAGGCTCCCATTAGGATACGTTGTCAGGTTTCAATAATCGCATAAATCAGTTATATGTTTTTCACCCCAATGTTTGAAAGCATTAAAACAGTAAAATAGGGGCTGTGAACTCACCTGAGTCCAAGCGTGCTAGCAAAAGAGTTTAAGTAAACGAGCCCAAATAAGCCTCTTAGCGCCCTAAACGCATGAGGTCGAGTTAATAAGTGTAGACGACGTAATAGTCCGTCTATGCTAGTCGTTCACTCAATTAGGGTTTTATGTGCCTTATAGGCGTGTGCGACACGTTGTGATCATTTATAACTTTCAAAATACTACAATCGTTTATCTAAACCTTTTAATATATTATAATTCATAATATATTCATAGCGTTGATTATTGATTCGTTATATGTATCGTCTCGACTGTATTGTATTCGAAGTTCACAATTCCGTTTAATCGACATGTAATTGTGTACAGTACGTTATTATAATATAAACATGTCACTTAGATATAATTTACATTTTTTAGTAACGTTATAAGTTTTATAATTCATTTTTGTAACCTTTATCGTTACCGTACGTTTTAACTCGTTATAATTCGGTTTTCACGATTTCTCGGTCTATATGCTAATCATGACTTAATGTATATTTTTATAAAGAATTCCCCTGATTTACAGAGTGTCCTTAACAGCCCTCAAAGTTTCTAAGTGACGGTTTTAGTCCTTGTAGTTTATATTTTGTTATTTTATGTTGAATCGTTCGGTTTCTTCGATTTCTACCGTATAAGTTAGATTCTCGACATCTTTTCTTAGGGTTTTCACTTGTAGACATTTAAGTTACCTTTTTTAGGTCTTAAGTCACTGAACTTTCTGATTTGACACTATTAGTCCTTAAAGTTTCCAATTATTTCATTTTTAGCTCAAACTTTCGGTTTGTCGACTTTTAACCACACAAGTCTTGGTTTTAACACTCTAAACTATAGATTAAACTTTAATATCATCTTTCTTACTTATTTTACCAACTCAACCCATAACTTTATGTTTTTACACTTTTAGTCCCTCTAGTTTCATTTATTCCATTTCTTGCACAATACTTTGGTTTGTTAGTGTTTAACCTCATGGATATTGTCTTAAATCATGGTTTACACTATAATATACATAAATTAATTATTTTCACAGCCAAGGTCCAAAAATTTCTATTTTTACATGTATGGTCCCTCTAGTTCTCATTTTTCCACTTTTAACCCCATAGTTTAGTTTTCTTGATTTTTAACCACAAGGGTTTGGTCTTTAACACTTTAATCCATAGATTAACATTATAAACACTAAATAAACTGTTTTTAGCATTATAGTCTTCAAAATTTAAGACTTTGCATATTTAGTCCCTTAAGTCTTCTTTTTAATATTTTTCACTCAAAAGTGTGTTTAGTTAGCTTTTAAACCACAAAGTTTATGTCATTACAAGTTTATTGTGTTATTTAGTTTAAAATAACTATTTTAACATAAATAAGAGTTTATTACATATAAATGAAGACTTTAAAGTGTAGAACATATGTTTTGCATTTTTAAAGTCTCTAAACTTGTTTATAGACTTTTTATTTGTTAAACTTACTAGTTAATGTTTTTAAAAAACAAAGTAACTAGTTTAAAAGTATATTTTAGTATGAGTGAACATTTTTAGCATAAACATATATGTATATATATATATATATATATATATATATATATATATATAAAGTTAAAGACTAGAGAAAAAGTTTCCTTACAAAGCTTTTATAGTGAGATTTGAGCAAGATGAGAACTTGATTTCTTGGTGTATGTTTCCTAGCTCCAATCTTTGTATTTAACTTGATTTACCCATAGGAATGTAGTAGTTTTTTTTATTTGTAGGTGTTTATATGTTGAAAGAGCTTTAATTTGTGATTTGAAAGTGGTGGTTTAGAGTGGTTTAGAGTGGTTTAGGGTGGTCTTCTTGAAAATCAAAGTGAAAAAGGAGGGAGGGGGTGTGTTGGCTGATTTTTGAGAGGGAGAGGAAGAGTGAGTGTGTGTGTTTGATGGTGAGGAGTTGTAGGTTGAATGAAATGTAAGTGATCAAGTAAAAGGGTAAGGGTATGGATGTATGGTGTGCATGTAAGTTCAAGAAGGGATGCTCATGGGGGGCCCTAGGGGCTGATTTTGGAGAGTGAGGGGGGGCCCTTTTGATGGGTTTTCTATTCCCTTACTAGATTAACATACAATGCGGAAATAACAATTAATCTAGGGCATGAAGGAAACTAAACCCTAAAGGATCTTAACTTAATAATAATACGCAACAAAACAAAATAAATAAGAAAATACTAACCTTTGAGAAAATCGAATTTTCTCACACGTAGACCACCTTAGTAAAGCTTCCTAGCTTGAAGGCGAGTACTCAAACCATTGAACCTCTAATGGTTCACACCCACGAACCAAAGAGTAAATTCCAACTCCTAAGGTCCCGATTAAATCGAGTAAACTCTTACAAGGAGAGGAATGAGAAAGAGAGAATTGAACTGTACTCCTTGAAGCCATGGCCTACCCCCTATTTGTAAGGGAGGACTAACCCATAGGTTTAATACGATAGCCGATGTGGGGTATACTGATTTTGGGTTCCAACCGCCGGTTGGAATATCCAGCCGCCGGTTGGACTTGTGCGTTCCACCGACTCACTTTAATTTGACTCCAGCCGCCGGCTGGACTTTCCAACCGGCGGTTGGATCAGGCTTCCAGAATTTCTTTTAGTTTCTAATTAATTCATCAACTTTGATAATTAATAAACTAAATTATTAACTATAATATTAATTCCAATTAATATTATCTCTTATTTATTTCTCTTTAACTGTTCGACTGAGGGCGACCCAAAAAGGACTCTACTTTTAATGATACACTTACCAATTAGTTATGCACTTTGACACTATATCCAATAGTCTCCCACTTGGACAAGTCATCAACTATTGTTGGTCTAAGTCTATCCCATTAACTAAGCAGAGAGTGCCATCCAACACAACTGCCGAACTCTGAATCATATCTAGAGACAGCCCTTAGATAAGTGATCAAATATTCCTTTGTTCTACTAATATCGTATGAAACCGAGACATGGATTTTAATCAATCTCAAGATTCAAGATTATATTTTATGATCTCCGATTATTTTGACTATATAAGACTACTGATTTGTGCACATCAACTTAGTCTCGGCTAGGCCTAGCATTTTAGGGTCAACTTTTAATCATCAGAGGGCCCATGATATCGCTTTTACATTTTGCAAAAGGAACAAATAAATTTCGACTACATAGTACTAGTCAACTAATCATGTTATACCTAACATACCCTTTATAACTGGCATTTACGCGCAGCGTTTGAATAAACTAAAGTATAACAGATTCGGAAAACTAGACACTCAATATATCTCCATTTTAAGAATAGAGGATATTATCATCTTAAAATCACTTGTGATTTAATCCATGAAGTGATCTCTTTAAGTACGGGTCTCTCCTATACTTAAATCCCCATTAAGTACTTATGAGTGTTGCATCATTCTCCATGCTATGTCTAATCTCCATAGACAATCTACTAACACTCCATGACAATCTTAAATCAACACTAATGACAAACAATAGTAAATGGTAGAACTCCTTCAAATAAATAAATCTCCATTATTTAATCACCGAGTCTATTACATTTATATCATTGCTTTAATGTTTCAGATTCAAACTAACATCTAAAACTTTAAATTATCTCTTAAACCTATGCTCCTAGCATGTTCATCATGTTTGGACCTTTACAGTGCCTTTGTGAACGGATCAGCAGGATTATCCTCTGATCGTACATGCTTCACAACCACGTGTCCTTCTTCTACCTTTCTTCGAACAAAATGGTATTTTCTTTCTATGTGCTTTGACTTCCCATGATCCTTGGGTTCTTTAGTCAAAGCGATTGCACTTTCATTGTCGCAGAATTTATCAATGGGGTCTTGAACTGTTGGAACAACTCCAAGATCTCCAATGAAATTCCTCATCCATATGGCTTCCTTCGAAGTTTCGCAAGCTGCAATATACTCAGACTCGCATGTGGAGTCTGCTACTGTATCTTGCTTTGAACTTTTCCATGTTACCGCTCCCCCATTCAGTAAGAATATCCAACCAGACTGTGACCGACTATCATCTCTATCTGTTTGGAAACTTGCGTCACTAACCTGTTACTCTGAGTTCTTCTTCTGCACCATAAACCTAGAACCCGTCTTTAGTATTTCTTAAATACTTGAGAATATTCTTTACAGCTATCCAATGACCTTCACCAGGATTCTGCTGATGTCGACTCACCATGCTCAAATCAAATGAGACATCGGGCCTTGTACACGTCATGGCATACATGATCGATCCTATAGCCGAAGCATATGGGA
Organism: Gnaphalium uliginosum; assembly: GCA_963930675.1. Lineage (NCBI taxonomy): Eukaryota > Viridiplantae > Streptophyta > Magnoliopsida > Asterales > Asteraceae > Gnaphalium > Gnaphalium uliginosum. The sequence goes on from OZ005684.1 coordinate 21,056,661, forward strand.
CTCGACTCATTCTGTCCGATTCTTCCTCAGATTTTGGACATAGATCTTTACTAATCTTTATGCCATGATGTAAGGGTAGATTCCCTTTATTAGAATTTTCCATTTTAAATCTTTTCAAAATTTTATCTAAGTACGTGTCCTGGCTGAGTCCAATGAGACGTTTTGACCTATCTCTATAAATCCTTATACCAAGAATATATGCTGCATCTCCCAAGTCTTTCATAGCGAAACATTTTCTCAACCAGTCTTTTACACTTTGTAATGTTGGGATATCATTTTCTATGAGTAGTATATCATCTACATATAATACTAGGAAGACTACAATACTCCCACTGACTTTGACATATATACAGCACTCATCTTCGCTTCTAGAAAATCCAAACTGTATGACTTTCTCATGGAAGCAGAGATTCCAGCTACGAGAAGCCTGTTTAAGTCCATAAATGGCCTTTTCAAGCTTGCACACTCTTTTAGGATACTTTGCACTTTCAAAACCCTCTGGTTGTGCCATTAACACATCCTCTGTAAGTTTTCCGTTAAGGAAAGCGGTTTTGACATCCATCTGCCATATTTCATAATCATGAAATGCAGCTATCGCAAGCATTATCCTAATTGACTTTATCTTAGCTACTGGTGAGAAGGTTTCCTCATAATCAATCCCAAAGGGTTTGAGTATAGCCCTTCACTACCAACCTAGCTTTATAAGTGTGTACCTTCCCATCCATGTCTGTCTTCTTTTTGAAGATCCACTTACAATCCACCGTCTTAAGACCGGGTGTAGTGTCAACCAAATTCCAGACTTGGTTGTCATACATAGAATGAATCTCGCTTTTCATAGCTTCCTTCCACTTGGCAACCACAGGGCCTGCCATCGCTTCCTTGTAGTTAGCAGGTTCGTTCAAATCAACTAGTATACTATCACTAACCTTGTTCTCTTCTTCAATATGGAAACCATAATAGAACTGAGGAGGATTGCTAACTCTACTTGTTCTGCGAACGGGTAAGGATATGTCTTCAGGTTCAACAGGTGTCACCACCTCTTGTTGAGTGTCAGTGTTTACTATAGGTTCTTCATCGATCGATTCTTGAATTTCTTCAAGATCTATTTTACTCCCACTGTCCTCTTTAGATATCATTTCCCTTTCAAGGACCACTCCTCTTCGAGCTACAAACACCACATTTTCCGTGGGTCTGTAAAATAGATATCCAAACGACTCTTGTGGATAACCGATGAAAAGACACTTTTCAGATCTGGACTCTAGCTTGTCCTGAGTTTATCGTCTAACGAAAATCTCGCAACCCCAGATCTTGATGTGACCAAGAGAAGGACGTTTTCCCTTCCACATCTCATATGGTGTCTTTGAAACCTTCTTAGTGGGTATTTGATTTAAGATATGTGCGAATGTCTCTAATGCGTAACCCCAGAAGCTTATTGGAAGTGTTGTCCGACTCATCATAGACCGAACCATGTCTAACAGGATTCTATTTCTTCTCTCCGCAACTCCATTAAGTTGTGGTGTTCGAGGAGGAGTCAATTGTGAAACTATTCCACAGTTTCTAAGATGATCAAGAAACTCGATACTAAGGTATTTTGCTCCCCTATCGGATCGGAGTACCTTTATCTTTCTGCCAAGTTGATTTTCTACTTCGTTTTGATATCTTTTGAATATTTCAAAAGTATCGGACTTATGTTTAATCAGATAAACATATCCATATCTACTGAAGTCATCAGTAAACGTAACGTAGTAGCGATTTCCATCTTTTGTGGCGCATCGGAATGATCCACATACATCTGTGTGTACCAAGTCCAATAGTCCTTCACCTCTTTCACATGATCCAGTGAATGGTGATTTAGTCATCTTGCCCAGTAAACAAGATTCGCATACATCATCTGACTTGATGTCGAATGATTCCAACACTCCATCCTTTTGTAGTTGGGCGATGCGTTTCCTGTTTATGTGCCCAAGACGATAATGCCACAATTTGGATTTATCAAGCTCATTACATGAATCAACATTTAAAATCACATTGCTAACATATTCAACATTTTCATATATGCCTTTGTAAAGAGAAGCTTTAAAAATAAAACTACCGTTTAAATAAACCAAAATATCTCCATTCTCATTATCAAATATAAATCGATAACCATCCTTGAACAACGCATAAAATGAAATTATGTTTCTAGTCATTTCTGATGAATAACAGCAATTATTTAAATCTATCATAACTCCAGACTTCAGCATGAGCTCGAATTTTCCAATCTTGGTCACGGGTGTGAATTTCCTGTTTCTCATGATTAAATTGAGCTCTCCATGCCTCAAACTTCTACTTTCCTTTAGACCCTGTAATACAGTGCAAATGTGAGTACCACACCCTGTATCCAGAACCCACGAATCAGATGTTGTAGTATTATGGAGTTCGATCATAAACATACCTGAGTGACTACTCTTTTCGACCTTTCCGTCTTTAAGGTCATTCAGATATTTTGGGCAGCTACGCTTCCAGTGCCTCTTTGTGTTGCAGTAAAAGCACACTGCTTCCTTTGGATCATTTGCAGATGCAATCTCATAATCAAACTTTCTTTTAGAACCACAACTAGACTTTCCAGTCTTACCTTTTCAAGTTTTTCTTTTATTTGCATTTTGACCAATAGCCAACACAGGAGCTGCTGAGGCAGAGGGCACATCAATCTTCTTGATCCCTTGCTCAGCGGTTTGCAGCATGTTATGGAGTTCCATTATCGAGGTTTCTTTCTCATTCAAATTCATTTGATATGAGATTATAAACTGATTGTAGACAGCTGGTAGGTGAGAAAGAATTATGTTTATCGAAAGCTCAATATCAAACATCATGTTCAAAGATTCCAACCTATCAAAGTACCCTTTCATCTCCAAGACGAAAGCACAAACAGAGGCTCTAGGTTTGGGTTTACAAGCCATGAGGGATTTAACCACATCAAGGCGTTCTTTGCTTGCCTTTGCCTGAAACATTTCCTTTAGCTGTTGGTTCATTTCATGAGCCCAAGTATTCTCAAAAGTCTTTTGCAATTCAGGGCTCATGGAGGATGCCATGATACAATACACTTTGTTTGGATCCTCATAATGTTTTCGGTGAGCTTCAATCTCCTCTTGGGTTGAATCAAGATCAATAGTGTGAATCTGCTCATCGAGAACATACTCCTTGTTCTCGTACCTTAGGGTAAACCTAAGGTTACGCATCCAGTCCATATAGTTTGGACCGGTTAGTATTTCCCTCCCAAGTACTGAGAGTAGTGAGAAGTTCGAGTTGTTTGCGGAACTGGGAACGGGTGGATTTGTACCATTTTCGGTAGTAGACATCTATAATATAAACAGTTTTAGTTAGTATGAATATTCCTTAATTGTTTAATTACCCAATTCAAAATTAAGGCTAGGATCCATATTTTCGATTTGTTTTATGAAGAGGTTTGCCGTAATCATATCACGAATTTATTTTAGGTAGACAATGTTTTTGTCAATTTCATTCTCTATGAAATTCCTAGTTCTTTTGAGATTCATTGATTCAATCAATGGCATGTTAATCTCGGATATGCTTATCTACCATTCATGACTGGGATGTCGAGGATTATGAATAAGACAATGAAGTTAACCATGCAAAACCCGCGTGGTCCCCGGCCCGAGTACGCTCGAGAATCGCGAGTCTCACATAACCTCTCACTTATGTCCTTTCATTAATGTGCCGGTGAACCACACACGCTCCATTAACAGTCCATATGAGAGATCTGCAGTTTTCATGGGATAGCATACAACTCACATTTGTTATACTTAAATGGGATTTTGTTTTAGTACTTTAATTCAATACTTTTTTATCTTGACATCATCCTATCAAAGGTCCTCGTTAGCTCCATTGAACGCACAAAGAAGCGGAGAAGTAGGTCAGCGCGAAGCATATTAAAAACCTACTTCTATAGGAAAGCATAGCGTCCCGCCTTATACCTCTCTTATAGTTTGTTCACTATGGGTGAGCCGATTTATCAATTGACTGACAATGTATTTAAACTTTAAATGATACATATATATTTATCATAATATATATATATATATATATATATATATATATATATATATATATATGTCTCTTTAAGCTTTTAAAGTTCAGGGTTCTATTTTAAACATTTTGAAATTTAGGGGTATCGTTTAACAATTTAAATATTAGTATTTATTCTAGATCCATATTAACATTTAATGATCATACAAATTTATCCATGGATTACTATTTACAATTAACAATTAACTAAGTAGTAACTCAATCGTTAAGTGCCTATATTATTAAGCTACGGCTCTGATACCACTGATGGGTTTTCTATTCCTTTACTAGATTAACACACAATGCAGAAATAACAATTAATCTAGGGCATGAAGGAAACTAAACCCTAAAGGATCTTAACTTAATACTAATACGCAACAAAACAAAATAAATAAGAAAATACTAACCTTTAAGAAAATCGGATTTCTCACACGCAGACCACCTTAGTAAAACTTCCTAGCTTGAAGGCGAGTACTCAAACCAGAGCACCTCTAATGGTTCGCACCCACGAAACAAAGAGAAAATTCCAACTCCTAAGGTCCCGATTAAATCGAGTAAACTCTTACAAGGAGAGGAATGAGAAAGAGATAATTGAACTGTACTTCTTGAAGCCATGGCCTACCCCCTATTTATAAGGGAGGAGTAACCCATAGGTTTAATACGATAACCGATGTGGGGTATACTGATTTCGGGTTCCAACCGCCGGTTGGAATATCCAGCCGCTGGTTGGACTTGTGCGTTCCACCGACTCACTTTAATTTGACTCCAGCCGCCGGCTGGACTTTCCAACCGGCGGTTGGATCAGGATTCCAGAATTTCTTTTAGTTTCTAATTAATTCATCAACTTTGATAATTAATAAACTAAATAATTAACTATAATATTAATTTCAATTAATATTACCTCTCATTTATTTCTCTTTAACTGTTCGACTGAGGGCGACCCAAAAAGGATTCTACTTTTAATGATACACTTACTAATTAGTTATGCACTTGGATACTATATCCAACACCTTTTTGATTTTCACTTGTAAGATTATGTGAAGATATTTAGGTCATTAAGCACTAATCTTGATTAATTAAGTGCTAATCATGTGATTAAGGTGATTTAGTGGTAATTAGGTTAAATTAATGGTATTAGAATATTACTAGTTGGTTTTAATAATATTCGAATATTTATCGTTAGCTCGTTCGATTAATTACATCATCTAACTTGTCGTTGTACGTCTTTTAGTTTCGTGAACGTTTATCGTTTATTAAGGTTGTTATGCTTATATATTAGCATAATTATCGTACTATAAATAACTATTATTTATATTCAAATAGATTTATGTTATTTATGAAAATTGATCACTAACGTTCGTGGGTGTCGGTCTCTACCGATTGTTTGTGTAATTCTCAAAGATTACGAATGCATTCCGCATTAAAATAGTGTGCATCTCTAATGCAAACGTGGGCTTTGTGCTAGACTTTATTTCGATGAAAACGAATTCATATTAATTACATAGGGAATTAGCCTAATATGCACGTGATACGATGTACGGAAATTACTGAAATTTTAGAATTGTCCCACTTTTCTAGGTAAAATTAAGGAAGAACAAATCATACCTAGGTTGGAGATGGTTTAGAAAGCTTGAATTCAATTTCCCTAGCTTCAATTTAGTATTATTGGTGCTCAATTCCCTTTTCTCTTTTTCTGCCTCCTCTCTCTCGATCTCTGTATAAGTTTATGGAATTCTTATGTATACATATGTATATCGATATGTATGTATGTATATATGGGTTTTATAGTTTAATCCCCAATGAACTTGCAACTCTACAATTTAGCCCCCTTTAAGTTTTATCGTTTTATAGTTTAGCACTTTCCTAACTATTTGCAACTTATAGTTATTTAAACAACTTCAAATACTTTAACATTACTAATATTTTATACAACAACTTATACCATACTTTATATTATAGATACTTTACCTTTATTATAATAATATCTCGGGATTTCGGAGTGTTACACATCTGATAACAAGGAGCAACTCTAAAAAGCTTTGCTGGTAGTTGTTCTTCTTAATTATTTCAATTTTTTTGTAAAGTAAGTACATAGCCACAATTGTATTTGTTTGAAATCTTCACTAATATGGTATGTATTTTTTTCTTACTTTTAATTTTTGATGCAGGTACTGATTCTAACTAGTAAAACTTGCTTAATTTCTTAATTATTATAGTGGGTCACTTAAAGTTAAGGTTTGTAAAACTCAAGGTAATTTGTAAATCCTAAAATATATGTAAACCCTATAAAAAAATTAACTCCGTCATTCCCAATTATACCTCAAATCCGCCTCCAAAATCAAAATCAAAATCCCAATTATTTTCATCAACAATATTTTTTGCTTGTGTTTGCTAGGTTTTTAAAACATAGTTGCGATGAAGAAAAACGAGGAGAATGACGAATTGCAGTATGTTAGTGTTGTCAAGGTGCCAAAGAATTGGATGATAATGAGTACATCCAGGTCTGACCCAAATTGAGCAAGGGCGGCCACTTCGCGATATTGTGCAAATGATGCTGATAATTGATGCGAGGTATATATATGTATATGTGTAGAGTTATGTTGATTGTTTGATATTTAGCTCTTATATGTTATATTTGTTACATTTTCTCTGTTCTAATGTCATAATTATATTTCTTAATGGCGTTTCCCTCAAAACAGTTGGATCACAATAATTTGTTTTTGTGTTGTAGATGATTATTTGATTGATTTTCTTCACTGACTTCACGAATCTACAACCAATGATTACCGGAGAATTTGTATGTTGGATAATTCTTTTTATTTGCTCAATTAACATAAGTGTTGTAGCTTGTAAATAACCTTTCAAGAGTGGTCAAACACTTTGGTAGGACATGTCTATTGCAATTTCAGTTAATGTTTTTTAAGTCCATGGTGTTCTACATAAGTTTAGGTAGCTAAAGTAAAGGAAGATGGAACACCGAAATTTTAGTTTAAGTCATGATTTTTGTTTACTTGAGTAAATCAATTTGTTACAAGTTTAGGTAGCTAAATTTTAGTTGCAGGTAGGTTCTCATCCTATTGTTTGTTTTTTGATTTCTATTTTTGTGTTATAGCCTTGTATTTCATGTACTAAAGCGTGCCGAAGGTAGAATGATCGGGAAAAAGAAAGATATATAACACTTTCTTTAATTGTGAGTGTGTTGCTTCTTCGACTATTATTTCGTTACAATATATATTGATTGAAGTTCCAAATAATCTAATTAGTTGTCGTGATAAACATGTAATAGTTGTGGTTATATGATGCGTGTTAAGTTGTTGTTAAAAATACAAGTTTTAAATGAAAGGGAAATACTAAAGTTAACTTAAACAAAACCAGGCAAGAATATCTATTCGTATTATAGTATAGCTTTGGTAAGACTGAGTCGAACACAGGGAATCAGTGCAAATTAAAATAATTAATTAAACCTAATATTACAAATTACAATTGATAAGGGGTAGCGTTTTAGTTCCGTACGAACGTAACTTAAATTAATAAAACTAAATAAAAACAATTAAAAACAATTAAAAGATAGAAAAGATAACTTAAGAATAATCAGATAGATAAGCATGTAATTACTTAGATTACTGATTTCTCGACTCAGGTTTCATATATGTTTATTGATCAGTCATTATGGTGATTTCAACTAGAATGGACAGCCTCCTGTTAAGGTTAGCGAATCCCTAATAAACCTTACTTTAATACTAGATTCTCTTGAATACACTCATGCGTGTTACCAACATAAGATTTATGCTATTAAACCTATCAACAGATCATTGAGATTCATCCTTGACTCTGCGTTAGCCTTGAGTCTATAATTATTGGTTTTCTAATTATCACACTGATCGGGTTTAAATTAATTGCTATGCCTCTTAACCTATTACCGGTTACAGTCTCAAGCCATAATTAACTAATAAATTATTTAATTGCAGATAATCAATTAACTCATACAAACGTTAGTTCTAGAATAAGTCTTTTGACCACATTAGGTAACAATTAACAAACGCGCCGTAACTCACAATCAATGTGGATCTTCAAATAAACTCAATAACCATTCATAATTAAGATCAATATTAAACATATAATGAAACCTTTATCTAAAAATCATACATCTAAGTAAATACAAATAAAGAATTAGCTCATAATTAAAGTAAGATCACTCAAATCCATAAACAAAGTATTAAACATTGCAAGTAGAAAAGAATAAGAATCAAACCCTAAAATCTGAACTGAATCTTCGTTAGGGTTGAACGACCTTCAAACCCTAGCTCCTTAGCCTCTGAATACCCTAAAAGTCGGATTTCTAACCCCTAGAACCCAAATTAGGGTACTCGTAATTGTTGTATGTTAAAGGTTGATAATGAACCCTATTTATAGATTTCAAATCCGCGAATCCAACCGCCGGTTGGGCTTTTCAACCGCCGGTTGGGCTGAATTTTAACCCGAAAACCCGGTCTGCGACCCGCGCGTCCAACCGCCTTCCATTTTTACATCCAACCGCCGGCTGAAAGCTTCAACCGCCGGTTGGGATCTAATTCCAGAATGTTCTATTTTTGGGCTGGGCTTTTGTCTTGGGCTTCATCTCTTAAACTTCTAATCCGGATTTCTTCTTAATTTGGCCCACTTTCTCTTATCTTTTTGGGCTTTGCCTTCTCTTCAAGTCCAATATTTTTGGGTCTTCGATCTTTTCTTTCTTTTCTTCAGTCTTGAGTCGATTTCCGTTCCTTTTCTTCGTTTCTTTATTTAAAAGACCTTTTCACAAATATAAAAGAAATCAGTAACATTTGTAATTAAATTACAATAAAAAGGCTTAAAAATAAGGGAATATTATTATATAAATAAGGCATTATTTGATGTTATCATTATATATACTTGTTTGCCATTAATGACCATAATGTTATTTTGCTTTAATGGAGTTGGACGGAATACTCCTAGAACACTTCTTATCACCGCTTCGTATGAGGATAAGTTTTTGAATAGGACATATAAATGGTGAGTTTTATCTACTGAGAGTACAAAGTTAGTACTTTGGTGATTTATCTGTTTAAGTGAACTGAAAATTACTTTAAGCTACATAAGGGAGTAAGGGACAATTAATATAATTGTAGTTTGATTTATGTTACTAACCATTTTCATTTTCAATGATAATTGCATTTTTACTTAACAATATTGAACTTACAAATTAATATAATTGTATTTATAAACGGTCATGCATCGCACGAATTTAAGACCTAGTATATATATATATATATATATATATATATATATATATATATATAGGAATTGTATTTAAGGAGAAGGAATTTTGAAGAGAAATGAGAGAAACAATTGTGAACTTTTAAAATTTTAATCAATGGCTCAAAATTGATAATGGTAATTTAACTAATATTAATTATGTTGACAGCCTTTTAAATAAATTTTTAGGGACAAATCCGTAAAATGAATTATTTTCCGATTAGTTATTCAAACGTGGTTAAAGTTGTGATAGAAAATAGGAATTCAATTTATTTTTAATCCTTTAATTATTCATCTCATTGTTCGTTTACTCTTTTTTTTACATTCTTTGCAAACAAGTTCTTATTTTGTTGACTTGAATACACTGTAAATATATTTATTTATAAACTTTCATTTTTTCACTGAATCATGGTAAAAAAAAAAAAAAAAAAAAAAAAAAAAAAAAAAAACTTTTCTTACTTTACCAAATCAATGATTCACAAACACTGTAGAGTATTGATTCACTAATTTACAAACTTCAATTTGGTTACATATAAATTTGTAAATTGTAGTTATTTAATTGTGAATCATAACTATAAATTCGTGAATCATAACTATAAATTCGTGAATCAGTGTTATACTGTATTTGATAACTTAGAGAATCAACGTTTTACTATGTTTGTTAATCAAGATTATTTTTTCCGAATCATACATATATTTTTTGAATCAAGTTATGTTGAATCTTATTGTAGAATGAAATACTTCAAAACAAATCATATAATCCATGAATCTAAGTAAAACCAATTTTAATTAAGAAAAAAATGAATTCTTCACAACCTAAAACAATAAGATCTTATCTTATACAACACCAAAAAAGAAAAGAAAAAAAAAAGAATAAATTAATCATCTAGTCAAAACCAATCTCTCAACTCTTCTATCACTATTAAATTCCATTAGAATTCTTATAAAAAATATCACCAAATGATAGATCACCTGTATCTGAATTATTTCAATTGATTGGCTTGAAAATTATTTAATTGAATACCTATTATCCTTTGAGTAGCGAGATTTCAAATATGGATATCAAACACAGTTATTTGATATTAATAAATAAGATGTAAGTGATAATGTTCGATCAATTTTGCCCTTACGTGCGTCGCATGTGTTGTGAGATAACGAGGTTTTTTTAACACTCGTTAAGAGTAGGGACTGGCAGCGATACAGATTTCTGGATCAAGGGACTGGACCCGTACAATACCCGACCCGGGGACGGGGTCTGTAACATAGGGTAAACCACAGGGACATGCAATGTAATTTACTCTTATGTCATAGCTTCCAAAAGTTATTTTAATAATAATCATTGAACTTTTTTTTTGAAGAAAACTACTTTTCGGATAGTTAAAATGCATTTTTGAAGTCATTCATACGTTGCAACGAAAATTAGTCTTCTTATTTAAACGCACCTATATATATATATATATATATATATATATATATATATATATATATATATATATATATGTGTGTGTGTGTGTGTGTGTGTGTGTGTGTGTGTGTGTGTGTGTGTGTACATGTATATATGTATATATGTGTGTATGTATATATGTATGTATATATATACATATATATATATATATGTATGTATATATGGGGGAAAGTTCAAATGAGAACCACTTCAAAGTTGAGAACTTGTAAGAATTTCAAAAATATGTGATTGTTCACATGTGATTAACTTTATACACATGTGAACATTTAAATTTGTTCGAATGAGAAACAAAAAATATCAAAAATACGTATAAACACATATGTTCACAATTGAACAGTTCACATGTGAACAAATCGGTTAAAGTTAGTTAAAATAAATTATAACACATAATTTTTTAATTTTCAAGGTTTCATCGATTCTTATTAACATTTTTATACATATTTTGACATTATACACATATGAACAGTCATTATTTATGTGATTTTCACAAGTTCTCAACTTTGAAGTGGTTCTCATTTGAACCTCCCACTATATATATATATATATATATATATATATATATATATATATAGGAACCGGATCCAGAGGGAAGCACTATTTTCTGTGAAAGAGGGAAGCTACACATTCATCAACGATGAATGTTTGCGAATTCCCTTAATATTCATCATATGATATTATAAGTTATAAAAAACAGTTTATTGATGAATATTAGTAGTTATAACATCGGTTTTGATTAATATTTATTGGTAAAAATATGGTTTTATACGTTTTGATTATCATTCATCGTTGACGCATGTTAACGAATAATTTTCAAAGAAAATGGTAATACCACTTCGGTTAACATTCATTAATGATGAATATTAGAAAATTCTCTTTATATTCATCGTATGATATTATAAGTTATAAAAAGTAGTTTATATATGAATATTAGTAGTTATAACATCAGTTTCGATTAATACTTCTTGGTAAAAATATGTTTTTTTACGTTTGATTATCATTCATCGCGAATGAATGGTTAGTTTCCTCATTCCCTTAAAAAATTACTTTCCTCTTGATCCATACCCTATATACAAGAACCACAAAAATGTACAGAACTGTGAGAACTATTAAATTATATGAATTTTCATATGTGAGAAAATTCTATCACTTGTAAATATTGATTTAGATTAAGGTTAAAAGAAAAGTATTTTGAAAAACCTCATAATTACTATTAAAATCAAATTTATATTTTTTTGTTCACATGTGCATATTTGGTCTGTGCACATGTGAATATTTTATATAAAAATATAATCTAACATGCATTTTATGATTTTTAACTTTTGTTTGTCAATGATATGAATATCAAATAATTATATGCAACTTGTTATGTTTAAATGTATAAAAATCATATAAATTAAAAGTTCTCGCAGTTCTGTATCTTTTTATAGTTGTCGTTTGAACCTAACCCTATATATTATATATATATATATAATGTAAACATGACAAAAATTTGTAAATCTTTTTTGACATTCATTGATTTATATTAAAGTAATTGTAATCGACAACTTAATATCCGATTATAATGTGTCATTTCAATTACATATATGTAGTAAAATAAATCAAATTATTATGGAGTTGTATATTTTGTAACCGAAATTAATTATGATATATTAACTTATATTATTAATTGCGTAAATAAAGTGTTAAAAGTTAAATTTACTACCAAAAAGGTAGAATAGTCGTTTCTTTTTTGACCTAAACTATTTATTATATATAGTATAGATAGATGATAGATAATAATTAGAATATGATAACCATCAAGATTAAATGACGTACTCTCAATCAACTAATAATTACATTTTTACTAATTAGTATGTGCCCTTTTTACTGTTAAGTATTACATTTTTATCATAATTTTTAGTTGAAAGCACCTAATATTCCATTGCTTTAAGCTTTGAAGGGTCCTTACAAAATCCTTATGGCATTGATACGTCATCTAGCCTACAGAATTTGTATAAACGGTTGCATCACAATAGCACCATACTAAAGGCTCGTGTATAATGTATAATAATTACTTTTCTAGCTTTTTTCAGGGCCGGTATAGACTGAATAGTGGGCTACCAAGAGTGGACTTCAGTATTTGGGCCCTCTAATGATCCATACAAAATAACATTTTTCATAAATACAAAAAATAGTTATAATCTTTTCCATTAGGCTAGATAATTAATCAAATAAAAAATGAAAAATTAATTTGTGCTGTTGAGTATTGTGTTGAGTTTTGTGCTGTTAGGTTAGGTTTTGTGCGTGCATTTGACTTGCCGTTGGTTATTTGTGCTATTAGCTGCAGTTAACTAAAGAAGGACTAAACATATATATTCTGAAAAGTCAAGGGGTAAAACATATAAATGATTTAATGACTCATTCTAATTATTTACCCATAAAAAATTAGATATAATCTTCCCTTGACCTTAATTGATCAATCAAATAAAGCACATACAAAACATAAAAACACTTTCAGAACTGAAAGTACACTTATATTTATTATTATTTCATCAACATAACACATACACAAAATACACACACAAACAGCATAACCAAAATTCATCAAGAAGCCCAAATAAAAATGAACATATTAAAACCACATTACAACACCACTCATTTCTTCATATCATAAAATCTACATATCAGCTCTTGTGTGGTGTCCCATGCCCCCACTGGTCTGGTGATGCCCCATTCCAGTCGCTTGTTCTGCCCTACCCTTCATTTCCCTCGCTTTATATCCCAATTTATCCCTCGCTTGATCCAACGAGTCCGCACCCGGCGGATGTCCGCCCGTAGCGTACCTGTAAATCCACGATAAAACCGTCACCGCCGCAACTCCGAATCCGCCAGAGGTCAAGAACCCGGTGGCCAAGAGGAACACGGTGATCGCGGCCGGTACAAGTATCGGACTAAATATCACCAGTAACGGTGTAGCGACGGTTAGTGCTATGACGGTTCCAGCTAACGTGAGACCGGATAGCACTAACAGCGAGCCCCCCGCAATCGACGCAGTTGCCGCCTTGACCGCTTGATGGGCTCGCGGTGAGGTTTGTTGTTGTTGGTAGTGGGGTCCACCAAACTGGTGTGGTTGCATTCCACCAGGGGTGTGGTGTTGTGGGTTGAAAGTTTGATGAGTGTCGGTCATTTTTTGATGATTTGTTGAAGTGATGATGAGGTGGAAGTGTGAATATTTAGTAGGGTTTATAAAGGGAGGTGGAGGTGGTGATGAGGTGGCACGTGGTGGAAGATGAGTGTCACGTGTTATAAGAGCTGCTTGTCATGCAAAGATTGCATGTAGTGAGGTGGACACGTGGATGTTTCGTGGCGAATGTTGGTTTAAGTCTTACTTGGAAAGTAAATTATTTACGTGAGGAGGACGATGTTGTGTTAAATTTGTAATTTTGTTATTCTTTGAGGACTGATGTTCAAGACACTATTTAAACTTTGTTGTGATTCTAATTATATGAACTTAGTTAACTACTCTCATATTACAAGTGAATATATACCCGGTTCTACTACTTAAATATTTTATTTACCCATTTTTATATTTTTCACTAAATATAAATTCGGGTATGACCATGATACCCTTGGGCCTTATTTTTCCTGCGGCTATTACTCACTATCCATGATTTTAGGAATCGCATAAACTTCTTACCTTTAATGCCTAGACACGTCTTCATAATCGAGTTAATCCTACTTAGTTCTTATGAACTGTCAACCTAAAACAATCAATCAGTTGAAAAACTGTCAAACTATAACTCTTTTCAGAAAATACTAGCTCTCAAACCCGTAAATACACAAATGCCGCATAATGTTATTATGATATTGTAATACGTATACATTTGATAAATAGGTGAAACTTGATTAATAAAATTTTAATAGAGGTTCCATCAACAATAAGGTAATATAATATTTATATCAATTATTGATTAGAATGCTCATATATGAAAATTATTGCAAGTATCTTTATGATAGCCTTTTTTATAAATAACTTTTAAAATTACTACAATTTCTTAGTTTGTTAATTAACCATGTTTAACACATAATAACCAACTTACTGAAATTGAAATCAAATTGAAGCAAATAATAATGTTTTGTTATTCATAGATAAAGACACTCATGTACATTAACATTGAATATACATCCGTTAACAAATAAAACAAACAATAAACCATATTTAGTTTAAGTGGTAATTTTAATCATTATATTAGAGAATGAGTTATCTAATTTTTTTTTAATAGTTTTATGTTATATAGGAAAAATAAAAGATAGACTGATGCAGTTACAATTTATTAGTAAATTATCACTAAAAATAATTTTGTTAGAAATGTATGAGTAATGTTGCTTAACTTACTAACCTTGAACAACCAACAAAATATATATGTTGAAGTACAATTAGAGAATAAATATACGATAATCATGTGTCTTTCATTATGAAGATTTGGAGAGAAAGGTTTTAAGAATGCATAGAATATAAAATAAGTCTTGTAATAATTATTTATATTAATATTAATTATGATGTTATGAAAAAAAAATAGTCATGAAGTTAAAGGTTGTTTTATATTATTAGTAGAAATTTTTTTCAAATAATTAAAGCTTTTAATTACTTAATCAACAATTTGATGAAGTTAAAAGATTTGTAACGTTAATAATTAATAAAAAGTTTCAAAGTTATCTTGCCGTCTTATTATTTCATGTACACATTAGATATTATAGAGTATTAATTATTAATTTTAATAAAAATATATTTTCTTAGAAGTTATCTAATATTGATTTTTAAAATAATTATCTAAATTTAATCATTTTTATATTACAATATTTTATGATGTCATCATATTCTAAATTTTAGCTAATTTAACAAAATTTAGCATTTCTATTGGCCAATTAAATATTTAATGACATGGATTTTTATATTATTTTTAAGATAAGACAGAATGTATGGCACTATAACTAATATTTCTATTTGCCGTTAAAAAAATTAATATAAATTTGAGACCAAATAAATAAATAATAACAATAATATTAATAATGGTTTGTAGAAACATTCGTTCAACCCATACCGTTGAGAAGACAAATTTTAAAGTAATATAACTCTTGAACCTTAATTCACCATGATTAGTAATAATAATAATAATATAAGAATAAGAATAACAATAATAAAATTGAGTAAAATAAAGGCAATTAAATTTGCATAAAGGGTGAATTTTATATTATATTTAAGATACCCAGTATCACCTAACATTTCTGGCAATCAAATTTGCCTTGATTAGAAAAATTGGTACTCTATGCAGTTAGCAAATTCATTATAGATAAGAATACACCATGTGAAGCTAATGTTAAACTGGTTATAACTTATATTATGATAATCAAATACGAGATAAAACACACAAAAAATGTTCACAAGCAGTAACATTAGATCTAATATATTGTTTAATTACGTTATACGGAGACTGTTACTGGGGCATATATTACCAAACTTTATAAGGAAAAAAAAAAAAAAGAATGTTTACATCACTAAACCCCACAGTATGCAGTAAATGGGTTTAACTATCAACTATAATAGGATCTATGTCTTGACTCTGACTTTGACTTTGACTTTGGTATTGTTCCAAAATCACATTACAGTTATTCAATGTTCGGGCGTCGAGAAGGCCATGGTTCCAAATTTTAATCATGAATAATCTCCAGCACCTGTCGTTGCACCAATACTCGCAATATAAAAAAGAATGCAAAAACATAAATTATTGATTGTTGTTAGAGATACACCAATAGATGGGTGACGATGTCAACCTGTACTGGTCTTTAAAAAAATTTCAAGTGTTAAAGCCTTAAAGGTATATCAATACAGAATAGATTGGTGAGCATTTTCAATGTAATAAAATGGGCTAATAAAGGTTATAGCTAAATGCTTGTCACTAATTTTAATGGGCAATTCCAAACACAGGCAGACCTTGGTCCCTTGCAACCATAGAGCCTGAAAAATAGTGAAAAGATGTGGCAAATTTGACCCATTAACATACGACCGAGTTGATTTGGGTTATCCTTTAATTCTTAATGGATCAAATGGGATGAATGGTCAATGGGTTGAAAGTCATCAAATGGGCTTAAAGTGTTTTGCTGTCACGATACACATTAGTTATCTAGGATCTTTTTTTTTTCTTTTTTTTTAACGTTAACAGTTCAACCTGACCCACCCTTTTGACAAATACAAAAAAAAATAAAAAAAACGTCTTTTTTGATCCATTACCCCATCCCTTAGCGTGCAAAGTTTCGCCACCCCTAATTGGCCAAGTGTAACCCAGTAAGAGATGTTGGTGTCATACAGGAAACTAAGAAAAATTAAAATTGATAGAAGATAAGGGGGGTACCAGAGTACTGACGGGGCCCGGACAAGTTCTTGTCCATGCAATTTCGAAAATGCCTCGCATGCCCATGAAATATGGCCATCTGCCAGAACCCTGACGCCATCATGAACAAACAATTTTACATAGATAGAATAACAGCACAAAAAACTGGCGATTGTTTTAAGACTAAATTTTGTCAAGGTGGGTAGGTGGGTTACATAAATGGAGATTAAATTACCGTTGCTTTCTGACGAATGAGTTCCACAGATGCATCATTTGCTTCTCATCTTTGGAAACATCTACAAAGTCGTCAAGCATCTGGAAAACATGAAAATCTTGTTAACAATTCAGTTTAAACTTCCATTAAAGAGGACGTGTGATCTTCACTAACTATCAGGTAACATAAGGTCAGAGCAGAACGAGACATACCCTTCTGTCTTCAAGATCAGCAACGTCATCGTCAACTTCATCTTCACTGTCCCGCTCAGCAATGACTTCTTCCAATGCCATTGGCTTTTAAATCAAAAGAATGTTATAATAAACACACAATTCAATTACTTTCACGAACCTAGAAGACAAACTTGATTCGGACCAACACAGATGACAAGAACAGATCATATTTGATAACATAACAATAATAACAAAAAGTTCTTTCGGAAGTAACTAGTAACCTGAGCTCTATGAGAGTGAAAGAACTGCCGTTTTTGCAACAGGGCTCGACTGCTGTGATTAAACAAGACAATATAAGTAGACATATAGATAGATTTTTACACAAATGGTCATTGCTTTCGCAATCCAAAAGGCAAAAGAGAAGTGGATACTTTCTAGGGTCAGATCGTTCAGTGGACAATTTTCTTGTCTTTGCAATTTGAAGTATAGCAGGAGTTGATAGGTTGCTTTCAGGCACTGATTGAACGGACTCTGGTTCAGCTAATGACTGACAAGTGGCACTAGCATCAGGACTATATGTATCACATTCCATGGACTCGGGTACACCTACAATCAAACAAACACTGGTAGATCAAATGGCTGTTTTACCTAGAAGATATCATTAAATAGATTCATGCATTTTATGATCGGATAGTAATCAGTGAGCTTATAACGTCTAGAGAAAAAAATAATAACTATGAGATTGAGATGTTCATAATTGGATATAAAAAGGTTGTTAATTTTCCATGATCAGCAGACTTCCACTGCAATCTGTGCTATCAGATCATATTTAGGGATTGACCCTTATACGGTGAACAACAATTTGTTTCTTCACAGTTATGCTAATGGTGACATGATATGTTCATCGGGCAGGTTGGGTGGTGACAACTCCTGACGCAACATGAACCCGACACGAAAAATCAACGGATTAGGGTTGGATCTAAACGGGTTAGGGTAGTAAACGGGAAAACCCGGAAAACCCAATTAATAAATGAGTTGGGTAAGGGTTGAGATTCCGAACAAGTTTAAAAAAATAACAACAAAATAAGTATTATATAGTATAAGTTCAATTTCATTTTTCCAAAATTTCCCAACTATGTTATGGTTATTTATGTATTCAATCGCTTCCCTTGTAAATTCGACATTTATTTATTTATTATACCCGTTTGAGATAAAACCTAACCTGAACCAGCCTATTCATAAGTGTATCAGTTGAAAATGCCACCTGTACTTACTGTAATTGAAGCATGGCTGAATAAGAGTCCTGTTTGTTACGTTTAACAGCTACAGCAAATAAGTTACAAACTTTGTACCACTAAAGCATAATTATGAGATATTTTTCATGTTCAGGAAAATCTAATAAAAAGTTAAGCAACCAAGGATATGAAAAAATTAGACAAAAGGAAGTCATACGATCTGTGTTATCTATGAGCTCATTGAGAGTTGCAGACATAGCTGAATCCAGCACAAGCGGATGCACATGATTTGCATTTTGAGTTGGGTTCTTTGGTCTCCTGTGTCTAGCGGGCCTATAGCTGGAGAAGTTGGTTTTCATATAAGTCTGCATATGGTGGAACTATTATCGCGGAAGTATGGTTGCGGTGAGGAGGCTTAAAGCTTACCAATAGAAAAACATTTGCCGTTTAAGATCAACATTGTCTGGGATTATCTGAGAACACGTATTTTCCAGAAGAAAAGTGTTATACAAGAGAATGCAATATCTTAACAAGAGCATTCAAAATTTTTATGTATAAAATGCAAAAATAGTAACTTTTTTGGTTCTTTTAATTTAGAATGAACTCTCTGCATTTTAAGTACTTTTTTGGTTCTTTTATTTTAGTAAAGACTATGTCAGCAACTATGTTGTGTGCTAACCTCGGAGCTGGATATATCAGTCCTCATTGATACAATCACAACCTGGTAATCTTCAGTAACCTGCACATTATTAATATTATAATGACAGTAATTACTGCAGACAAACATAGTAAGGATAACTCTGACAGATTCGTGAAATTTACAAACCCAAAACTCATAGCGGAAGAGATCATGTGATGAAGTCAGGTGTAACCTCAGGCCCTAAAAGACATTAGTGATTTTCAAGAAACAATCATAATCCATGAACGATATAAGTGAATTATGAGTAAATGACATACAATGAAGTCAGAACCATATCTACCTTGTAGCTTGCACATTTCACCAAACAAAATGGACACGAAAAATCCTCTGTAACTGCAGATTTAGCATTGATTCAACACAGGTAAACATCAGGACGTAGATAAAAACTAAAGAGTTCATGAAATTTCATTGTCGGCGGTCATATCATTTGATGTACATACAGAAATATGAGATGGTAGCACAGTATAACTTAAAACAAGAACCCATTTGCTCCTGTAACCTAGTTTTGCCTAATCATAAACACCACAACTGCATTTAACTGGAGATGACTGATTCTAGATCGTCTTCCGCCCCAGACAATAGGTTTATTGTCTTCCATAAAAAAAAGAAAAAAAAAAAAGAAAAAAAAAAAGAAAAAAAAAAGAAAAAAAAAAGAAAAAAAAAAGAAAAAGGAAAAGAAAAAGAACGAAGAAGAAGAAAAAGAACGAAGAAGAAGAAAAAGAAGAAGAGGCTCAATTTAAATATGACCTTCAGTCCTCTGCAACATATTGTTGTAGTACTTGTAGTTAAAGACGACATTTCCAGACCTCAACCTGAAAATAAAAAGCAGCCCAACGCGTAATTGCATTAGCAATAGTTATTAGATGTCAAATAACCATATTAGAACTATTCATGATAAGAACCATTATCATCAAGGAGTTTATAAAATTAAAAAAAATAAAATTAGTAGGAATGCCATATGGTGACACCCAAAAGAAGGTGCTACTTAGAAGACACAAGTGATAAAAAGGACATGTTAATCACCTCAAAATGCCAGGTCTTGGAGCATGAATATGCTCGTAGGGCAGCATATTTTTTGCACCAACTTCTTCAGCAGAAATGATGACAGGTACTTGCTGCAATATGCTCTTTGGCAAGTGGCACATAAAATAAACTTGAGCAGTAGGAACATAATCTCTAATTAATCTTAACAAAAACAGTTGTGAAATGAAAAAAAAAGGGCTAAGAGCAAACATACCACTGCTTCAGAATTATATGGAAAGTGAAAGGATACACATTTTCCCCCATCCAAACAACTTAACTGTAAAATCAAACATCATGGCAACAATGAGAAAGAGAATACATAGGGAAAAAAACAAATAATAAAAAGAAAACAAAGAGAGAGTATAACTTTGGGTTGATTTCTATTTTGGATATTACACTTTATTTGCACCCACATTAGGGCTCAAAAGTTCACAACGTTTTCAATCTTTCATGTAGGGTAATGTTCCAAGTTAATGAGTTTCCAAGTGCCATGTCAGCACCAAAAGTCAAATTACCTTTATATGAAATCGTTTGAAACTTTGAGCTTTCATCTGGATGCAAATATGGTATGTTACACAAAACAGATATAACACCAAAGTCCGTTTTGCTATGCAATTATCCATTATATTAGAGCACCCATTTACGCTTACATCAACAATTACTACAACATCGTTAATGCAATATCATGTCGAACACATGCAACTTGCAAATAACATGTACATATATTTTTACTGTCAGTCCTCTTCACCAGTTTTATTTGATCCCTGTTTATACACCACAGCAAGCATACCTTCATATAGCAGGAATGCATAATAACGGTTGACGTCAGTTCAGCTCTCCCCCCTAAACTTAATGTTTTCTCCCACGAGGAATGGAGTAAATCCATTGGAATCTTCCCAAACAAGCAGTAATCCACACGGTTCACTGTAAGGCAATAAAATATGTAGATTAGAATACGATTGAATATTTATATGTATATACACGCACACACAAAATACATACATATGTATCATGTATGTGTGGGTGTGTGGGTGGGTGGGTGGGTGTGGGTGTGGGTGTGTACGTGTAACTTAAAAGTAGTAAGAGAACTTCTCATCTAGAGCATAGCTTACATGAGGTGGAAAACATGTAGTCTTCAGTTAGATCAATCTCTTGAGAATTTGTGGTATCAGCTGCAACAGTAGATCAAAAATCACAATCGTAACAACTTTATCCATATGTAACAAAAATTGGAAACAGTATCATACCACAGCTAACCAACAACACACTAAGAGAGCCAGATTTGACCTCTTTTAATAGTTTATTCATCTCCGGTAAAATAAATTTTGCTTGAGCTGAACCCAATGTCTCAGCTCCACCAAAAAACCTCAATTTACATGCTCGACTAAAGCGGTAAACAGCTGTATTCTGTGTCTAAAAATCACACACAGAGAAAAGGTCCATTTGGTGTCAGAGAAAGCAGACATGGTAAGAAAAAGAAGCATGAAAAGTAAATAATAGAAGCATTCAGCCAAACGTTAAATTCATAGCAACACCTCAACATTTGTAGTAGAAACTGGTCTTGCTAAAAACATGTACAAAGGAAAAAGGCTCTGAGTTTGCAGCCCATCATTGATAGCACTGGATATGGATACTGATAATTCAATCCTACAATACACAGAAGCAAGACAGGTATGTATTAAATATATTGTGATCAAGGAGCTATGGAAGAGCAAACTTTTATATGGATCAGAACTCAAATAGCGCGATAAAAAGAATGATTATACGCTGAGATACTGTGGTTTGAAAGAAAGAAAATAATATAAAGGGTTTTAATCTTGTTTAGTATTTTTGTTTACCAAATGGTATTAGGGTTTACTTCCATCTAAAATCTCCAAGTAATAATTATTCATTTAATAGAGAATTTGGAATTTTCTTATTGATCATGTGAAATAATCGTCTACGTAAGAAGTCTTAACTAACATGAGTTGTGATATTCAAGAGACCTAGGTATTTATTTGGTGCAAAAGCCTAAATGTAGTTCTATATTTTACATTTCAGAAATGAAAAACCCATTAGTTTTTGTTCTGCATCGAACAGCATATTATGCTCATAGAAGAAGTTCCACATCTGTCCCAATAGTTATATATAACCATAAAAAGTGACTATAGTCTTGAGACACGTATGTATTTGATGAATCCAGCCTTTCTTTTATCAACACTTGGATTGGATATCAATCATGTTTTTACTACATCATTTTCTGAAAGTCATAATATTGTGGTCCTAAACACAATTTTGCATGGAGATTCCTATTTAAGAAGTATATAGGATACTTGGAGGAACCATCTAGTCAACAGGAAAATAGACAATGATTGATACACTTCTTCCAACTTGCAAAAAAATGTAATGAGATATCATTATACTGATGTCGGGTTTTGATGTCATACTATGCAACAGCATCACCTATGTGCTATATATAGTCCATTATACCTTCTCCTTGATATGAAAACTCTAGACCATAAATACTTACAATCTTAGAAATGGGATATCTTCTAAAGCATTTTGTAAGAATAAAAGGTCCCAACTGTTAAAGTTAGTAAAATACATCTAGCACAGAGCAGTGACAAAGGTGTAGGGTTGTCTGTTTAAAGTCCATCATCATCATAGTGATATGCGAATGCCAACCAATTACTGTACCAAACACACTGCGACCAAAGGGTGAAAACAAATCTGACGGTAACAAACATTTATCATCAGCAAAAACACTTGTGAATTATATGTTGCAACACTGACCTTCTTTTCTGCTTTTCTTGTAATTTGTAGTGCATGCATCTTTGAAGAAAAGATGGCTGCAAGGAACCATCCACCGGTTAGTAACACAAGAACAGGTTCAAAACCAAAACGCATCTGTATAACAAACCCTTTATAGATGACCTTGTCATAACAGCTTACAACCTTCATAGGTAAAATATGTTTTTTGACATCAACATCCAACATTATGACCCTTGTAAAAGCTAAAAATGCTAGTACAAGATCTTATTTGAATGCAAATCGCTACATATACATTCAAATATATGCATTGATGTTGACTTCAGAACCAACAAAAATAAGCTGCCATGCATTATTCATCAAATAAACATAACCAAAAAGATAAGACAAATAGGTAAATAAAAAACATGAAGGAGGAAAGTGGAGAAGCCAATAAAAATTAAGGTCACATTTCTAACAGCACGCCGTTGAAGAATGTTGTATAGCTCTACAGGCTTGCAATAAGTCGAAAGGCTTTCTTCAGCTGCAATTTGCTCTTCCTGTGACAAATGAACACGAGCTTCATGGCGGCACATCTGATCCGAGCCTCTAGAGTAACTGAAATTGCAAACAGATTTCTTTTCATGAATGTGCAATGGATATCTCTAATGCACCCAGCAATACATTTCAAGCTTCACAAAGCAAGAAGAACTCAAAAGAACAGACACATAAATGTATACAGCATAAAGAATATGTCTATTCCATGATATCTTAAATAGAAAAAGGAAATAAATACAACCATGAAAGAGAAAACAGAAACGCAAAAATCTCATACAAAATCTAGATAACTCTTGATTATACAGATATAGTACATGACGTAGCCTGAAATGCAAGGTACAGTACGTGGTTTCACGAACGGCTAAAGATATGCCGGGCATTCTTGTTAGACAATGTCAACTAGCAAGTTCATAATTATCCGCTACTCCACGAGGAAAGTCAGTTTACACCTCTGCAGACCTGGATCAAATAACCTAGTGAATCAGTCCTGCTTAA
Organism: Gnaphalium uliginosum; assembly: GCA_963930675.1. Taxonomy (NCBI): domain Eukaryota; kingdom Viridiplantae; phylum Streptophyta; class Magnoliopsida; order Asterales; family Asteraceae; genus Gnaphalium; species Gnaphalium uliginosum. Next base: position 21,080,955 of record OZ005684.1, read on the forward strand.
ATCGTATACGTCCCATGAAGCTGAGAATGATCATACTCCCTCCGTCCCAAATTTGATGTCCACCGACAACAACACAAAGTTTAGGAAAAATGCTATCATTACACTATGCCAACAATAATATTTAATCTTTATCTTATAATTTATAAAAGTTTTTCGATTAGTTGAAATACAAAAGTGGACAATAAATTTGGGACGGAGGGGGCGACCTTGATGCCTCCATGTGAGTGAAACACATTTGTATTATACACACACATACGCATTAAGAAGAGTCTATATTTACAGCGCGAGACTCAAAACGCACAAAAGTGTAAAGGGGTTCAGGGCCTGAGGCAGGACAAGGCGGGCGCCGCATGAATGCAACACACATCATATTAAAAGCATTGCAAGGGTTTATGGTTGTTTTCATTAGTACTTTGAACCATATAGGCTGATTTTGTGCCTTTTCAATGGCCCACATTTGATCAAAATAGCGTACAACGGTAGAATTAGCCAACACAATATTTAATCAACATAAAACAAAGGTCAATAATTGCATATATTCATCTGGAGCGCCTCACACGTAAAAAGCCCCTAAAGCTTGAGCCTCTGCGCCTTTGAGGCTTAGGCGCAGCTCAGGCGGGTCCTTTAACTGTCACTATCTAATTTTATAGTACCACAAGTCTTTTTAAGTACATATTTATATCTTGTGTATTCACAAAACCGAGTTTCTTACTCCGTAACACACATCGTTCTAATAAAACAATAACAGAGTACAAATGTCCCTTGCAGAAAATTTACTTCTTACAAAAGCAAGTATCAACACACTCCAAACATTTTAACCATGAATTACATTTACAGAAGCTAACAGTAACACAATTCCAAATAACATCCAAAAGTTTCCATTTTGAGACACGTGCAATTAACACTAGGTTATCCTCTTCAAATCACATCAATAATTAGTCTAAAAGATTGCATTACCATAAATGTCTAAACTAATTAATTATCAATCAAGTAAATTAAACAGTTCCGTAATTAAAAAACAATTAGACAGAGAATCTTTACCTTATGTTTTGTGCTAATACGTAAACTCTCGGAAATCACTATAGAAATAGGCGATCAAATTCAATAAGGCATTCAGCATAAAATCAACGTAATCGGATGTAATTAAATTAGGAAATATAGATACATAAGGGTTGAGTAATTTGAAGATTGTTACCTTATATATAATGTTATGTTATGAGCCCTAATTTTATTTTAGCGGAAGAAGGATCCAACCAAATTTGGGGAAGACTGATTTTTTCTTTTAAAAACACAACGGTGTCTTTGACTTTTATGACGGTGCCTTTGACTTTTACAAAGTTATGGTAGTAAAATTTTATTTTAATTTAAAAAATACGTATAGAAAAGAAAATTATACATGCGTATCATGCTTTGTTTTAAAAGCTTCAAAATAGGAACGCGAGCTTCAATCTTGGTAATTTCAAATTTTCAATATAATTTATAATATCTAATAATAATCCAATTTTTGATATCTTTAATAATCTTTATACATTAATTAAAATTGGTGCAAGTAGTTACAAAATATACGTTCCTTTTTCCTCAAGTAATTATTAATTATGCAATTAATACTCGGATATCGGTGGATTCTATACCTTAAAAAAACAAAAACTCATAAATATCGGGTCAAACATTAATCGACAGCTATTTAATCCGGTTACTAATATACTTACTCTTTAAGAGATTTTGGTTGCCATTTTATCTCAAACTTTTGAGCTATATAAATAGATGACATTGTATACGTATTTCTTTTGTTTTTGTCATATATTTTTGCATAGAGATCCGCAAATATAGTGGTGCCAAAAAAAACAGCCCATGTCGAATCTAGAAGAAACTATGCTAAAGTGTGATGAATGTGGGATGATTGGTCATCCATCAAAAAGATGCAACAATGGTAAAGTTGTAAGCTTTAATCTTTTTGGAGTAAAGATTGATCCGAATCTAGATAATGAAGATGATCATAATCGTCAAGGCGTTATTCGCAATTCGATTCGTAAGTGCAAAAGTATGGAGATTTTGAATGTATGTAACAACGAACATACTTCTATGGATCGTGGGTATTTATCGGATGAACATCCCGATCATCGAAAAAAAGGTATGTTCTTTTTATAATTTTTGTGTGGTAAATTGATCTGTGACATGGTTTAGTTTGATGGATTGATCTATTTTGAGCTATTAGGTGTGCCGTGGACAGAAGATGAGCATAGATCATTCTTGATCGGACTAGAAAAGCTCGGAAAAGGTGATTGGAGAGGGATATCGAAGAATTATGTGCCATCGAGGACCCCGACTCAAGTAGCTAGTCATGCCCAAAAATACTTTATTAGAATGAATGCATCGCAAGAGAAATCAAAACGTAGAAGCCTATTTGATCTGCCATTTAATGAATCGGTACTAATTGCTTTTCAAATTTTCGTTTTTTCCTTTTAAGTAAGTTTTAATTAACGCTTTTCATTATTATGCAGCCTAAACTACCAATTGCCCCACCTACTACTACGACCTCTGCGCGACCCCCCGTTTCACGCATTAGGCGTACTTATGATGTACGAGATTATGCTTACATGCATATGGTAAGAAAAACTATATTAGGGTGTCGTATTTAAGCTAAGATAACAAAGTTTTAATCAAATAACTAAAATCGGTTTTGCAGGGTTATCAGTATAGAAATGGGCAGAGATTTGTTGAACCCAAATCTTTTGTTCCTATGAGTTTCCCGGATCAGGGCGCTGTTCATCCCCTCAACAGCGGATTGCCGACACAACTTTTTATGGTTAAATCTCCATTTTTGTCTCAAGTACCTCGATGGGGAGAGATGGATAACAGAAGAAAGGAGTGATCGAAGTTGATGTCTTATAAAATCAATAAATTAGTGAGAAAATCTCATTGTTTTTGGTCCATATTAATTTATTTGTGTTGTGTTGTGTTGTGTTTTGTTGCTCTCGATATATTATAGACACTTTGTGTCATCGTATTCATTAATAGCAAATATATCAATTATCCATGCCTAATTCCTAATTTAATTTAATTACTTGATTAAGTGTTATTTAGTATATATATAGTTATAGTTATTGAATTTAATGACCATTTTAAGGCCTCAAGCTAAAATTTTTATCTTTATTTTTATTTTTGATTTTTGATTTTTGATAGGGAGAATATTTAGCACGACATTAACAAGAAGTTAGAGAAAAAGAAGATAATTACACATTTAAACCTACAAACGAATGAAACGATGATATATGGATGAGCATCGCTTACTAGACCACTCCTTTATATTTTTGTAGTAAAATATAAATTATAAAATTTAAAATATGTATAGATATAGTCCACCCATAGCATAACATATTAATTATCAAATTATAAAATATAGATACGTCATTAGGTACGCATAACATCATTCATCTTACCCATAGCATTTAGCATATTAATCATCAAATTCGGTCATTTGCTACACTGAAACATCAAACTTATAGTCCACCACCATCTTTTACCTACTGGTAATCCTCCATCACCCATTCATTTTATCTTGTCACGACTTTGGTAGTCACTGCCTCTTCTCTTTTGCATCAATTCCTTGCTCGAAAAAATCTCAAACGAAAATCCTAGCTTCAAAGTAAAACAATGTTGAAAACTGTAAACTAAATATGTAAGTCGTAATCTTTAAGTCACGAATGTTGATTGGGTGATGAAAGATGGTGGTGGACTCTAAAATTTGATGTTTCAATAAAGAAAATGAAAATGATGTTCTGTGCACCTAATAACGTATCTATACATATTTTATATTTTATATTTTATAATTTACTAAAAATAATAAAAGAATAAAAAAAATATCATATGTGGTCCTTTTTAACGGAGAGTTAACAATTATTAGTTTAAAGGACTATTAGTGTAACAAGTTTCAAAAGAAATGACGATTGGTGTAATTACATATGGTAAACGACTGTCAGTGAAATTCGAGATAAAGTTAAAAGATGATGATTTGTGTAATTTTCTCCGACTTAAAATTTCGACTTTTATTAAGGATCCAAAGGAATCAAAGAAGACAAGTTACCATCATTTCGGAATGGATATTATTTCTCGGTTTTGCTAATTTGAAACATATTTCAAGTATTTTTAAAGATTTGTCGACCTAATGAAATATGCAAAAGTTATAGAATATCATTAACACTCTTAAAAAAAATTCTTTTTACGTAATTTGAAATTTAATGAGCAGCATTACTCACTTGAACCTAAACTTCATTTTCATATAACTATTTTTCTTTCATATATTCCCTTTTTCACAACTTTTTTAAATATATATTGTATACATTTTCACAAATTTTGTTTACATTTTTACTTTTGTGTAAATAAGTTTATTTTTACTACCGGGGCACGGATCTCTAGTTTTTAATTTAATCTAATATTTAGATATGTTTACAAATATGAATATAATGCTGATTATACCCGTGTGATGTACGGATATTGTAAACATAATAATCAAAATACATAACATAACAACAAATGTAAAAAAATAACCTTTTAACGAAAATATAACCACTTTTTGTTTTTATGTTTACTTTTTGTTTGTTTTAATTTATTTAATATGATAATAACAATTATTGTTATTTAAATTAAAATTAAAAATTTAAGGGATTTTATTTATAAAATTTTATAAAATTGGAGGACCTAATTGACTAATTGAAATTTTTTAATTGATGACATCATCGATGGGTTTCCCTATATATAATTTAAGATACTAATTTTTAAACGATTTAGATAACCATCAAGTTAGGAACTATAATCCGGTTAATTAAATCATAGTATCATCATCATATATATAGTCAAAATTCCGTAAGTTATTAGTTATTCCCAAGTTCCATAAGTTAAAAAGGTTTTTACGCTTCCAAATCATCTCTCTCTGATGGTTCGTCGACGGTTCTAAAGCAACTCCTTGTTTCCAATCTCCTAAGTCGGGTCGCGGTCATGTTACATCCAGCCATCGCATCACGTCTCGTTTCGCTTTAATTAGTTAATGAAAAAATTTATATATATATACAGAGGGGAGTGATCAATAGGAGAGTGTTTTTTTTTTCTTTTTGTAAGGGGAAACGTTATTATTCATCATAAAGCATCTTACAATTACCAATCAAAACGTCAACATAAAAATTATTTTTACCAATAAATAATAATCAAAATCGATGCTCTAAAAAATATATTAACGGATAAATTTCATTTTTAAGTCATAACATTAGCTGATGAATATTTATTTAATAAATTGTTAACATTCACCGTGATGAATGTTAACTAACATTCTTTATGATGATTGTTAAAACATCACATTATCACAGTATATTTTTAATTTTAATATTCATCACCATGAATGTTAACTAATATTTTCACCGCGATGAATATTAACGATTTTGGATATAATATTCATCAATCTGTGTTATAACCTGCAGAATAATTTATTAAGAAAACTTAACATTCATATCATCAATTTTGATTAATATTTTCTAAATTTCACTTCGTTTTCTATAGGATTTGTATGGACAAAGGTAATATGCTTCTTGATGAATAATAACGCTTCCCCCTTCTCCAAAAAAAGCACTTACCCATGGGTCATCCAACTATATATATATATATATATATATATATATATATATATATATATATATATATATAGGGTTGGGTTCTTATAAAAACAAAGAGTTAAAATAAAAATGGTGAAAACGATCTCAATTCGTATTTACAATTGTTTTTAGTTGTGAACTTTTATGTTTTTCGTTTCACATATATTTTTTTATTGTGAACCCTTATATTTTTTTATTTTTCGTAAAGTTTTCATTGTGAACTTTTATAAATTTTTGTGGTTTCAAATAAATTTATGAATGTGTGAAGCTTAATTTTCAACCTTCACAATTCGTAAATTTGATGTGAAGCCAAAAAAATAAGCTTCACATTTAAAAATCAATTTGCAAACAAAAGTTGTAATTTATCATGAGATTTTTTATTTTATCTTTTTTAACTTTTATTATTCTCATGATAATCACTTTGACCAATTTATCATGATAAACTCCTATTAATTATCCACTATGCTAATATGCTAATTGATTTATCTTGAAATATAAAATTCATTTTATTTTTACACTTTTTTACTATAATTAACTTTTGTATTATTACATAACATGGTTAGTTTTCTCCCACATAAAAACTTTAATGAAACTTTATTACTATATATTTGAAATTATGTCAACATTAGTTTTAAGGATGAGATTTAAAACCATAACCGAATAACAAATTTATGTAAATATGGGTTAAAAGTGAAATAAAAATCAATGTTATCCCGTCGTTACGAGCAATTAAAATCTAGTTATAAACAAATGAATCATATCTAACAATTGGATTGATTATGACCAAACTAAAAATTTATGGGGTGAAGACCCACATTCAATTTACTAAATCAATTAGTTTGTTGGATGCGGCTACGTTCTTGAATACTAGCTAGTTGTTCTTGATTTTAACCAGCAAGTGTAAATAATTTTTTTTGAAAATTTTTGGATGTTACGGAGTGTATGTTGACTTTGACTATTTTAACCTCTTTTAATATTTTTAATTAATAATTAATAATTAATCAACATGCTTGACACCTATTACTAGTAAAGAAAGGAGCACAAATAGTCGTCTTATGTTTTTCATTATACTGTTACCATGTGCATGTAAGCATAATCTCAGACATCATAAGTTCGATCCATGCGTGAAATCAGTGGTCAAGCACGTTAGATGACTAGGTTAGTTAGGCCCAAACCCGATTGTGAAGTTAGGGTCCATTAGAGTTTTAGGTTATTTATTCCCTAAGAAGTTTTTTTTTTTTAATAAAGGGACGGTACCTAACAAAATTCATTAAAATAAAGTTATTTACGTGTGACGTTAGGCATTAACATATTGATGGACATCCTAGCCATATTCCAAACTTACTATCTCAATTATTGCTAACCAAACAATAACTATACAAAACAAACTATCACTATAACTATGTCTATAAACTAAGTACGTATGTAAAAATAACATTCGACTGCTGACAATCAAACCGGATTCCAAAAATGGGCTCAAGATCAAAACATCAACACTTTGGCACTTGAAATCTTTCACCACAGCTAACACTTCTCTTTTCTTCACTTTTTTTAATATTAGACCACAAAGTATTAACATTTTTCACTTCTGTCTAATGTTTAACATCCATAACCACACCATCCATTTCGTGTTTCCTTTTTCTGTTTCCTTTTTGGACAGCTCTCAAGATCATACCAAATTAAGACACTATTGCTCAAATGGTCATTTTTACTAGAGCATGTCAAAGTGTACCATTTTTAGTAAAAATGACCATTTTTGCATTCCATTAACTGCTTCAATATCCAAAATGATGACTTCTAACTTGGTAAGTAGAACTCCATAGTCATAATAAAACATAGAAGTTTGACCCATATCCATAAAACCACTATATTCATGCAGATTAACATTTTGACTTTGTTTGCATTGACCCATCAAAGTCAAACCATAACTATCGTGTGTAACAGCAAACTTGCATTTGTCTAGCAACAAACCTTGCAACCTTCCCACTATACTCCATCTTCAAATTTAGTAAGCAAATTGCCAAAGTTATTATGAAACTCTGCATCCTGCTCCTTACCCATATAACCACTAAATCCATATATACCACAATCAATAATATCATCAGTCTTATGTTTATGCGTTAGTATAAATAGATTTGCAATATAATCAAAATGAGACCACAATCAATAATATTATCACAGTCCAAAGTTGAAACCTAATTCACACGCGCCCCCTTTATTCAATTCAAGAAAACTGTCGTCGCTTCTTCGTCGCCCTTCTGTCGCCGCAATTCCCAAATTCGTACCAAAAAAGTTACGAATCTCAATTCTACAACCCCCTAACCCTGTATCGATTTCAATTTATTATGTAAAACCCCAAATTTCAAGATGCCTAAGCAGATGCCTTCATAGTCAAATTGCAAGAACACATCGATTTAGTAGAAGGGGTTTATAAGGATCAATAATATTATCACAGTTCAATAGAGCATAGGTATTGTAGCATGTGTTATTGGTATTAAAGGCTGCATGATTATCTAGAACAATGAAAAGCATTACCAACAAATGAATCAAAAGTGCAAATGTTAAGAGCAGTTAGTACCAATTCATCGAATGGCCTATCAAGTAGAACCAAAAGTGCAAATGTTAAGAGCAGTTAGTACCAATTTATCGAATGGCCTATCAAATAGACTTTATATACGTTTTGGTATCTCCTGTTATGCGGTCATTCTAATACACTACTTTTAATTGGCATGTCTAACTACTAAGTCGGGTCATAAACGACACATAGTTCTTCAACATCCCTTTCCAATTACTCTTTTCGAGCTTTTCTAGATCAAATGTCAGAACACAAAAGACATTCTTCACATCTATATGCCATGTATAATTTATACAAAAATATTATTGTAGGTAAGTTTTGATCGTCATGGAGGTGATCTTTTACTAAATAAAAGTTTAAACTTATTGACTGCTAGCCTCTAGATGTATAAATTTGAATCTCTAATTTACCAACATTTTTAGATGTGCAAAACCGTATTAAAAACGTTTCAATATATCCTTAAACTTTTAATTTTGGACTACGAAGATATTTAAGAATTGAGCCATGCTCCGTTATATCTCCGGTTCCTTCAATTTTAAGTACTCTCGTATTCGATCCTTCGTTTAAAACTATTCAGGCTTTGAGGTCATATATGATGCTTGTGCTCCATGAGTAGTTGCTCGCCTTTAAAAGAGGTATATATGGTTCAATGATTGTTTGGTTACGAGATTCTTAGCATCTATATACGATCTTTACCTCTTAAATTGATGACCATGATCTAACTCATTTATGGACTACGGATGCATCTCTAGAAAATTTTATTCTGAATATATTTATGCAAAGTTCCATACATTTAAAATACTTTTTTCATATAATCCTTTTTCAAAGATCTTGAATATTAACTATTTATCTATGATATATATTACTATTTACTAAATTAATAATAATAATATAAATTTATCGATAAAACAATTTAAAAAATTGTATATATACTAATAAAAGTTCTACTTAGAATATTGAATATGATCCACAAATGTGTCTTAGTTCTTGTGTCTTTTAAAAATAGTATAGGGCATTTGATTTCAAAATTACAAGGATAATAATTTGATCTAGAGATTTACGATGCGTTTTGTTTGTAACTAGGTTTGTTAATAGGTATATATTTAAAGTAAGGGGTTAAAGCCATGAAAACCAAAGGTACGTTTCAAAATATATCGTGTTCTATTTTATTACTCAATATGTGTGTGTGATGAGCTTTCAAATTTTATATCAAACGTGTGCAACTTATAAATGATAAGGCATAGAATACAAGCAAAATGAAATATAATAAACTTTTGAAACACTTGTACTCGATCTACTTGTCGTAAGTTGCACACATCAATACAAAATTTTAAAGTTTATTGCGTACATTGACTAATAAATTCTATACGTTGTGCAAGGTATTTTTATGACTTCAACCATTAAAGAAAGGTGAGAGCGATATATATATATATATATATATATATATATATATATATATATATATATATATATATATATATATATATATATATGATCAGAAAAGAAGGAAATTTTGGAAGAGAAGCGGAAAAAGCAATATGATTCAATATTTTATAATTATGATTTCAATTTTTGTTACTATAATTCTACATTTTATTGCTTTGGTTCAATATTTTAATTAATAAGATTTAGTATTTTATTTCTATAATTTAAAAGTTATTTGAATCATACGTCCAAAATAATAATTATAGTTTCTCCCTCTCTTCACAAAATTTCATTCTCCCTCATATATATATATATATATATATATATATATATATATATATATATATATATACTTTTAGTTTGACGTTGATCAATTAATCACCGTTGATGGCTTCGTCTATAGTTCTAAGAAAGCTCCTTACTTTCAATCTTCTCAGTAGGGCCACGATCCTGTTACATCCAGCAGTTGCATCAGGTCGCATATCGCTTTAATTAGTAAATGATTAGTTCGTTTTTCTATATATGCATAATAATAAGTTCGCTTGTTAATTGATAATGATGATGATTAGTCTCATTGGTTACAGAAGTGACCACACCACACTCGTTTAAGAGTAGATTGCGTAAAACAATTAAGTATGGTGTCAACAAAACCAGTTATTGATCTGCAAATTCGAGTTAAATAATGCTAGTTGTGAAATGATAAAAATGTTTCTTAAATCTTCGATTGATTGTCAAAAGGCATATTTCAGTAGATTTAGAAGTATATTTGTCATTTGAAAGCTTTATAAAGCCTTTTACTTTTGTTTTTTCTGCATATTTTTCGCACGTTTCTTGGAGTGTTTGATGAAGAGTTTGTTACCACACATTATAGTACATGGCACAATATACATATATGAATACTACGAGCCTTAGAACCCACAACCTCTTAGTTGATGAACTTCTCACGTACCTCTAAGTCATAGGCCTTTCGATAAAAATAACCAAGTAATAGAGAGAAAAACACACAGTGTGTAGAGAGTATAAGGTATTACTATTCCTCAAGTTCCGCAACGTATTGTAATTGTAACTTTATATATACAGTCTTTTTACGCTAATCAATCATCATCTATGGGTTCATCCATAGTTCTAAAGCAGCTCCTCGTTTCCAATCTCCTCAGTAAGGTCGCGGTCCCGTTACGTCTAGCCATCGCATCAGGTCTCGTTTCACTTCAATTACTAGACGATCAATTTTTTATATGTTTATATATCAAAATATGAAGTATGTTAAATGGTTTGTTCATATGATGATTTCGATCAGATCAAGTGCTAATGAGGAGAATGTGGCATGATGAGTCAGTCTCATTGAGTACGGAATAGATAACAGTACCCTCGTTTTAGAGGGACGGGGATTATGCTAAACGCGTTAATAACCAAGACATTGACGACAACATGCCTAGAATGACAGGGGAAATGCTGAAGAAGGATTATGAGTGCAAGTCACCTAGAAACTACTCTGATGACTTTGAATTACCACAAAATGTCTTCACAAGGGAACATAAATCAAACACGGAAGAGAAAACATGGTTCACCAACTTACAATTGAAACATTAATGAACAATTTTATTCCAGTGGGCATGTAATAATATGTCTTGACTTTATTGTTTCAGTATGTTCGCTTTTGGTATGTTGAAGTTAAAGGCACACATGTTAACAGCAGTTGGTAATTATTGGTCTTATTTTCATTCCTGCCAGTTTTTCAGATACAAGTTTTTATATTCTTTTAACTACTTTAACCACCATAGTCAAATGTATTTTCATCATTTGTACAAGATTGGTACAGATATAACCAATTTGCAGGTGGTCTTGTTCTTGTTTATTATCTCCCTAAATGAAAATGATTGTAATAAAATGGAAAAAAAAAAAAAAAAAAAAAAAAAGACCAAGTAGAGTGATTCAATAAGTTTTGATACATAGTGTATACACCAGATACAGATCTGAAGTGAAACTGATAATAAATTTAAGGATAGTTAGAAAATGCTTCTGTTAGGAATTACATTTACGCAACAAGCCATTGCAAACATATCAAACGTCCTTGACAACCCTCTGAAAGCTCCAGACACCAACTCCATTGTGTTCTGGGAGTACCCTGTTTCAACAATCCAGACCAAGTTCACAAATAATAATGACACGGCATATTTTAAGTATGTCATATATGAATCAAGGAAATTAGCATACCAAAATATGTTTTTTGGAATTTTCGTTTGGGTTCGTCTTTACACTTGTCTTATTTTGAATTAGGTTCACAAGAGGAAAATTTAGTTTGGCTAAGATTTGTATGAAGTACAACTTACCAGTTAAAAATCATGATTATTTACTCTGCTTTGATGCTACTGTTCTCTGAACAGTGGAGACGCCATCTACAAATTTTGTACGGAAAAGAACATTTGCATTGTTGAACATGCCTTCTTTCAGGGAGACGACAATGAACTGTGAAAAAAAAAACAATTGACCAAGCATTAGTGAACTTACATGAATTTTTAAGGTTATGTGTCGTCTTTAAAAGACAACTTATAAGTTTTAGAATTAATACTTTACAAAATCTAGTGACATGTAGATGAAAATCAACGCATATACCTGTGAATGTGGAAAATGGGCTTTAATCATCCTCCCAATATTCTGTGTGTGACTCAGATCAAGAGCTGCATCAACCTGCTCAAGACAGGTCAGAACATTATATCAAGAAATAAATTACTGGTAAAATGTTAAAAGGGTATCATAAGTGAAGCTAATTTCTTTAGGTTTCGACTTGTTAGCAACAAACAGTTTATATCCTGACAAGTAAGCTTAGATCGTGTATCGAATCAAGTTTTTTTTGTTAAACTAGTCAAGGTAGGGTACAACTCCAACTAAAAGAGATTACAAGAGCATTGAAAACCAACGATGGCACGTAGTGAGAAACTGGAATGGTGAAATTCAACATGCTTTATACGTTCTGTTTTTTAACCATTAATATTGAATAACAAGCAAGCTACCTCCAACTCTAAAAAATAAAAGGAGATATATATAATCAAGGGAATTTTTTATTTTTTTTTATAAAGGTAATCAAGGAAAAGTTAACAACTGCATTGAAGACATCAGCTATATCATAAAGGAATTTATGTTAAAATATTAAATAGCATGTCTCTCTTACTATGCATACTGCGATATTGACTAACACGTGAATAAACTACTAGTTCTTAAAAGATAACTGATGTAGAAGAGACTTGAAGACCAAGTAATTGGTTGTTGGAAGTTTTTATAATTAGAAACTTTTATTATTTAGTAATTAGGATACTTTATTAATTAGGAACGTTTTATTATTAGGAAAGTTTAGGTATTTTAGTTTATTCAGGATTAGGACTCTTGGTCTATATAGCAACGACCCATCCTCTGTTTTATTCATTCTGCTTTCAATCAATAAAATTATGCACTATTAATTTCTTCATATTCATGAAGTTTTAATCTTGGTGATCTGCGTTTTGCGATTAGTTCCAGTGAACTTATTGACCATGATCTATATAGACCATGATCAATATAGTCCAGTTTCTTATAATAATGTAATGATAATAGTCCAGTTTCTTGTATGTATTATGAAACTGAAGAAATACAAATATACAAAATTGTCAAATACCTCATCCAGAATGTAAAGTGGAGCTGGTTTGAAGAGGAGCAATGCCAAAATTAGTGAAAGTGCAAGTAGAGATCTTTGCCCTCCACTAAGTTCTGACAATGATTGTTTCCAAACACCCCCAAACGCCACACGGACCTCTAACCCATCCAAAAAACTACCTCCCTCAGGGGGTTCTAGCTTTGCCATTGTGCCCGGTAACAGAGTGGAAAATATAGATCCAAAATCACTGGAAAAACAAAATTAGTTGAGTCTTATAGGTTGATTAATGAACCAAACCGTACACAAAGAAAAGAGACATTGTATAAAATCCGCAAAAGTGATAAATAGACCTACTTTTATATATACCTAAAGTAGGCCTAAAAATGTGAGACTGACATGTGTCAAGTTCAACTAATAAGATTAGGAGAGAAAAACTGTATCAACCAATGAATGCATTAGGCCTACTTTTAGGTACATCTAAGTAGGCCCATGTAGCATTACTCTAAAATCAGTTACTAAATTTCGTCCCAGGAATCCAAGAAACTCACCTATTCACCTTAACCCAGGTTACTTTTAGTGTCTCCTTTTTCTTCTCATCAAGCTCTTCAATCACCAACTTAATCTTCGACTTGTCATTCTATGCAAAATAACCTGTGTAAGCGACGAACAATCATAGTGCAAATTTAATTGAGAATCTAAGTTCACCAACCTCAATAATGTTCTTCTTGGATATCAAATCATTGTACTCATCTTCTGCTTTTTCAAACATGGCCATAACTTTCTTGTTCACCCTCTTCTCAAGTCTTCAAGAGACAAACCACCAAAATATTAGGAACAGTTTCTATTTTCTGCAACAAAGAAATATATCTAAAAAGCATAATCATTAGTGCAAGGATGCAAAAAAGTTCACCCATTACCCTGCTTGTTCCGCCTGAAGCTTTTCATATTGGTCCCTTGCCTTCTGTGGATCACGGGATGTGAAATCGTAGTCACTTCCACTTCTCCCGAAAAGCTGTTTTTCAGAAGTGATCCAACCATGCTTTTCTATCAACTTATCTACCTTCAAAGAACAGTCTTTCTGTTCTGTTTCCATGCGTTTCACCTACAGAACAAACAAAGAAGTATAGTGTTTTGATTAATAAATGTCAACTTGCATTGTAATGAAGTAATAATTAATCAGAATATTACCTCATTTTCCAACTTTTTCCTTTCAAGATTCTTCTCACCAATCCTGTTTTTGAGTTTTTGCTGCTCTTTGAGAATACAACTGATTTGTGAATCACACTCCTTTACCTTTGTACGAGCTGCATTGAGCTCAGATTGTGCATGACTATGCTCATCTCTCAGTGAAATAACCTGCAAGTTGCAACATCGTCTATTATTTGGATCAAAACGAAAAGTAAAAAACACACACAGATAAGTTACGTAATTAAACAATAAATCGACCTTGGTCTTGAGTGCATCCACTTCGGAAGTCAACGCACTAATCTGCTTCTGTAGAGATACTAACTGATTCTCCAACGATGTTTGTTCCTGTTTGACAGCTTCCACTTCCATTATTAGTTTCTCCCTTTCATTTTCATGCCCCTGGATGAACAGTCATGTCAAAACACAAAATAAAAAATAATAAAAAGAAGTATAAAAACATACTTTCAGGTCCTTTGAAGCTGACTGCATTTTTGTCTTCACTGCCTTGATCTTTTTTTCTAGATCTTTAAGCCTGTGGTCCCGATTGTTGGCATGATCATGAATTGACTTTTCAAGAGTCGCCACTTCAGTCACCCGTTCTTTATAAATTGCTTGCTTTTCCTTAACTAAAGATTTCGCTTCTGCAAGCTCCTGTTCAATCCTCTTTACTACTTCACCAAGCTACATCACACAAACACACACAAAATATATATAAAAACGTACAACATGTTATAGAAGTACTGATTAAGAGGGTAATCATCTGCTGTATCATATATTATAGTAGAACCTTATGATGTTCATTCTGCTCGACCCTGCTCTGGAATAGTGAGAGCTCATTTGACTTGAGTACTAACTGTTTCTTGAGGTCATTAAACTTTTTCTGAAGTGGAAGGAGCTCCCTGATCTGGACATCCAAAGACACATCAGACACTTCCAGAATTGTTAATAAATAGACATTATATTGAGCATAAGAAATGTAGATTTGAAGGTAAACCTTGGCTTCAATTTCTGATAATCGCTTCTGATGTACAGATAATTCCAACTCAGCCTTTGCCAAAGCATGTAGTTGCCTTAATGTATCACCACCACCCCTGTGCATAAACCATTTAAAATTTTAAGGTTAGAGAGATAAAGCTCTTTGTAATTTGCAGATTCTTGAGTATACTAAAAAACATTTCACATTTGTGCCCAAAATACAACCTTTCACATTTAAGAATGAATGATACATGTGATCATTAACAAGCAAGTACGTAATGCTACTTACTTGCGAGAACCACCCGTCAAGAGTCCGCTTGGTTGATATATATCACCTCCTATTGTCACACTTGTTGTACTAACTTGCCGATTAAAAGCAACCTGTGAACCATTGATTGATGCAAACAGAAAAGGACGGACTATTTCATTATAAAATTAATTAAAATTCAAAGAACGCAACATTAAGTAACTAAGTACGAACCAACACTTTTAACACTTTTTACATATATGATCTTCACAGGTACAATAACAACAATAATGCCAGGTGACCTATTCAAGATCATATTCTAATATTCACACAACACTGTACCTCTTTTGCAGCATCATTGGTCTTGCAGACAAAAGTTGAACCAAACACAAATTCCATTGCGCTCTGCAATATAGATAACTCTTAGAGAAGTCGGTAACAGAGTAGAAAAAAGACATAATTTCACATTAATCTAGATACAACCAATAAACCAACAAGCAAATAACAACGCAAAACAATACAACATTAATTTTATACATTTTACTAAAACAAACAAAAATACGAACCTACTGATTCACAATGGTGATCAACAAATGAAAGTAAATGTAACACCATAAGGAAGCAAACCTGGAGTTCATCATCATAATCGACCAACGAAATTGCAACTTCAGCATTCCCTTTACCTACCTGATATTATAAAAAGTGTGATGTAGCAGGAAGCCGGGAAAACAATGAATGCTGAAAGTACTTTTTCTAAAAAAAATTGTTAAAAAGAGAAAGAAAACTTACCAGATTAACAGCTGCATTTTGAACTCTAGGTGGGACGGGATGGCTTTGGATTTTGTTCAAAGGAATAAATGTCACTCTTCTTCTAAGATCACCATTTTCGAGAAGTTGTTTTCCTGTGTTTTCAGTTTCTAGGACAATATTATACAGCTTTCCACCAGCACAAACCTGGAGAGTTACAGTATATGAATTACAAAATATTATCAGTAAATAAAGGCTAAACTACGAATGTATAATGAATGAGGACCTCCAAGGCAGTCATCGTCGAGCTATCTTTCACTTTTATGAGCTTTGCAACCACACCTTTGACTTTCGACCTGTCAAAGTTCTTCACAGGATCACGATAAGAAAATTCAATGTTCCCCAATCGTGAAGAAATATTCCGGATTTCCTCTTTAAGTTTATCTACCGCTTCTGCCTCCACCATACGATCCTGATAAATATTTAAAATTCACTTTAAAGTTTGTTCAACATGCAAGCACGTGTGTTAAGCTTGATTACATTAAAAAAGAAAAATACACCTTTTCTAGAGCTTCCATTTGTCCTTCCTCATACGAAAGAGATTTCAAAGCCTTCTCAACATTTTCTACGTCTTTCTGTCTAATCTTCAGGTTCTTCTCGGCATCAACAGCCTCACTGTGTTTTGAAGATAACTTAGATTTGTTCTCTTTTAGCTCCTTTTCACTATGGCTTATCTTTGTTTTCAATTGCTCAAGCTCTGTTTCTGTTTTTCCAACAGACACTTTAGCATCACCGAGTTGATCTTCGAGACACTTTTCTTCATTGCCACTGCTCTTACCAGCAACTACACCCTGTCCATAATATTTACAGTTGAATTCTTCAGCTTGACAAACATCAACACTATACAACAACACAATCTACATAAACTGAATTTTACTTGTTGTTCTTTCTCAAGATCATCTAAACTCTTTGCTAGCTCCTCCGCCCTCTTCTTCAGATCCGCAGCTCCATCTTCTGCACTCTTAACAGCAGATGCTTTATCTTCAGCAGACTGCTTTAGTTCTTCAATATTTTTTTCAATCTAACGACATGAAAACACCGATAATTACTACATTATGCAATCAAAAACATAATTTAGCCAAAAATCATGTGACAAAAGTATAGCGTACCTTTTCTGCATTCTTTGTCTCGGTAGTGAGATCATCCTCTTTATTTTTCAGTACAGATGCTTCCTTAACAAGATCACGAGAAAAGGCATCAACTTTATCTGACAAACCTTTAACCTCCCCACCCATTGTTGCATCTTTCTCACTGGCTAACTTTGTCACCTGTGCATCCATCTCTTGCACCTCCGTGTTTGTATTCTCTATATCATTATCAATCTCAGTTATCTTAGTTTTTATCTCATCAACACCATAAACAGCATTATCTCGCACTTGCTCAGCTTGTACATACTCATAAGCAATACAAAACCTTTTCAGTCGATCTAATTCCGCATTCCCATTAGACCATTGCATGTATTGCATTCGCTCTTTCCTCAATTTCTCCAGCGCAGGAAGTATTTCCTGATCAAGAAGCTTGTTAATCTCATCAACCTTCCCTTGCTTTTTCTCAAGAGTCTTCAAAGCAGCATCCTTTTTCGTTTCATACATTCTTGTTCCAGCAGCTTCTTCAAGCATCGACAATATTTCAGGAGGTTTCATGTTCAACACCTTTGTAATCCGCCCTTGCATAATCAAAAAATGCGGATTGTTGACATTTAACTGTACTGAATGAAACAGATTTTGCACTCGACTTGGTTGCGCAAGGTGCCCATTAATCAAGTACTTGTTCCTCCCACCAACCACAATCTGTGACATAAGTCACATAACAAAACAAATCAATAATAATCCTTTCGGGTCCATACATGCTAATGATAAATATCTATACATTCTAAGTTACAGCTACATCAAAAACATCGAATTTAACTCAACGAATTAATTGAAGTATGAGACTACATACCTGGCGAGTGACCGTAATTTCGGAACAATCTTCATAACCAAGAGGACTTCTACTCCTATCCGAATTATCAAACACAACGGAAACAGTCGCTTTCGTGATACCAGCTTGTCCTTGCTTATACACCAGCTCTTGTAAATTCGAAGCACGGACTTGCTGCAAATTCGTAATACCTAACACGAAGCAGATGGAATCGAGTATGTTCGATTTACCCGAACCGTTTAATCCAGTTATGGCATTGAAAAACGGATCGAAACCTGGAACAACTGTTCTTGTAGCGTATGATTTGAATCCTTCTAAGCAGACTTCTTTAATGTACATTGTTAGTGAGCTATTAGAAACCCTAGAAATGTGTTGGAGTGAAATTGAGAGATGATTTGAAGAAATTAAGTGATTTTGAAGGGGAATTATAAAAACTTTTGAGTTTAATTCGGTTTAATGTGACAGCGAGTGAAGATAATGGATTTCGTATGCGAGGCATTTGTGAAATTGAAATGAAAAGGGGGGAGGTTTTGTGCGAATGGCGGGAAAATTGTGATTTCAATTGTATTTTGGAATGACGATTAGGAAATGGGCTGTCTGGTTGTTATATACTAAATGGGCCTAATCGAGCCCATATGAGTATTTAGTTAAGTATAAAAATTCATAAAGTGCTAAATGGGCCGACTTTGAGACCACGGATGGCTAGTGAGTCACATATAAAAATCCAGTACTACTACAACAGTACAACTTAGAGTTCCAAAAAAATTGGTTTTTTCGGTTTTCGGTTTTTTAAAAACCGGTTATTTGAAAAACCGGTTTCGATTAAAAGCGGTTTTTTCATAATCAGTTTTTTTCGGTTTTAAATGTTCGGAATCGGGTTTTTTCGGTTTTGCACCGGTTTTAATCGGTTAGTTTTTTTCGGGTTTTTTTTGGGATTCGAATTCGGTCTAAGTGTATAACAAAAATTAGATAATACAAATGAAAATATAAAATACAAACATAACTTTTATTTAAACAGTGCAATTACGACTAAAATTATAAAATACAAACATAACTTTTATTTAAACAATACAATTACAACTAAAAATATAAAATACAAATACGAATACATTTCGAGCTTCGGCATGGCCATCACCCGGAAACGTAATCGTGTAGTAAGTATATCGAGCTTCGGCATTGCCATCACCTGAATACACTTAACTAGTTATGTCGTCCCAAACTTCATCTTCATCCACGGATTCAACTTCAAGTTCTTCAAATTCACCTTCGTCTATTTCGGTCGTTGGAGGTGATATTCCCAATTCGACTTCTTCATCTTCGATAATTTCTTCAACGTTACCTAATAGTGGGCCTTCCAACGTTGTTGCATTTTGTATCCTATCCACTCCGTCCAAGTAATCTTTCAAACATACACATACTTCTACGGATTGAGCGGTTAGTCTTGACCTTCTTTCCGATATTATTCTACCGCTAGTAGAAAAAGGCGATTCGGAAGCTACCGTCGAAGCTTGGACGGATAATAAATCCCGAGCCATAGCGGATAAAATGGGAAATTGTACTTCTCTTTCTTTCCACCAACTCAAAATGTCAAAATTACGAAACTAGTCAACAGTTAAAGTGGTTAAAAAGTTTGTAGACATGTATTGTCCCAACTCGCTTGTTGGAGCCGATGTTCGTTGACGCTTTGTAGCGTCTTCAAGTAAAGCATTATAAAGATTTATATTTATGTCGTAGGATGATGATCGAGATGTTCCCGCTCGCATTGAGTCAACAATTGGGTTATGATGTTGACCATATTTTGTTGCATAAATCTCAAATAATTGTTTAAAATTATTTTCAAATTTAGAAAGTTCATTTGCTATATAGTTCGGGTTGTCGGTTAAGTGTAAGTCTAAATTTTCTAAAATTGTTGAGATTATACGTTGTACGCCGCCAACATTTAAAGTTGAATTTAGTGCGGCGGAACAAGTAAAAACCAAAGGCAAACTACCAAAATATTTTATAAATTTCTTTTTTATAGCTCTAACCATTTTTCTAAACATTGGATATTGCGAGGTTTCAAATTATTTTAATTTTTCGGTCATTATAAAAATTTGGTTTAGAACTAACGAGCTAGTTGGGTAATATACACCCGATAATATAGTAGTAGCCTCTTTAAAAACTACTAAAAACGAAGTTAAATCATTTAGTCGATCCCATTCATATTCGGTTATAGTTACGGACTTATTTTTAGCAACTAACATATCATTGAAAGCACTTAAAGTAGCACGTTGCCGTAAAATATTTTCAAACATAGTGTGAGTAGAATTCCACCTAGTATTATTATCGTAGCAAGGTCCTAGGGGAGTTTCACCACATTGTGCACGAAAACGTCTATAATTAGCTTATCGTTCGTTACTCGAACTATATATAGTTACTAATAAACTCTTAAATTTTTCACGTATATTAGCACATATTTGTAGTGCCGCTTGCACGGACAAATTTATAACATGAGCAACACAACGGGAATGAAAAAAAGCGCCATATAAAATTGGTTTTATACGTAATTTTAGTAAATTCATAACTCTATTATTATTTGACGCATTATCTAGTGAAATTGTAAAAACTTTATCGTCTAAATTATATTCAATTAAAGTGTCATTTAAAATTTTTCGTAAATTACATCCCGTATGCGGATAACCAAACAATTTAAAAGCAATTGTACGTTTCATCAATAACCAAGACTCGGGATGAAACCAATGGGCCGTAACGGCTAAATAAGAATTTGCCGTACCATGTGGTGCGGTCCAAACATCACAAGTAATAGAAACGCCATATTTATAGTTTTGAAAACCATCAATTATATCTTTTTTAGCCGTTTTCCATAATTTATACGCATCGTTTCTAAGAGTAGTACGACTTACTTGTTGGTATCGCGGTTGTAGTCTCTTTTTGATGATATTCGTAAGCCGTTGGTTGTCGAAGTGGTTGAATGGAAGCGCCTCTTAGATGACAAACTTTGTAAAATCTTCTCGAAGCACATCATTATCGTATATAAATACCCCACCATCCGAACCAAGTGTCGATTGTGACACATCTTGACTAGCCGCCCTACAAGAACCGTTTTTGTGACTTCTTAATGTTGAGTTTGATGTGGGGTTATAAAACCTCCCACATCTCTTACAACGGGCCTTTTCCGCCCCATCATTCATAACGCACAACTCGTAATTCGACCAAATTTCCGGATTCCGATTCGTTGATTTAATTTGCACAACATCAACATTTGTGTAAACTTTGTTTCGCACATTGCTACCAACGGAAGCGGAAGCTTGTGATTGTATGCTTTCCATTTTTCGCAAACAAAAAGTATATAAATATCGAGATTTAGAGTGTTTTTGAGAGAAGAAGAGAATGTTTGTTGGTGTGTTTTGAACCCAAACCAACTAGGACTATTTATAGGAATTTGGAGGTGTCAAAATGTCAAAAAAAATGCTCCCCCTGCTCCAACGGCTACTAGCCGTTTTTGATTTTTTTTGAAAAACCCCGGTTAAAACCGGTTTTTTCAAATAACCGGTTAAAACCGGTTTTTTCAAATAACCGGTTAAAACCGTTTTTTTCAAATAACCGGTTAAAACCGGTTTAAAAACCGGAAAAAACCGGTTCTCCCCTAAACTGATAACCGGTCAAAACCGGTTCGATTATTCCAAAACCGGTTCGGTTTTTTTAAACCGGTTTTCCTAGTAACCGGTTTTCGGTTAAAAAAAAACCGGTTTTTTTTTCACCTCTAGTACAACTACATGTCTACATATTCATGATTTTAAATGCAAATAGCATTTAAATTATACGATTTTCGTCAACAAAAATTTAAAACGTGAAGCGACCATATATAGTTTATAATTTGATGCTTAAAAACATGTCTTAATCAAACAAAATTTGGTACATTTTTGTTGCATTTTCTGTGTTATTATATCTATCATTAATTAATCTTGTCAGGTATATCTTTAGAGAGATATTTTAGGCATGCAATTAAAAAACAAAGATAATGACGTTTTAGGTCTTGCATCATCAATTATATATCCGGATCAAAGATTTGTAGATTAGTAAGAACAATGATAGAAAAGGTTGCACATTAATTTTAACTGACCGAGGATTACAAATGAATCAAGAGACGTGACAAAACGACATATCAACAAAGCATCATCCAGGGCAAATCATGTTTTAAATCAAGAGAGAACAACATATCATCAACCACCTCGTACAGAGATATTGCCGACCAAATATTATCGTGTAAATATATATTGCAATGCTTTCTAAAACAAGTTTAATGGTATCTAACATGTAACTATATGCAAGTCTTGCGACTCCCAGCTGCAAACAATTCAATGGGCGTGATAGTGCGAAGGAGTGTTCAATTTGGAATATTTGAGCTTTTCGTGTTCTTTTATGCGGTTGATACTGAACACAACAATAGAATAATTTGCAGCATATTCATGTGCCCTATAGCGCATGCAGCACCAAAGCTAGAGAGCAAAAACGATTAGCAAGATGGCAGTGCTGTATGATAAACTCGTCATGTTTACTTTAAAATACTTATGAAGTCACAAGTATTTTGGGAAGAGGGAAGTCCTCCACAGATTATAACAAAAGTTGATTAGTTAATTTCTTGATTTTTTGTTTGATATGTAAAGGATAAGTGTTTTATGCACAGTTACTGACAGACATACCAAACAAGGTCGTTTTAAGGCATTCATTATTGTGCGGTGATGAAAGGCTGTGTTTCATATCTGGTGATTGGATGTGATAAGCTTTTGGATAATGTATTACACCATGGCAGACATATATATAAATTACGTGGCTATGTTCTCAATATTATGCCAAAAGAACGCCAAAAGATCACCAAAAATATGTTGTCAATACATTATGAACTGAAAGGACTACACAACTGGTATTTATTTGAACTGCTGTTATAAGTCTGCCAAAATGCTCCCTCACCTAAACATTTAAACAAAAAAGGATTTTTGTTGCAAGAGATTGGAACTGCAGGCAAAAAAACACTAGCAGTAAACCATCCTTACAATTTATAACCCATGTAATAATAATGATAAAAACTTTAAATGATATGAAAAGGGTTAAGGTTAAAAGGGATTATCAATAAACGATGGTGATGCTCTATATGATTGAAGCAGGATGGTGGATTAACAAAAGGAAAAGATACCCTAGGTTGAGCAGCAGCCACCCTTTTGGCTGATAGGTTGCCCTTTGATCTGGACAGTTGGCAGCGTCTTGTTCGATGAAGGCTGACTTGCCATCCTGCAGTGACCAATGGTATGAGTTCGACCCACAGAATCTTTGACCCAAACGAACTTTTCAAATTGTATTGGAAAAAATAAATAATCCATTTGATACGAAATCAACACCTAACCCTAATTTTCAGAAAAAGAGAGAACTTTACTTTTAAGAGAGGTGGCAAGATGTGCAGGTAGGGCGGGTTGGATATCATGTTAGAAACCACCACATTATTACAATAATAACTAAATCATTAAATAAAACTATTTACAAGGTTACATAACTTTCAACCCGTCACCCATTCCCCTTTTCACTCATCTTTTCTAGTCAAGCTTGTTAAACCGTTTGACATGAAACACAACCCAAATTGGCACATTGATAAGTAAATGGGCCAAACTCTACTTTAAAGTTAGAGATAATTATCAGCACATAATGGTGACAAATGAGAGTAATTATGTAATGTGGAGAGGACCTGTTCTTAATATCAGCACACATAGCCATGAAAGCTTGCTCCACGTTGGTAGCGTCTTTGGCACTTGTTTCCATGAATGGAATGCCAATTTCATCAGCAAATTCCTAATCACCAGACAGAAACACCATGATTATCTTCCTATTGAAAATTCTCAAACACTCATTCAACCATAGCCAAGAATCTCTCTCTCTCTCTCTCTCTCTCTCTCACACACACACACACTAGGGGGAGTATTTATTGAATTCTGCATGTGCTCTTAGTGTCTGTGAAAACTATATGTGGCAAAATCGACAGGGCGGGCAGATTGGGTAACATGTCAAAACAAGTTTTTAGTGCCTGTCAAAATAGATGGAGTTGACCCACAAATATTTTATATTTACATCTCTTAAAAATACTGAATGAGTAAATATGACTACAAAGTTTATTCCATTACAATAACAATCTGACAAGTTTTAGCTTCAAGAATTTGGGAGGCTATAAGCATACACTCTGAGCAATTATCGACATGTTTGACCCAGTTGATGAGTTTATTTTAAAGCTAAACTTCTTTGTTTGATCCATTTATCCTATAACGATAAGCAAAAGGTCGGAATATTCAACAAACAAGACCCCAATAGAACGATAAAAATCATAAATTTGTACCTTTGCAGTATCAAATGACACAGCCCTGCTCTCGGTGAGGTCACATTTGTTACCAACTAGAAGTTTGTTTACGTTTTCACTTGCATAGCGATCAATTTCACTCAACCATTGCTTAACGTTATTGAAACTTTCTAGGTCAGTAACATCATATACTATCTGCAAAAATCCAGATTCAAAGGCATCAAGAGGGGGAACTAAGACTGAAATCACTGGAGCTTGAGGCTATAAGATGCATGATATGCTTTTTGTCATTTTTGACTTAACAGGTAAGGATCAGAAGAAGCATACTATAATGCCATGAGCCCCACGATAGTAGCTACTAGTAATTGTCCTGAACCTTTCTTGTCCAGCAGTGTCCCACTGCATGTTCCAAACAATGAAAGGTGGAGATATATAACATGATTTCAGTTAGGAAGCAAAAATTACATATTTGTATACAAAGAACCCTCACAATCTGAAGCTTAATTGTCTTCCCATCTTGATCCACAGTGCGGATTTTCTGCAGAGACAACAAAGAACTAAAACTTTGAGCATTGACAAAGATAACCATATCAAAATACAATACTAAAAGGATAGGTATATCTAAGCAAAAAGTGTATATTCTTACAAAGTCCACACCGATTGTGCTGATATAACTGTCAAGATATGAGTCATCCTGTAATCAAATTGATCAAGATTTTCAATGAGGAACATTTAAAATCAAGCAGCATCATATATGGCAAGTATTCAGGCAAGTAGAAAATTGACATAGTATAATATTTTCTTACAGCAAATCGAAGTAAAAGACAAGATTTTCCGACTCCAGAATCTCCAATCAGCAAAAGCTTGAACAAGTAGTCGCTGCACGAAATATGCAAGTATTCCTTGTCAGATATAATAACCATATACTCTTGGACAAAAAAAAAAGAAATACATTGCTGTAACAAGAAGCATCATGCAACTTATCGAACATATCTCAAACAATCATATAGTTACGTAAAGACCGCATGCATAAACCAGCTAAGCCTTCGTTAGCAATTGCTTTTGCCACCTAAAACAGGCCAAATTTAGTTGCACTTTCTGTAGCTCTGCTTTTTATTTGTGCAGCTTTCAAGAATGACAATTCTCTTAGGGTCAAAAATTGGCTGTTGGAAGGATTTAGTTGCACTTTATGACACACAATTACATTGACAAAATATTCTTCTGCATAATAGGACCCCTTTTTAACGAACAACACATTCTTAAATCTCAACATATCGACATCAGAATTTTACGTGCATATATGCTACATTATTGTAGCAGTATAATTATTATTACAATCACAAGGAAATAAATGATCACATCCTTACGAGTTACGAATGAATATATACCGTATTACCTGTTGCTATTGCTATTATTACTGTTATTATTTAGCATCAAAATCCAAAGCTTCAAAATATACCACAAATTTAATATCTTCCACACACAACATTTTCATGAATCACACATTAAAAGTGCTAAATTAATCACATTTACTATAAACTTTTTTTTTAAAAAAGAACTGTACGTATATATAAACACATAGATCTACTTGGATCATTCAAATCCACAAAAAAGATTCATTAACATTTGGTAAAATAAAAGAATTGAAACAGATCTAAACAATGATCAATTTGCAGTTTAGGCAATTAAATACAGAAGAATGACTTACTATTCAGGATTCATGATTACGAAATCGAGCCAACGGTGAAGGAGATTAGTTCCAACGGCCGGAAAATGACCGTGAAATTGGATCTCCGGCGTAAAATTTACAGAATTGTGAGATGACGATGATCAGAGAGGGACAGAGGCAATAACCGATACACGTAAATGTGAAATTAAAGCATTGAAATTTACGAAGCATGGACTAACTATTTTTTAATCACGTCCATTATCTTTAATACTCAGAAAGAAAAAAATAAAAAAGTTATAAGGCTTAATGTCTAAAAACAAATTAGTGGCGGGTTAGCGCAGAATCATTCTACAGGTCTTTTTCAATTTTAACTTCAGCGTGTGTGTACATTTTACAAAAGAAAAAGAAAAAAATATCAAAATTATTATAATGTAGTTCGCATTAATATATATATATATATATATATATATATATATATATATATATATATATACAATTTAAAATTGTATATTACAACTTTTATCTTTATTGGTGTGATAGGCACTAAATATTTTATAATATGTATTACATATTTTTTTTAAAGAATATCTTTTATTAATAAGCATAAATATCTAATAATTTTTATATAATTTTATCATCAAGAAATTAGTTGATGTTTAAATTAAAATTTAAAATTTTCGGTATCACAATTCCCACCCTTCACTTTAAATTTGTACAAAAAAAAAACTTTAAATTTGTTTCTTTACGTACCAAGTACTATTTTATATCTCATATCACACTGCATTTTTTAAGTTTTGCTTGTTTTTTTAATTATTATGTAAAGTGAAAAATGAAAAATAAATCAATTTATTCGTAATTAGAAACCTCCATTTAACAAAGAATTTTCACACTCGAAACTTTCACCGCTACATCACATGTGTTTATATCCTCCACATAAGCTCCAAAATATGATTTTCGTTCTTCGTCAATTAAAAATATCTTAATATCTTATTTTATTCGTTTATTCACAACGAATTCATTTATCAGGTTATATAATGCTTAAAATTGATAAAAAATTGAAAGTGTACTAAAACGTGAGATATAAAAATGAGTGGTGATATTTTCACAATTAAACACCAGACAAGGACATTTGTGGTGGATTTATATAAATATGTCACCACCCTATAAAAAAGTGTATCTTGCATAAAAACGAACAAAACTGAAAGTTTGTAATATTCTTATACAATTAATCCATATTAAATAGTATAAATCGATAGCAATAGCTTATCAATTTTTTTTATATCTAATAAAATGAATTTTGTTATTACAGTGAACGGTCTATAGTGGTACACATAGAAGATTTACCTAATTTTTAGATAGATTTATTAGAATGAGTGAGGTTCAGATGAAAATGACAGAAGTGTTAAAAATAGAGGAATCAATAAAAATGCGCTACGTGTCACAAAATTCACTTTACCTCATCTTTTTAAAAAGTAAATATTTCACAAACGACAAGTCAAAAAATTATGAAAATTGCACCATAAAATTTAGCGATTTCTCCTATTCGATTTAAGATCTCACAAGCTATACTTTCGACGAGTTTTTTTTTCTTCATTTTTTGGTGGGTTTTACAAATTAGTAACACGTGTGTTATTGTTGCGTTTAGAGTTTAGGGGTTAGGGTTTAGAAATAAGTAACTTATTAAACCGGAAGGCTAAATGGAATTTGGACTTGCACCATTTGCACTCGTGACTAAATGTTGTGCACGATTATGATCGTTTATCACGTCAACATGACTGACCACGTCTGAAAATTGTTAGCAATCATGACAGATCACGACTGAAATTTGTTTCCCAATATTTTCGATCTGTCACCACATCAACATAACTGACCACATCTTTAAACTACTAGCAGTCATGACAGACCACGACTAAAAATTGTTTCTCAATATTTTTTTTTAAGTTGTCATTTTTCATAAAAAATTACATTTAATTAAATAATATACTAAATTAATTAAAACAAAATTACACTAAATAATGTTGCATCAAAAAATATTTATTTTTTATAAAATATTTTATATAAAATGTAACAAAATTAGTAATATATTTATATTATTTACCTGGGATTAGTTCAATTTTAAAAGATTATTGAAAAATTTAAGCCGACTATCATATACAAAGTTAGAATTCTTTTATACCCCGTTCTTTCTCTCATATACTATGCACTTCTTCTCCTCCTCCATTTATTTCTTCATTATTATCACAATAACATAAAAGAAAAAAGAAAAGAAAAACCATGAAGAAAAAGAAACAAGAAAAGAAAAATTTAAGTAGGCCCACTCAATTTCCATACTATTGTGTTTTGGTAGAGACGACATAGCCCCACGATGTAACCAACGCAATGGTGATAGACCGTCGATGGTCTACAACGGAGCCAACAAGGGCTCTTTTGCAAGTCGTCATACGTCATTCAAACTCTAATAGCTTCTATACTCGTGACTGAATGTCGTGCATGACTGATCGCCACGTCAGCACAACTGACCACGACTGAAATGGTTGCTCACAATCCTGACATATAATGCCTGAAATATGAGCCCCAATATTTTTTTAAATTTAATGTTTTTTGAAAATAATTGAATTTTATCAAAAAAAAAAAAAAAACACATTAACTAAAATAAAAATTGCTTAATTAATGTTACATTGATATAAATATTTGTTTGTTTATAAAATGTAATATAGTAGTTAGTGTTTATATATTATCAGTGTATATCTCGTCCGATGGACGGTTTCGAAAATTCAGATGTGAAGTAGGAAACTTATGAGTCACAGATGAACGCAATTGCTACTATCAAATATAGAAATTTGATCTATAGCAACCGCAAAAAATCAATACTTTAATAAGATGCAAATTTAGAATAAGTTAAAATTTATAAAAAGAAAAATTCTAATTGCACAACCTATAGTTCCTGGGTGCACAACCCCAATCAAATCAATCCATTCATACATAAGTCGTTTCAATGCTATTTATTTGTTTTTGATCAATTTTGTTAGAAAATGTTATTTTTATCAAAAATTTGTAAAAACTATTATTTTATAAATAATGTTAACAAAATTTAGAAGGTTTAGTAAATTTTTAATTATATAATTGTTCGATCTAACAAAAAAACATCTCTATTAGTACCCATGAAGTTATTAAGCTCAACTTTCTCCGACAATTAAATTTGTATCTATAACTGAATCTTTAAAATTGAATGATAGCATAGTATAGATAAGCGAATTTCTCTAGATGTGTAGGAAAATTGAAAATTAATATCAATAAAAAGTTCCATACATTATTAGGGCAAAAATAGAAAATACATTTTACTTATGATCGTAACATAAAGCTAGCAAAAATGTGTAAAAAACTTTTATTAAATGTGCGATAAGTTTTCATGGAATTTAGACCATGTACCATATGATGTTGCAAAGTTAATAAAAATAATATGAACAAAGAAAAGAAGCCTAAAAGTGATTTATAAGCCTCTTTTTCATTTTGATATTTGATGAAAACACTTGACTTGTACAAATAATAACTTCAAATCAAGTTTAAACTTATAAAAATGTCAAAAATAAATTGTCATGTTAAGACAAAGAAATCCAAATAAAGTTTGTAATTAACAATAAGAATTGTACTTATTATATTTAAATTATTAGTAATTATCTATTTATTATTTACCACTAATCAAGCCAGGACTACCCCGTGAAATTCGATGGCCCCGTGGGACGATAAAAAGGTTAATTAATTTCCATTATGGCGCGTTATTGAGATGACTACGAAGCTCCATGACAGAACCGCCACAATGGTGATGGACTGTCGTCGGTCAACAACGGAGCTGAGGAAGGTCCCATTGCAAGGGGTTTAACGAATGATCTTGTACCAATCTGGTTGCAAGATTTGTTGTCACATCATAAAAGATTGAGTAAGTTATCATATCATACTACATAATAAAGCATTTAAACATTTTCTTTACAAACTTACTACTTTAAAGATCGGATATTACTGTTTTACCCCTCTTTCACTAAACAAATATTTGTTAATTAAGGAAATAATTTGCATCATTTTTTTTAAGTGTCAAACTTACTAATAATTATGTACGGAACCCTTTATCTGAAATTAACTAGCTCCCACTAAAAACATTGAAGAAAAAATTACTCTGTAATACATATAAGTTGATATTTCTCTCTATAAAGAGTTGAAAAATTTTACTCTCATTACTTATTTTATAGTTCAACAGGCAGTAACATAAACTTTATCTATAGTTTTTATCACGGTAAACTTATCAATATAGCTAAATTAACAATAAGACATAATATTTGCAACTATTATGCAATGTTAATCAAAATACCTTTTTATCAATTTTGAAATTTTTTTCCGCTGAATGGCGCGGGTGTTTGCTAGTAGGAGGTAACATATATTTCGTGCTCACAAAGTTGAATTATTCATGAAAAAAGTAAATACCATTTAAGTTGTATTCAAACCTCTTGATGACAATTTTCGATTACATTGCAGCTGCAATTTGGAACATGTCAGACCCATTTTTATGGTGTGTTTGTACTGCTGTTAAATGGGGGTTTACATATAATGTGCACATGGGTGTTATTATTATTATTATTTTTAATTAGTTTATTGATTTTGTGTTGAATTTGTGACATATTTACAAGACCAAGACATGTAATAGCCCAAGTAGCAAGTTCCTTAAATTTGCATTCAGATTTCCATTACTAAACTTGACAGTGATAAAAGTTGCATCTAAACCATTTATTTCTCATTAAAAATGCTCAAATAGATCATGCCTCAAACAGCCTTGGAAGATCTTTTACATTGAAGCCTAGTGTTAAAAATTAGATCAATAATTATAGACATGGGTCAATGCCAGAAAGTTATTATCTATATGATCATGTTTGTCTCATTTCTTAGTAAATGCATGTTCTTTTTTTGTTAATTAATACTTAATTTTTTCATCATTTTTATTCATACCACTCAACGTCCTCCATATTACCATGTTCAAGACTTTGATGTTGCTGCATTTATTTTATTTCTTTTTTCAATGCATACATGGCATCAGCCATTTAAGACATTGAATGTAAATATGTTGAATTGAAGGAGACATCATGGTTAAGGAATGAGAAATGAGGCTCAAGTTGCATCTTCTCAAAAGGTAAAACATCTTTAGTTATATATAAAAAATTATGTGGCTTGAATTGAAACGGGGAGGTGGCATACAAAAGAATGAGGTTGAACTATATAACTCTAAGCTCAAGAGGATGCCTTATAAAGAAACTCTATTGCTGAATGAAATGGGTACGCTTCTAGGTTTTTTGGATTTTTAAAATTTTTATTTGAAATAATTATGCTTTAATTTTTACGTATTTGAACAGGTTACGGTGCTTTAGTTGTTGGTTTCTTCATTGGAACACCTGCCATGAGAAGGGAATATGGTTCTACATAAGTTGTCGCTGTTATGATGAGACCAAAGGAAAAAGGGAAGTGGCTTTGTGCTTGGAAGTATATTGCAGTTGCAATATATCAGCTAACTTGGATTGTTCAACTTTATTGGGTCAAAGGTATAGACTGCAATGTATTTGTTATGACAAATTTACAATGATTATTGGTAAAGGCTTTTTGAGGAAGATTTATTATAAAATTGGATGTGGTGTATTAAAATTTGAAGATCTAATTTGGATTGGAGTGATAAATCAAAGGCTACAAAACTGGACCCAATTGACCTCTGTTGTGAGAATGACCTAAAGGTATATGGCTTTCAAGTTTTTTACATGAATAAGTTTGTGATTATTGAAAGTATGGAACAAAGCTTTATAGTGAAAAATGTAGATGATATAATAGCGACTGATACAAGAGTTTTGTGTGACATATGGAAGAAAAATGTTATGTGCAGTTTGAGTATGTAAATGTCAAAGTGTGCAGGAAACCATGTAGTATTTTCAAGATTATTGTGTGGATCATGATGTTTTGGAAGCTGCTTGGATGATTTGGAGAGAGATGATGAAGCAATTTAGGTTTTGAGTTTGAATGGAAGCCGCAAAGATAAGTTGAAGTCAAATATTGGAGCTCAATTTGACTATCAAAAGTCAAACTGAAGTTGGTCAGATTATAGGAAACTTTGTGATAAATGTTATAGCAAAAGGGTTATAGTAGTCATGTCCATCATTATACTTTTTAGGTCAAGAAAAATGATGTGAGCAAGCCTAATTTGCAAGCTATTCTACAAGTTAGGTTACATTTTTATCATTTGAGAGCTATTTGTATTCTAGGTTACCTTTTTATGCATTTGTATTATATTACAATTTATCAAGTGCTTTCGTGCTATATTATTGTGTGCTCTTGATTTATATAAAGTTATAAATTGTAGAATCTACGAATTATGATACCATTATCATTTAAAGAATAGTCTATAAATAAAAGTAATAATATAAAAATTTAATACATAAAAACTTATTTGCATACTTAGAGAATAATCTTATTACGGAGTATAATTAAGATCTTTTCATCAAACCCGTGTAATCACGGGTCAATTAACTATTATTAGAGTAATAGCATACACTATAGTCATTTTACTTTTTGTTATTTATTTATTTTCAAAATCATACACGTACAAAACATAAATTATATAAATCACTAAATTTTCCTTATAAAGAAACAAAATATAGCATTAAAAGAATTATTCAAATACACTTTGAAAAATTTATTTTGTGTCCTTTTATGTGATTGTACATTTTCTAATTTTAGCCACAGCTTGTTTGCTAAATCTTATTTAGAAATAAAAAGCTATATCTTCCAGCTCTAAATAAAAGCTCTAGCTACTAATTACAACTTCCAACTAACAGCTACAAATACCAGCGGCGGCTGGTTTTGCAAAACATACAATAAATATAAATTTGACCAGCCAAGACCTAAGAAATATGTGAAGTTTAACTAAACAACATCTGTTTACTTATTTTTAAAAAATCAGTATTTTCACATGGTATGAGCTATGAAGCTTTTCTGCACAATGTGCACCAAATTATACCATAAACTGTTTAAGCGTTTACGTACAGTGTATATATGTATAAATATGTATCTATCATTTGTATATATATACAGGCAATTCGCCTAGTCCCGCTGTAGCAAAGATCAATGCTCCACTAGCATAGCCTCGAGATTTGTCTTGCGTGCTGCATGTTTTAGTTTCTCAAGTGCAACAAGGCCAACCTGCCTAACTCGCTCTCTAGATAACCCCATCCTGCAACATGATATCATGTTAAACGAGATATAGAGCAGAAGTGCCACCTTCAAGTCCTTGTGTTTCCAAGTCTTAAGTTGTCTAAAGTTAATTGACATTTTCACCCTTGTGATTTGGTTGACTGAATAGTTGGCATGCATCGACGTAGAAAATTTATGATGGTTTGAGAACTCAAATCTTGTAACTTTCTTTTCTGATGTTTTTGCATGATTTAATATAATGATTTTTTTGCAACAAAAAGATAAATGTGATGGTTTGAGAACTTGAATCACTTTGAGGTAGAAGGGTAGATAGGAGTGTTAAATTAGAGGTGAGTAACGGACAATTTCGAATAACTGCTTATAAATAGATTGATTTGGGCAGTACTTAATCGTAAACAGATCAAAACAAATTGAAAATTTGCTAGAAGTAAAACTGAGTCAAACGACTTAACTACAAAGTCTATTTGTACATCACACAACCTCCTAATGTTTGTATTCAAAGATTTTTAAAAAAATAATTGCATCTTTAGTCATATTTTATGGATCTGCTATCTATAAAAAAAATTCACACAAAGTGTTTATGTCAACTGGACCCAACCAGCCTTTTTCAACACCTAAGAAAACATGACCTATTAACACCTGAACCGTGTTTTGATATGTCACCTAACCTGCCTATATTGCTACCTCTAGGTAAAAAATACTCGGTTATATGATTGCTCTCAGATTAGCCAAGTAACACTGTTTAAGTTTATCCCAATTATCTATTTTACTATTCAGAAAAAAGAGATTAGAGTTGATACCTTCGACTAATATCTTCCCAAGTAAGGAATTCATTGTCAAGACCATAGTACAAACGGATGATCTCTCTTTCTCGTTCCCTTAGAGTCGTGGTCATCAACTTGTTCACTTCATCCTGCAAAACGGATGGTACATCAATTGGAACAACTGAAGAATACTCATTATTGCTTTGAATGCAGCAGCACAGACACATGCTACTGTATACTGTTGGGATCGACAAATGAAATTTTAATTACACTCCAATATGTTGCTCTTGCAACCAAAAAGGGTATTCAAGGAGGCAAAAGTTGGTTCAAAAACTTTAGGGGAATTGGGTCATTTCAGCTCACTCAAAGAATACCAATAACAATTGGGAGTGTGAATTCCAACACGCTAGTCTGAGAGGTATCCTTAAGACATGTAACTCCCTCCTATGAAAATTGTTATGCTTTGATCTTTTACATGAAAGCAGCTTTTATTGAGACAAATGTGTTGGATACTAAAAGAATTTTATAGACCACAAAATAGTACCAGTAAGTTGCAACAACAAAAACTAGAAAATAAACAATGCTAATTTGTACAATTTTCAGAAAAAGAAATGTTGAAATTCTTATTCAGTGTCTCAGTTGGTAAGTGCAATTATTTGAAAGCAGGAGCAGTACGGAAAAGTTGTTAGAATCGTCAATATCATACAAAGTATTAACTACGACGGATTAGAATGTTAAAGACACAATACTTCAGTAGCAAGAACGAAGGTTAGCCGTCATTAGTGTTTTCTCACGAATTCTCATATGTCATTAATTGTTTAAGGTTCCAGAGTCCAGACCCAACAAAAATATGCTAGAGTACAGATAAAGAACAATCTGACAAATTGATAGGATTTCTATGACATGTGAAGTACCTTGAGTGCACCATTATCTACTCCATGCCAAGGGTTGTTCCCTGGGTGATCATCTGCCATGTACTGTGACAGTAATGGAAGAACACTCATCATTAGTAGCTAGAACTCCAATTGGCCTTTTGGACCAATAAATATATTAGAGGTAGCAATGTTAACCGATTGGGTCGAATGGTCAATTCAGGTAGTGTGTTATCTCTAATGGGTCAGGGTAAAGTAAGAAAAAAAGAAGCTAAAAGCTTAAGTATCCAAAACAGTCAACTGAAAGTAACCTTCGGTCTATTTTTAGTGCATAACCCTCCAGGATTATTTCTTTAAAAGACTAGATTGTTACTCAATAATAATTTTCGAAAATTATATTTGAGACACCATAGTTGTATAGAAAAACTTGGACAGAGAGAGAGTCTCGGGTCAACCCAAATCGACCCAAAGCACACATTAATCATGTTGACCTGTTAGTCTGTTACCCAACCTGACACATCCATTTTGCCACCTCTGCATAATACTATCTGAATCCCTATTTCTTTACAGACATGTATCATGTGTGTATGTTATAACTGGACTTACACTGTGAAAAGTATCCCCTGGAAGACCATTTAAAGAAGGAAAAGCTGGCCTGTCAAGTGAGAACACTTTGCATTTTGCCTGCATGAAAGGGTCTCTATATTAAGAAGATGAAATGAATAGTGAGCAAAAGTTGAAGCAATAATGAGTTCGTCATATACTTCAAGTACCTCGGTGGCATTTAGAACTTTCTTTGTGGACATGTTCAAACTTTCTGCAATTTTCTATATCACCATAAATATATAGATAATTAGCTCAAATTGAAAAGTAAAGGTAAAAATGTCAGTTGTAACATTGATTTAGGTAATCATAACATTAACTTACTTCGATTGATGGGGTTATTCCTTTTTCCTCAAGCTTAGCCTTGGCATTTCGTATTGCACTCAGTCTTTCATGCATATGGATAGGTAATCTCAGGGTTCTAGAATTTTCAATCAACGCTTTTGAAACACCCTGAGATTAAGGAAATAAAATTTACAACAATGAATCCA
The DNA here is from genome assembly GCA_963930675.1 of Gnaphalium uliginosum. Taxonomy (NCBI): domain Eukaryota; kingdom Viridiplantae; phylum Streptophyta; class Magnoliopsida; order Asterales; family Asteraceae; genus Gnaphalium; species Gnaphalium uliginosum. Next base: position 21,117,340 of record OZ005684.1, read on the forward strand.
TTTACTGAAGAACATACCATATATGAACTTTTTGGGTGCACATATGTAATAACATGATTAAAGTAACTACCTCAGAAAATAGATTTATTTCCTCACCTGTCTTATCCACCAATAAACATAGGTAGAGATCTTGAACCCTCGTGATGAATCATATTTCTCTATCCCACGAAGTAGTCCAATCAGACCTCCCTACAGAAACAAAATTGTCGAGTTATGAATTCAAGAATACCACGTTGTTGTCTATAATTCAGGAATAGCACTGTTTCTAGCTAAAAAAATATATGGGTTCTGTAAGTTGGCACTGATAAAGACAACAGACCTGAATCAGGTCCCCGATTTCAACTCCCATACTGGCATATTTTTGTGCAACTGACATTACTAGACGGACATTGCTCATGGCCAGCTTCTCTCTTGCTAATTTGCATTCGATCTGTTTCATTTGTAACTCAGCTCGTGAAATTCTCAGGGATGCTGCAAGTTGCACCTCTGAGGGTTCATATCCCAAACTTTCCTTCAATCTAAAAATCCACATTAAATATATCATCAAGTGTCAAGATCATTAAAGTAAATTTCATATGTTGTAGGGATTATGCTAATTTACAAACATATACGCATACGGGATACTCAATTACCTCCATTTACGCTCTTCTAAGTGTTGACCGATTTTAATCTTTTTTGATAAAACCACCACCTCTGCATGAGTTAACAACGTATCACTCGTTATGCCTTTAACGTAGCCTCTTGCACGATTTTGGAGTAGTTCTGGACTGATTACAAATTTAAACTGTTTCTTAACACCATCTTCATTAGAAAATTTTTTATTTTCGGTTTTCTTCTGAGTATCTATTCTACGCCTACGAGCAGATTTTCCCGAACCGCTAACATAAATCTTTTTGTTACTTTTTTCTGTTGGGTTAACTGTAGTCACAGTGCTCTCGGTTGTAAGATTCCATTGCTTTTCTAACAAAGACTTCTGTAATAAGAGCAAAGCTTCAACAGAAAACTCTTGATCAGATCCTTCGTGTTCCAAATGTTCAAATCCCTGAAGATCCCATTGGTCTATACTGGAAGGATCAGAAGCAGTACCCACATGTTCCTTTAGAGCTCGGATGTAATGCGTCTCTTGATTATGCCGATTAGATATGAAACCGTGCCCATAGTTGGATGACTTTTTTGCACTAATCACATTCTTAGTTGGGACAAATACAAACCCAAGATCAGTACTACTACTTGAAAGCTTTTCACTGACATCAGAGTAATATGAAGATGAACCTAAGAGTCTTTCGCCTGCCTTTAGTCCAATTACTGCAGTTGTAGCCATCATTTAACTTTCTTTACTGCAGTCGATAGAGTTGGTTTACTAAAACCATAACACTTTCTCTTGTAAGATCACTTAACAATATAATTGTTGGAATAGCACTTCTGGTTTCTCACAAATCACTACCCTAAGATTCCTGGCAACAAAAAACACACAAAGTGACCTAATACTTCTTTCAATATAACAATACAACACAAGGTGATGGTTTGACAAAAATTTATGTCATGTTTGGGAGATTAAAAAATAAGGCAAAATCAATTCAAGTCTGAACTACATGAGGTTCAATTCAATTCGCCCAAACAAAACTTTACTGTAACGATAAAATGCTTGCAAGCCTAATGTTTTATTCAACTTAAATCAAGGTAAAATTTGCTCCTAAATCAAATTTATGGCTATAAGTTTATACAACTGCTAAATGTAACATACAAACCAACTCTATTACTGTTCAAACAGTAGTTTTATGCTTATATTCCAACTATTATTGATAATTTTCACTAGATTATGTCCAAATAAACAGCATCAAGCTTTTAATCGCCAATTAAAGTATCACATGCTCTTCCTATTTTATGAAACTCTTGTTATCATTATAAGTAATTTGCATAAGAACATGGCATCAAAACTTAGATCATTACATATACTATCACTGCTCATTTTCAATCCTACAATCAAAGAACATCATCATATCATCCCAGCAGCTAAAGAACTGTTCTCAAAACACATACTGCGATCAGAATTCCAGTAACCGTATATAAAAATACATACAATCCCAAAGGCTATAACCGTCGATCAAATCAGTAAGTAATAGTTAACACAAATCAAAATACACATCGATAATAACGAATCGTAACTCAAAATAGTTTTCAGAACACAGAATGCGATCTGAAATCCGGTAACTGTATTATGTACGATCAAACAATCGATCAGTAAGTTGTAATTTACCGAAATAAATCACAGCAACGAAACGAATTGTGAGATTAAGGAGAAATAATAAATAAATAATTCAGAAATAAAATAATAATTACCTTAATTTAAAGTTGAATAGATGAAGATATATGGGTTGCTAATGTAATGTTATGAAATTTCGCAAGGGGAAGGAGGGAATGTGTGGTGATTAATATTATAGTGAGTTTCAAAGTGAGTGAACCTCAATAAACTGAGGTGTGTATGTCACTGTATGTAAAAATCAACTTCTAATTTCTTGTTGTTTAAAATACTCTTTTGTTTATTCCAAAAGTATATTTATATTTATTAATTATTTCATAACTCGCGTAGAGAGGGTGGATATCATTTCTACCAACTAAAATCTTTTTTACCGGTTAAAATAGAAAAAAAATATTTATTTTAAGACAATCAAGAATATAAATGTGAGTATTTATTAATGTATAAGGATATTTAACACACCTCGATTATAATAGATCCCTCCATCCCGATTGTCTATGATCTTTTTTCATGTTCCAAAATAATTGTTAATTTTCAATTTTAATCGATCAGAAAAAAATTAAGTGAAAGACTATAAATTATTATTGGTTAACAATGTACATTTTTCTCTTAAACGGTGTATATATTTGTAACGTACAGTTAAATTGAAACCGATAAAGTATTTGAATTGGGTTTGATACTTTGATGTATATATACGGAGTATTATTTATTTGAACTTTATTACTTTTAAAAATCGTTCAAATTTCTACCTTAATTCTATCTTTAATATACGTATATTTTGATTTCGATTAATATATTAAAGCCAATTATTATTGTCAAGGTAAGTTTATTTAAAAGAATTGTATTTGTCGATACAACTGTGTGATATAAAGATTTAATAAAGTAGTGTTTATAAATTACAAAATCTTTGTTACTTGATAAATTTACATTCTATGAATAACACTTGATAGAAATGCTAATTAATAGTAACATTTTAGCTTTTTTCGTAATAGTTTTTTTTTCCTTCTGAAATACCAAAATTTTATTATTTTTATCATTTAATGAAAGTGAAATTTTAAAATCAACTTGATTCATAGAGTGACTCCTCTAACGCTGTATGAATTTCAAACTAAGAATGCATACCTTGGAGGATGCTTTCTCTTTTCTCATAGATCGATACATTCTCTCGAGTGACAGCAACTGACCGGTTGTTCACGTTCCCAGGGTGTTATAGTGACACTGATCGACAAGTTGGCGAAAGAGGATGTTGATCAAGACTCTCCTCTTACAATATGGTATCCTCTCATATAGATGTTGTATGTTCTCTTGGTGACGCTTTATAGTTTGTACAATTGCATATAGTGTTTTGTGTATTTTCTAGGACTATAAGTGGAGATTAATCGTTGTTTATATTTATTTAGCGCTATCTTAAAAAATGATGATTTTTAGTAATTCCTCTTCGAAGTGTGTCGATTCATGATTGTTTCGTGACTTTAAAATGTCTTCTTATTTTGTTTATCGAGATACATGATCATGTTGATTCCGATATCCATATTTTGTTTATACATATAATGGGATATATATATATATATATATATATATATATATATATATATATATATTATATGTATGTATATATATATATATATATTATATGTATGTATATATATATATATATATATTATATGTATGTATATATATATATATTATATGTATATATATATACATACACACACACTACCTTGTCATTCTTATCCATAAAACTTTCACGTCAAATTGCAATATTCATTTATTTAGCAAAATATGTTTTAATAAGCAAGTAATATTTAATCAAATAACAAATGTGGTATTTAATAGAAAACAATCTTTATTATTGGAAGTTACTAAAAGTCTTGTAATTAGTTCCAAGGAGTTTCAATAAAAAGTTAAGTGTGACACGACTTTATAAATTAGGGGATGAACTATGGAGATGTCAAGTAAAATGTTTATTAATGATCTTATGTATAGACCATCCACGTAGGCTATGGTGATAGAATAATAGTATATAAGCAAGATATGATGAAATTGATTTAGGTATTCAAATACAAAATATAACATTATAAACTAATTACTTTGTATTAATTACATAAACATAAGGCATATAAAATGACTATTTCTTCTTAAACCTCGATGTAGCTCAATGCTTAAGTAAATTTATCAATTAATTAATAACTATAATTGGGTAACCTCATTAATTAAACAAAGGGAAGTGATGAATTATGTGGATTTTTAGAAAACAATATAATCTTGAATTAGATACCAATGGGCAAGCTAGTTTCTTGAAATTAGCGTAGATAAATTTGCATTGTCTATACGCACATAGCAAGTAGGATCATGACTATTTCAACCTTCAAATGCTAATTAAAGTAACGAACGTTTTAAAATGTAGTTTTTTTTGGTTAAGCCGAACCCTTCAAACTTGTACATATCTCCAATTTAATAACAACCTTTTCCATAGAAAAGCTTTAAGCTCTTAAAAGTTGTTAATAAGATCTTCACGTACAAGACAAACAAAATTGTAAGTAACACTATATACAACCAAATCATGTGTTTATATAACTCAAACCAAATAAATACCTATATTCGTAAAAGGTCTCATATTTAATGCGCATTTTGCGAGTAAAAAATACTCGGGGGTTCAAACCTCATTAGTTGTGCATCTTGGGGTGAATAGAAAAATTGTCGAAAACAGTCATAAGAATATCAGATTAGACAGCATACAACTAAGTAAAATTACTCGGACAAAAAAAAAAAAAAAAAAAAAAAAAAAAAAAAAAAAAAAAAAAAGTAATAGGGAAACTCATCGTTTATAAAGCCAATATCAAGTTGCTTCTTTTAATTCATTGACTACACATTTAAGCTGAAGACGTTTCAATTCACATTTAAAAGTAATAAAATTTCCTAAAGTCCTAAATATATGTTTTTGTTTATTTCAGAGATTAATCATAAACGAAGGTAAAAGGCAAGATACCTTATATCGAGTCTACTTGGTTAAATAAAAGCAAAATTACTCGGAAACTACATGCAACACGTCTCGCAAGTTATCTTCACTCCGTATGACCATCCCTATATCCCATGTACACGTATTACCATTTTTGTTCACCCATTCTTCATATGCCTTCTATCCTTTAGCGTTTATATATTTGCTTTTGGTTTCATATTTGATAGCTATAATTTCAGAGCTAAGTACTAAAAAGGGAAAATATTCATTCCGTTATAGCTAAATGTATCGACTCAAATATAAAATATTTGATCATATAATAGTTTAAGTCGAGTTTTTATAATTTTGAATTTGAGTTTTAGCGGCTCAAACAAACTAGATTAAATTTTGACTCAATCGAGCTCGAGCCGACTTCGAATTAAGATAAAAGTTTCACTCCTTGAAACCGTACCTGAAAAACTTTACTTAGAGAAATACTTGAATGAAGAGATTAAGAGTATAAAACAAAAAATTAAAGTGTAAGAATTTTTAATTAGACATTTTTATTAAACAAGTACGTATTTACTCTCAATTTAAGTTAATTTTTTTTTTTTTTGAGTTTCCAAAAAGGGAAAGTAGAATTGAAGTACTACTTCGTCTACCAACATTGGTTCATTCATTCGTTCGAAACTTTCTCAAACATAAACAAAAAAAAGATAAGCCTTTAAACCAAACACGTCACCTCCCACACTAATAATAAATAAAAACGCAAAAATGCTCCTCCTCAAAACAACCACCACAACCACCACCATCTCCGCCGTCTCTCTCCCTCTCCTCACCATCTCTTCCCACCTTAAACCCAAACCCACTCCCTTCACCTTCCCTACAAAACCCCTAACCTTACGTCATCAATCCACCCCCAAAATCATGTCTTGGTTAACCCGGTTAGGATTCGGTACACGCACCCCCACCGAATCACCGTCAAACCAATCACCAATCGCACAAGGACCCGACGTTGACGTTCCTGCACCCGGTCAACAGTTTGCGCAATTCGGTGCTGGGTGTTTTTGGGGTGTTGAATTAGCGTTTCAAAGAGTTCCGGGTGTTACTAAAACTGAAGTTGGGTATACTCAAGGCTTTACGGATAACCCGAGTTATAATGATATTTGTTCCGGGACTACGAATCATTCGGAAGTGGTTCGGGTTCAGTATGACCCGAAAAATTGTAGCTTTGAGAGTTTGCTTGATTGTTTTTGGGAGAGACATGACCCTACTACACTTAATCGTCAGGTTTGTTAGTTATTATTATTATTTTTTTTATATCATGATTGAATTGAATACGGGTAAATTAGGTTATTGATTTTTTTGGTAATTATTTATTTTATAGATTGTTAATTTAGGAGTAAATTAGAGGAATAGGTAACGAGATTTTCAAAAAAGCTCTATAGGTAAGATAAGTTCATTTAAAAAGACTGTAAAGATTCAATTTTGCTTGTAAAAAGGCAACACAAAATGAAAAACTTACTGTACATAACTAAAATCTTGATTTTTATGTTACCTTTTTTGGATAGAATTGATCTTTTCACTCCATTTTAAGAGTAAAAATGAAATTATGATCCTTTTTAATGTGTGAATGAACTTGCAATAACTACCTCGTGTTTTTAGGAACTTACGTTACCATTTTCTGAAATTTACAGTTGATTTATTGATCAGCTAAACTTGCTTAGTTGTATATTTGAGTGAAAATAGTGCATTTTTGCTTTTCTTAATTGATGTTTGTAACACTAGTAGTGGTGGTAAATATGTTTTGTTGGACTAGTCAATTGATAATTGAGGTTGTGCATTCATAAGTTACTCGGTATATATATTAGGAAGCTATATTTCAAGGCTGTTGAATTATATTAACAAGGGAATGTCATTGCATGTTGTCTTTAGGACTAGAAAGCATGCACAAACACAATATATATCGTGCTTCAACAATTTGTTTACTTTTATAGTTGTTACTAAACTGACTTTAAATCCGATGGATTCTTGTTAAAGCTATAAAATGAAGACTACCCATGTATATGAATGAAAACATTGTATCTGGATATGATCCAGCTAATTCTTAGCTTAAACTAAAAAGCGTAGGAAACCATCATCGTAGTTTTAAATATGTAAGCATTTTTTACAGAATTTGGATCTGCTAATTTGCAGGGTGGATTAAACAAAGTATGAACTACATTTAAAATCATTATTGTTAAGTGTAGAGAACCACAATGCATATGTTGACATGAAGTTTATCACGCCTGTATCAATTGTGTCATTTTCTTATTATTCCTAACAAGTTAATGATAAATAGTAATACGAAATCATTAATTTATGCAACCATTTTCCATACTACTATCCCCAATATTCACAAAATAAAACCTAGTTGAATCCTGGTAGAAATTTTTAGACAAACTTATGCATAACATGAATTTTCATCTTCTGGAATTTTATTAATCTACATATTAGTTACATAGACTGTGTACCGGTTTTTTAATTGGTTTTGGGGATTTAAGTCATATAAGCGAACCTTTTTACAAGTGCATTTAAGACTTCTAATGCATGAGGTATATGCCAATGAATTCTAATTGTTCTAATTGGGTAGGTTTTTTTTTTTTTTTTCTTTTTTTTTCTTTTTTGAAGACTTCCCCATCTCTGTTTGAGGAAGCTCTATTTCATGGTTCGTCATGAACATAATCAATCTTTGTTGCATATTATGGTTAGGATTAGTAAGCATGCCCAAACACTATATTTATGTGCAATTTACCTACATTCATGGTTGTCGCTAACTCGCTAATCCTTTTTATCAGTGAATTAGTAGTACACTAGTATTGGCATGACACAGACAAATTTATTATGAGAAGAAAACTGTTGTATTTGGATATGATTGAAAAACTGTCAACTTAATTGCTTTACTTTTGTGAACAATTTGTCACAGAATTTTATCCACGATTGATCTACAGTCTGTAGAATCATTATTACATTTAACATCTGGTGCAAAATTGCAAATAACCATAACCTACAGTTGCGTGGCCAGTTGTGCTTAAATTTATGAAATAATCCTAAAGACTAAAGGATTAAACTCATACGAATTCGGAGTTCATATCCTATATTTTTGTCACAAATAATCCAGTAGATAACTACGAGATCTTTCTTCTTTAGAATATGTATGTTGGGTGCGATGACATTCCAAAATCTTGATTGTTTATTTGTGCAGGGGAATGATGTAGGAACACAATATAGATCTGGGATATACTTCTACACACCTGAGCAAGAGAAAGCAGCATTAGAGTCAAAGGAGAAACACCAGCAGAAATTGAACAGAACAATCGTCACAGAGATTCTTCCTGCAAAGAAGTTTTACAGGGCAGAAGAGTACCATCAGCAGTATCTTGCAAAAGGAGGCCGATTTGGGTTTAGGCAATCTACTGAGAAAGGTTGCAATGACCCTATTCGTTGCTATGGCTAAGTATGTATGTGTATTTAATTTGCAGTCATATACTTCGCTTATAATGTATAATTAATGTTAATGGTTGTTAATAGGTAAATGTTTTGTGGGTTATGTTAAGAGTTTTATTAGCTTAAATGATGATTTGGTTGTTGTCCTGGTACAAGCTTCTTATGTGAAGTGACTTGGCTCTTTTATGTAGTGACGATGAAATTAAACCTAAATGAGCTTTTGCAGACTGTTTTATGTTTGTTTGATTGTTACCTGTAGATGGCTTTCTTCTCGTTAATCAACTTCATATAGACGCGTGTTACGTGACATTAACAGTTTCATGGATCCTTTTGGTTCACTAGATGATTACTCTTTACGTATTGTTATTGTTATTATTATTATATTATTATTCAATCGCATAATGCAATTAAAAAAAAGCACACCAGCGAGTTCCTAGAGGTTCAATACAACAGTTATTGAGTTCGCAGAATTGATCCAAGTCTTGGATTACAAATCCAATCCTTCTAATTAAGAATTGATCTTTATATTCCTATTTGATATCCACAAAAAACAGTAAGCTTTTAACATCATTTGCAAAAGTATCGGATATTGGATTAGTTGGATTAAAGATGACCACATTCCTGTTACGCCAAAGAGCCCATATAGCCACTTGGACCACAATGTCGAAAAGTGAAAACCATCTTTTTCAAAGTGGCGACTTGATCTTCTTCGGCCAAGGTAAGTCGAGATTTCATTTCATTTTATGCCATTGATTTTCTTATCGTTGATAAGCATACGTACACACCAGTCGTGATTTAACGTATGTTCAAATTTTAAAGTCCGTACTTCGTAAAAAGCAAATACAATTAGCAATAACAAATTAAGTACCATATCTTATAAAGTTCTTTTAAGATTGATGCATCAGTTGAACTGCTATTAGAAGATGGTAACAATGTTCACATGGTAGACTATAGTTGCAGACAGTCGCACATCATGTAGCTGGAGGATTGAGTATATTGATGAACAATGTATAGTTGATGGTTAATAAACACTCGTTACGACAAGGTAAAAGCGGAAAAATCCATATAAAATGGTTGAAATAAGCGTACTGTAATTTGTAGACGATATATAAGTTTAAGATTCAGTACGTATTGCAGGTCTATATAAGAATTCTGCATATGCTACATGAATACACAAAAGTCTTGTCAGTTCTATTTCTCCAAAGGGTCCAAATTAAAGAATTGTGTGAACGATCATCTCCACGTATATGAGAGGTTTTATAGATCAATTAATTAGGTTTAAGCCTCACCGGCTGTATATGTCGCCATAGTTGGTTCTATCCAACATCTAAAAAATATATGCATGCACTTATGTTTCGCTATCATCATCAGATATGATATAGGATACTGAGCGACTACCTGAGCGAGTGAAGGTCGATCTCACGAGTGTCAAAGTTACATGAAGTGAGAGTCTCCCGTTAACGATTCTCCACTGATTTAAGTATGTAAGGTCTACTTGCCAAATTCCAAATATATCTACATACTTCACTGTTGCATGGATTATTAATAAGAAATTTGACATTGATCAGTTTGAGATGGTTCAATCTTGTACATACTGCTATATATATGTTCTTCTGTCTTGCGGTCAATAATCAAATCATACACGCGTGCTAGATGTCACTTTATACATTGTTTTGTTTCACGAGAATATTCGTTTACCTCTTCGGGGTCAAATGTTACTGATGCAAGATTGATTGTGATTTATATATGTACTATATATAATTTAAACGTAGTAAAATCCAATGTTCATATCTTATCTTGGTGAGCAAATCTATGTCTAAGTGACTAAGTCATAGATTTGATGATCAATTAAGTTGAGTATTGTAAGTTAAAATAGATCAAAGTTCATATTTGTTTTAGACAGTAAATCAATTAACAATTCAAACGCATCTTCGAACAGTTTACAACCAGATAAATAGGAGAACACGCAAAAGATCGAGATTTGGATTCAGTAATATACGAGAAAAGGAGAGATCGATTGCCTACATCAAGAGATTTGGCCTAAGCAACAAAACCTATACATAATGAGATGCTAATGTAATGACTTTTCAAAACAAGAAACTAAGACATTCGAGCTACCTGTAGTTAATCAAACAATTAACTTAGTACAACTATAAATCCAAAAGCAATCACAATCTAGCTAACACTGAGCATTTGGAAAGGTTGATGGTTGGCCAGGTAATCTATTTAACTCAAACTTTAACACAATCTTCCCTTCTTCACTTCTTACTCGAGTACAACGGTTCACAATGTACAACCCATCGTAAAGAAATACCTGATTCTTGCCAGCCTCTTCGACTTTGCGAATTACTCTAACCGGAGTTTTTTCAACCATGCTGTTCTTCAAAGCAAGATTACCTCTTTCAAGTTTTTGATCTTCTGGTGGCTTTTTACATCCCAAGAATCTAAGCCCACCATGACCACAATAAATTAGCCCATCACAACTTCCGTTCTCATTAGAGTAACGATGAGAATCGACAATACTGATAGCAAGATTCTTCCCTTGAATATTGGTATAATCTATACCACATTGTGGTTGGCAATGAAGACCAACCATCTGAAGCTGCGACCTGAACTTAAACTTGTCTCCGACTTGAACCCCACAAACCGGCCCTAATACCTTTTGAGGATCCATCCAACTTAGTCGTTGTTTAACTATCTTTGCAATCTCCAAAGGAAATCTCCAACAAGCAATCTTTTCTACATGCGGCTTTAACCTATTCTCTTGATAATAACGGGCGTAAACTTCATCAAATAAGCGCATCGCTTCTTTGATCATTTCACGCTTAGCTAGCTCATCACTGGATGCATTTGAAGTGGCCACTTTCCACCTTTGGGCATCACTCTCTTTTGAACACGTGGGGTCCCAATATTTAACCTTACTAGTGGGCCTTGAGTCGAGATAAGTCTTTCTCCCCAATTCCCTTGGCTCACACCTCTTCACTTTATTATTCTCATCGGTTTGAGAGTTGACCCGCATATCCTTCTCAAGGTTCGAGTCCACATTGGTTGAACTCATCGAAAGCTTCCTCGGGATTACAACATTGGTGGTAATTTTTGGCTTTTCAACACAACCAATATCCTTCCCAGCTGGTCGTAATCCAAGAGAGTTTGACACCAATGCTTTAGGCTTTTTATGATCATCAACCTTGCAACCATTGACATCATGAAGTGGTCGCTTTCTAGATATGACAGCTTGATCAGGCGTCTTCATTGAAGAATTGGGATCGCAAACGTTTTCCAAATTGTTCAAAGGTTTCCTCCGAGAAACAATACTCACAGTGACCTTTGGATTTCTGGAATAACCTTGCTTTGAAGATCTGGGATCCCAATATACTACTTTCCCAGCAGGCGGCCTTGAACCGCAAAAAGGAATGTTTCTTCTTAACTTTTTGGCTTCATATCTGTTAAAATGATTATTATTCTCGACACGACAGTTATTCGAGTCCACCAACTTATTGTTGCAACCTGAAGCCATATTCTCAAAACTTGAGTTACGATTATATATCTATGTTTTCAGTGTCAGGTTTGATTCTGCAGTTACAGTCTGAGAGCATAAAAGTTTGTAAGAAAGTTCTGCAGATGAGGATACCTAATAAATAAATGAAATTTTACCGTTAGTTACCGGTCAACAAAATGGCGAACGTTTAAAAACGGTATATCAGGAATTTTTTTAAAAAATGAAGGAGTTTGTAGAGTTGACCGTTTAACAACGGTATATCGATCACGATTTTTTTCTTTTTGTAATTTAATTACTATACAGATAAAGATAAGAAACGATTATATTGTATTGCTTTATATATAATTAACTTTTTTTTAAACATTCTACTTTTGTTTTTATTTTGAAAATTGAAACAAATAAGAATTATCATGCTCACGCGTTGAGTCGGGACTTTTAAACGATTGCATCAAATATTTATAAACTTATTTTAAACAATTACATTATTACTAAAAAGATCTTATAATCCATCTTAAATGAATCTAAATTTAGAAATTTTTATACCTTAAACAAAACATATATAATATTTATACAATTAACACATATACCTTTGAGCTCAAATCCCATATTAGATAGCTAATACAAAATAAGTAAACGTAGTTAAGCTTTATGAGATTAGTTTTTTATGTACTTATTCACCATTAAAATTTTCCTTTTTACGTGTTATTAGTTAACATGTTTTCGAAATGTATTCTAATTCATAATTTCACGTGTCGTATTGATTAAAATTAAAGCTACGAATTATCACAAATACCCAACTTCCTACGTATAATTACATATAAATTAATATATTATCTCCGGTGAGACTTGAATTCAATTATAGATATCTTAAATATAATATAGAAAACACCTTTATGATGTCATCTTTTAAATTAAGTTTCAATTTGTTAATTAAGTCCTTTATTTTAGTAAATTTTAAAATAAAATTCCTAACTTATTAAAAAAGTATTTTTGAAATCAATCACCTACTTATTCATAAAAAGAAATTTAATTCATTAATTATAACATAATCCAAATCGATTTGTAATTTTTCTATTTTTAATTCACTGAGTGGAAATAAAATTACTTGAAAAAGTTAATATAGACTTAAAAAAATTAAGTTTTTTCACTAACTTGTATTCAAAATCACCAAAGTTTAGAATCTCTACATATATAAATTAGTATACATAAGGTAATATTATCGTGATACCAACTAAATGCTTAATATACATATTAACTTACACACTTTATTATTATAAACAAAATACCACGCGTTCGGTTTGTTCATGTCTTCCTGTCTTAGTTGTTCCTGTCTTTTCTACTATATACAAAACTTCATATAAACAATCAATGGCTCTTGTGTGTACACGGGTTTAAAACCTAGTCTTAAATATAATATAGGAATCATACGATGATGTCATCAAAAACTTAATTAACCAATTATATTGTTCAATTTTGTTATTGACTAAAATTTTAGGAAACAACGACATCATATAATAATGAATAACTTAAATATGCATAATTAATCTAAAATTTGTAGTTATATTGTGTTTACCCATGTGTATTTATATTTAGTATTTATTGGTTACTAATAATAAAAATCCTTGGAGTACGTATGTGACTTTGCCCATAAGTCAAATTAAATATAAAATCATCATTATTATATTATTTACCAAAAAATAATATTTATGTTGGAAATATAAAAAAATTCATGTTTACGTTAAATGGCCCGTGTGTATACACGGGTTTAAAAGCTAATAAATTAATATATTATCTCTAGTGAAACTTGAATTTACAAACTCTTAATTTATTAATGTGCCGTTTGTTATATTGTTTAACATTTTTCTTTATTAATTCAGTTGAAATGGATCTATAAGCTATTTCTAGCACATACAATCACCAAAGTGATTGTATACTATTCCTAACATATTTAAACTCAATACACTATAACAACTCACCTTATTTTATAATATAATATAAATTACTTATATATTTGTATAATTTCATATAACTATTTATAAAATATACTATGATCAATATATATGTAAATTTATGATACATGTATGCTCATATTATTCTATAAACCTATCTTGCATGATCATTTATATATTTACTAATCTCATATAAGTATTTTTAAAATATTCAAATCTAAAATTATATTTATATCAATAATGTAGATTATTCAAACTAGCTAACTTTTATATTAAATGAGAATATAAGGATTACATATGTTTATAAAATATTCAATTCTAAAATTGTATTTATATCAACAAGGTAAATTATTCAACCTAATTTTTATGTCATAGGAGAATCTATAATCTATAATCTTAATCTATATAATGATAATATTTATAGATTTGGTAATAATTTTACATGTTCAAATATTAATCATTAATACGCACATTAACTCACTTTAAATAAATTAAAAAAAATAGTATTTTTCTAATTGAAAATGCTAAAATCGATAATTTATTTAATTATTTTTGTTGCAATAATTGCGTCTCTTATGACCATAGTAACAAGTACTTATTTCATATACGAAAGACATGTATAATGTCAACTATGGCGAATGTATGGTGACGCAACTAATCAATGAGACGTTATCATAATTATGTGGTAATGAAGAAGAAAAACTGAATATATTTCAATTAGAATTACAAGTATATAGAATATCAAAACAGTTTAGAATTTTCGTCATTTTTCACTATGTTATATGTAAGATCAAGATTAGGATGTTGTGTTATCTAACCTTCAATCCTCTATCTATATTGAAATAACTTGAATATCTAATATGTTGGAATTTTTTATTTTTGATATTTTTTATTAGTTTGTTTATCTAAAAAATTAATAGTTTTAAGACCCGTCGCAACGCGGGGGTAAGAAAAACTCGTTAAATCTATTACAAATATCAAGACACGAGACATGATCGATTAAAATGAATTATATATATGTACACACATATAGGTGTAATCCACATATGTTAGTATATTATATTATGTATTGTATTGTATTATTAAACAAAATTTAAAATTTATATCTAAATTATATCCTTTATTACTTTCCTTGTATTTAAACTTTTGAATCACACTTTTGTTCATACTAAACTATTGGTCAAATTTAACTAATGGTAATCAACAAGTACATTTAACTAATACCTGAGAAATATAAAAAAATTAGCCGCATATAATTTCATTGTTAAAAAATTGTTTAACAATACTTTAAAAAAGAAAATAGAGATGTTAGCATTTAACTAATACTTGAATAAAATAAAAAAAATTGGCCGCAAGTACTTCCATTGTTTAAGAACTGTAGGTTCAATACTTAAAATAATAATAAAGGTGCTAAGGCTTGAACCCAAGACCATATGTCAAGTCCTTTACCATTAAGCTAATCAACTATTATCAATTTTATGCACACATAAACATATTTATTAAGACAAAAAAATATAAGTTAAATCCAGTTCTGTTAAAATGCAGTCAAAATAAATTAATGTTGTTAAAATGCAGTTCAATCTTATAGGTATAAAATACAGTGTTGTTAAAATGCAGTCGTTAGTAAGATACATTGAATCTGGTCGTAGACCACAAACAAATTTATCTCCTTTTTATTATTATAAGAAAGCTTAAAATATGTAGACTTATTAAACTTAATCCCCTCAAAGTTAATCTCACCCCTTTAATAAATTAACATCCCTAATTATTTACCACTGATCTAATTCCCCTTAATTGTCCATTCAATAAGTACCATTAGGCTTGGTTAAGTTACCTAATTACTCCAAATTAAATTTAATGAAAAATTAAATATAATTAAATTAATATTTAAATTTTAAATCATTTAATGGTGTTGACATTGTCAAAAATGAAAATCCCGGATTCAAATGATACTGATTCAATGACAATTAATTTATACATTTAATATCACAATTATCACATCACAAACTCATTTAAAACGAAAATCGATTCTTGGCATCTTTTATAGTACATATCAACGATTTTCTAGGTCAAGCAAATTAGAGGGTGTTTGTTAGAGAGAAATGAAGTCAACGAAATGGAAATCGTTCCATTTCTCACGTTTGGTTGGGCAAAGAAATGTGTGGGGAATCTTCTCACGTGCACTTTGATTTCCATCCGTTTTGTGGAGAAATGAGTTTTCTAAATGAAATTTCTCCGTGTTTTTATGTTAGAGAAATGAGTTACCCTCCCAAAATAAAAAGGTATAAATGGGCCTGCAAGGCACATTCATTACAAAAATTGTGAAATCATCAAAACCCTATCCCCAAATTTAGCCGGCTCTCCTCCTCCACTTTCTTCTCACTAGTTGCTGCGTCTTCGTCTACTTCTGTCGAAATTGCTCATGGCCGGTAACTGCAAGGAATCTCACCCCCTTTTTCCTCACACGATGAGATTTTTTCTCGATTTACATCTCGACGGGTCATTACTGAAATAAATATGTTACTCCATATTATATTTATTGTTTCTGCGTCAACTCTCGAGTCTCAACCACATGAAATTGTGTCTTCGTCATCGCCTTTTTCAATACTGCCATCTAATTGATGTTGGAATAAATCTCATATCAGTTTTAAATTCATGTTTTTTGTTTCTTTATTATATGTTGATTTAAAAAAAAATTCATGTATTTAAAGTAGATATTTAGCTCATCACTAAAACTGGGTTTTGTAAATTTATCAAAATAGTTTTGATATTTTATATTCATATAATTAATGCTACGACAAGTATATAATTGATTTCAGTAAATAGTTATGAGAATATGAAAATTTTCAGTTATACTCCGTAATAAAAACTAAATAAACATATGGCATTATCTTAATTAAAATTTAAACTGTATTTCATTTCCCTCATCTTGCTACCAATCATGAGAATTGGTTTTTCTCACTCTTTTCCAGGGGTGTTTACGGTCCGGTACGGCCGATTTTTGATGAAATTTCAAATCGGACCGGTGTATGACGGTTTGGGAAATTTCAAACCGGACCGGACCGTTTGTATTGTTTAACCGTTCCGGTTCGGCCAGTTTTACGGTTTTTGTTTTTTGCGAAAATTGAAAAAAATAAAGTCAAATTTGAATAAATGTAACATCATGATAACATTACCAATTAATATTAGCTAACAATAATCATAGTCAATTGTCCATAATTAAGTCAAGAAATATAACTTTCGAATAAAAATATTGTTAGCCCGTAACGAACTTAGATATAAGTTTAATACAAATCTTTTTTGCATAAGATTAGCTAAAGAAAATATAATGTTGGAATCGACTAGTGGTTTTATGAGATAAAATAGATTACACATTGTATGATTTATAATATTTTCTTAAATATATATAAACAATGTATATATATTATGTATAATATTTTATACGGTCCGGTCCGGTTTAACCGGCCGGTAAACCACTACAAACCGTAAACCGGACCGGGTAATCCGGTTTTGTAATTTTCAAACCGGCGGACCGGACCGTCATCTTCCAAACCGGACCGAACCGGTTAATTTGATACGGTCCGGCCGGTTTTCATGGTTTTGTGAACACCCCTACTCTTTTCACATGTCAATTCTCCATTATTACCAAATATGGAAATCGTTCAATTTCTCTAACAATTCCATTTCTCTCCATTTCATTTCTTCATCTCATTTCATTTCTCTACATTTCTTCCTACCAAACGAGCCCTTACAGTTTTAATAGTTAGGTTGTCACATAGTTCTCGTCAAAAAAGAAAAAAAAAAAATTGTGATACATTCTTAATTATAAAATTTATATAGGAAAATCCCAACAAATAACACACATTATTATTCCAACATATTTGGAATAAGAACAACATCATATACAATTCCACGATCGGCGTACACTCTTATTGTTATGAATTGAAACATGTTACATGATTGTAGTCATCTAATAATCAGTTAATTTGTTTAATCTCGAATTTAACTGAGAAGATTGACCTAACATGTTTTGAAAAATAACACCCATACAAAACGTTTACTCAATGCAATGTAACCATTCCTAATATATCTCCAGTATTTCCAGCAGTACGTGATTTTCAAAAATTGAAAGACTAGATTCGAATTTAGAATTGGATTAAACCATTGTCTTCCATCCAATCTACACATTTGAAATCAAAAGTTTAGGGTATAAATTCGATTCACTCCCTAACCTATTACAGAAATCATCCAAAAGAAAATTATATTTTCGATCATACTAATTTTCTGCTACAAAAATTGTTGGGTGAGGTAATATAGTTTTTGTTTAATATGTAAACATGTATGGTATCCATCCTTTCTTTATGAATACACGTTTTTTGGAAGTATAGTTTAACAAAATACTAATCAGTAATCACAATGTAACCATCTAAATTGTGAAGTTTGGAATCTCAAATAAAAAATTAATTTCACATCTTTTTTTTTTATTATTGTTTCGTGTAGGGACCGACAAGCAAGAATTCACTTGCATATAAATGGTACAATGATGAGATTCTTTGGAAGAATATGAAGCTTATTTCTTGAATAATCGTACTTGAAGGGTGGGTATCAATTATAGAAATGGTTGTGATATGGATTATTGTTTGTGTAGGAATTGGATGTGTTTTACCGTTGCTTTTTGGCTCACGTTTTATGGGACGGAAGGTGACCCTTGAGGTGCAACTACTAAGAAGTGGCCATGGGAAGATGGTACTAACTCTTTAGCTATGGCTAAGCGAAGAAGTAAGATGGATTGTTTTAAGACCATTGTGCAATTTTTAGTTAATGTTGTACCGGATTGTACTTACGGGTTTGTTCATGTTGTATTGAGGGCGAACTTTGAGTTCTAGAAAAGCTTCGAGTTGATAGGTGGTGTTTTAATGATATAGATGTTGCTCCTAATAGTAAAACATTGGAGGTAAATTATTACATAAACTATTATGTTACTTATATTTGTTTGGATAATCTTATTCCCTCATGATTTTGAATCAAGTTTTTACCTTTTACTGTTTCGATATGATGGAGGGTGCAATAATATCACTCCGATTGAACATTTTATTATTATTATAGGAATCGAATACAAAAATGATGGTAAAATAACAGTAGGTCTATATATGATCCTGGGGTGATCATGTAGTGCCACCAACAAATTACAGATCTCAGAACTGAAAATGCTATGCTCCCTCGCTTAAGGTACTCTAATTATATTATTGATCGATTTTATAAGTGGACTGATCAGAAGCAATTCATATGAGTAATGTTATTTTATATATATCTTCTGAACCTAACGGTCACAACAATTTCACGTGTAGTCAAGCGTTTGCCTTTATATAAAAGTTAAAATGTTTATGTGAGCAACACGATGAGAGTTATTTACATTAGATTAGAAATTCTGATGGGATTTTCCCTTTTCATATCATTCCATTGATCAAGATAGCACAACACTAGAATTTTTAATTTTTATGTATATATTTGGCTAAGCAATAAATATTATTATTGATTAATCAATGTTTACAATAATGTTGGTGCCACTATTTGTAGGTACCTTCATGTCGATAACCTGCTATTGTCACAAAAGTATAAGATGATGAAGCATTGAAGATGGTTTTAATTGGGGAGCTCATGTAGTAAGGTTAGGAAGTTAAATATTATTTACTTAAATCGTAAATGTGGATTTGCTTGGTTCTTTAAAGCCGAGTCGACGCCCACAACGAAACGAAAGCGATAGAAAGTGTTACTCATTCATCAAATATCCATGTTATTCATATATTGTAACTAGCCACATCACACCTCATCGGTACGATATCAACCATACTATAACCAAATTTTCAATATGAAATTCCACACTATAACCAAGGTTTTCAAAATAAATACACACCGATGCGAATATATACGAATATCACATCACGATGAAACAAGTCGGGAACAAAAAAAATTATATGTAATCCCGCAAAGTTGCGGGTTATAATCTAGCTCTTAAATATAACAAATCCGATATATTTCTTATTTGAAGTTTTCCCCTCTGATCCTCCAGAAACAAATAATGCAATCATTTTTAAAGATAATCATCAATGTTTTAAGGACCGGTTCGACCGATCGGACCAGATTGTTCAAAATCCGGCTCAAAATAAACCCTTTTTTTGCAAAGTTTGACTAGTCAGCGGGCTGCTTGGGCCGGCCGGCCGGACCGGATTGGACCGGGAACTGGACCGGCGTGTTGAACCGGTTCAGTTTTTTCTTTTTTTTTTCTTTTTTGAAAAAAACTACTTAAATTACTTTCTAAACTTAAGAAGCCTTTAGGACTTATTAAATTGGATAGTAAATTAGAGTGTGGACTTTGTTGGCATTATATAGAAGGTGATTCTTATGTTGAGTCACCAATGTGGGACAAGTTAAAGTTAAAATTTTAAACAAATAAACAAAATAAAATTGTTGATTACAAGATTCGAAATCACAACAACCTCCATGAATAGCGGCTTGTCAACCAACTAATCTAACATTTAACTTGTTTTAATTATTTACTCTAAATATATTTATTATATATATCGTTGCACTCATGATATATATTATATTCGAAAATTAAAGGTGTATTATCAAATTATAGCTTGTTGATATTATATAATATCTTATGAGGCAATTTGTATTATTTGATGATGTATTACAATATAAAATGCGTTATTAAAAGTTAATTTTTAAATATACAATGTGTTATTAATTGTTACGGAGTAGTATAAAATATAATTGCAAAATCTTATCGTTAATAATGTTGTTTACTTGTTGTTAGATTGTATGTTTTTGAACAAAGTCTACTTGTTGGATGTTGGATTGTTAAATTGTTTGGTGAACATGATTTTGTTTATCTTTTACTTCATGTATATATATATTCTATTTTCATATTTTAACAACTCTGGTCCGACCAGAAATTGACACTCATCCGATTCGATTAAAAAACCGGATTTTAAAACATTGAAAATCATACAAGTTTATAGAAGGGTAAGAGCACGGGGTGTGGTGACACTGTCACCACAGTGTTCTGGACAGTGTTCTGGAGAATGTTGTAATTGAGGATTTTGTGGTGTGGTCACAGTGTTCTGGAGTTTTTTATTATTTGTTTTTTTAATGGTGATAATTGTATAAATTAATATATAAAAAATAAATAAATCAAATAAAATAAGATTTAATTTATTAAAAAGACATAAAAAATTACAAGTCCTAAAATTAAAATACATAATTTAAAATACATAAAAGATTACAAGTCCTAAAATTAAAATACATAAAATAAACAAATCAATCATCTCCCCCTTCCGTTCCCGATCCCGAAGCTTGCAATTCATTCCACCTCTGTTCACGATACATCCAAAGATGTTCCACAAGGTTGGCTCGAAGTCCTTCGTGTGTCTCCCGATCACGTAGTTCCTTTGTTTTCCTCTCGTATGTGTTACATCTCTCGATCCAAGAACCTTGTATGTTTCCAACAGGTACATAATAATTTTCATTCTCAGCAATGTTGAAACCATTGTCTTCAATTATCATGTTATGTAATATGATACAAGCATACATGATTCTTCTTATAGCGTTTACACTATAAGCTCTTGCCGGTTGTTGTAGTATATGCCACCTTCCTTGTAAAACACCAAAAGCACGCTCAATATCCTTTCGTGCGGCCGATTGTTTCCTACTGAAATAAGCCCTTTTTTGATCAATCTCGCTTGAAAATCCCTTCACGAACGCTGCCCATGACGGGTATATCCCATCGGCAAGATAGTACCCTCTATCGTAATCCAAATCAGCCACTGTATATGGAACTTGGGGAGCGGAGTCATTTAGCAAATTCCTAAACAAAGAAGACGTATTAAGAACATTTAAGTCATTGTTGGATCCCGCAACTCCAAAGTATAAATGCCATATCCACAAGTCGTACGAAGCGACGACTTCAAGCATAATCGTCGGATACCCATGATCGCCTCGGGTGTATTGACCTTTCCATGCATTTGGACATTGTGTCCAAGCCCAATGCATACAATCTATGCTACCAAGCATGCCGGGAAAACCATGAAGCTCGTGATGCTTATCATACAAACGATGTATGTTTTCATTCGTTGGTTATCTCATGTACACATTTGAATATAAATCGATAACGCACCTTGTAAAATTTTATAATGTTTCACGAGAAACTCTTGCTGACATTTGCAAGTATTCACCAAAGGCATCCGGAGTTGTCCCGTATGCCAATTGACGAATCGTAGAAGTGACTTTTTAAAGACAAGTAAAACCCGGTACGCCACGGGCATCGGGTCGTTGACGAAACAACAAAAAATAGTCGGGAAGTGGTTCGACGGAGTAAGAGCTAATATCCTCACAAATTCTTTGGAATAAACGACGACTCATTCGAAATCGACGTTTGAAATATTCATGCGGATATTTCGCATTTTCGACAAAGTAATCGTTTAGTAGCGTCTGCTCCGCCGTGACTCGGTCACGAGGTATGAAACGACGTGAACGAGCCGTGGAACTTTCGGCATCTTGTTGCTCATTATGATACTTACGAGCAAACATCATAAGTTTGTACGTGGTTTCGTCATCGGGTGATGAATCGGATGACATTTTTGGATGAGTTTTTGATTGTTTTAATTTGAGATAATGTTTTTGAATTGTGGTTTGAGATTGTGTTTGAGGTGTGTTTAAATAGGGAAAAAAAATTATTATTATTATTTTAAAATTTATGCCGTTGAACGGCTATATTTTTTTAATTTTTATTTTTTTTAAAATTTTTTTTTATAATATATACATATATCCGTTGCAATGCAAAAACACGGGAAAAAAAAAGAAAAACGTTGCCGTGTCACAACGTTCGGAAGGAGACGGCGAACCGGAAATTGGACGAGAACGCCGTCGGAAACGCCTTCCCGGTGTGGCAGAACGCCGTCCGACGGCGTTTTCGTCGGGAAACGGCGACGAAAACCCCCCACACCCAGTGCTCCAATGGATTCCGTAAAATAATGAAAGAGATATAATCGATCTATTGATTGGACATAATAGATCACGTGCACCTATATTTGTAAGTAAAGATAATCTTGCTAAACAAATAATATAATCCCAACAGAAAACTATATTATTATTATCATATGTATAAATAAATAAATATAAATATTGCATAAAGACCAATACTAACAAATCTTAACAGATTCGAACATCATTTCCAAAATATATTCTCTAGTAGATTCTGGCTCATTTATAGAATCGGCCAAGTGTTTGTACATGTAGACTATTTAAAACTCATTGCAATTAATCCATGTAGTATTTGTTAATCAATCTAAAAGTATAAACAACAAAATCACCTAACGTTCACTTGCTCGATATGATCGATCGGTCTTCAATCTTGCGTAAAGATTCTAATTCTTGATCCACGGGTAATAGTTACCTTTAAAAACTGATAGATGGTTGATAAGGGTGTAAATGAGTCAAACTACTTGTGGCCTACTCGAGATCTACTCATTAAAAGTTCGATTTAAGCCGAGCTCAAATGAGCTTGAGCTCGAGCTTGAACATATTTTGGAGTTAAAAGAGTTCATAATGTAACACTCAATGTTGGACATAGATAGAATCAGGTTAAAAAGTGCATCTTCGAATATTTATAACGACTTAAATAGGAGAGTTAAGAGAGATTGGATTCAAGATATATATTATACGAGAAAAGGAGAGATTGCATTGATAGATCAAGAGATCCGGTTTAAGGAATGAAATGAAAGCTATATATATATGAGATACCGATGTGATGACTAGCTTCTCAAAACATTTAAAACATAAACATATCAACTGTAGTTTATCAAACAACTAACTAAGGGTTGTTCAACTTGACCTTTATTAAAACGTACTGCAGTTTCGTTGAACACGAATCCAAATACAATTAGACGGTAAAAGGATGGTATAAATGAGATCACATATATAAATCACAACTTAAGCTAGCATTCTGAGCATTTGGTAAAGTTATAGCTTGGCCAGGTATTATTTTAAACTCAAACTTTTAACACAATCTTCCCTTCTTCACTTCTTGCTTGCGTACAACGGTTCACAATGTACAACCCATCCTTGATGTTCTTCAAAAGCTAGATTACCTCTTTCTAGTTTTTGATCTTCAATTTGTTGTTTACATCCCATGACTCTTTGCCCACCATGACCACGATAGATTAGTATACACAAAATTCTTCGCCGAACCGGGCGTAATGGGTAACAAACGTCCATTCCAACTCGAACCCGAAGCTACCAATCTTCACGCGAATGACTTTCTGATTTCTTCGTCAAGCAAATATGAGAACGTTGTTCCGAGACGAACCAATACGCCGTCCACCGGGGCGAAAGTCGATCAAAAGTTCGGTTTCATCGGATGCCTGTTCCTCTTCAAGAAGTAGTATACATTCCTAAAAACTTGAAACCCTTTCCGCAGTCAAGAATACCGCCTTAATGTCGCAAAAAGCAATAACAACAATTACCGACAACAACATGAAAAAGCGGCTTACAAGGCGTTGAGCTTTCTTTGTAAAAAATTCCAAAGTTTGCCTAAAAAAAGGAACTCAAACTAATCAAAACGGCTAGAAAAGAATTGGTGGAACAATATCAAAACATGTATGGAGGACAAAATTCGCACGAAGACGAGGCCGAAGACACGAACGAAGCTGACGAATCGAGCTCGGATTAAACTACTTTATTTTAATTATTGTAATGTTCTTTTTTTATTTAATTATTGTAATATTTTTTTATTTTAATGAAATGTGTTTTATTTTATTATTGTGTTTTAAATATTTAATTTATTAGTTGTGGGTCCCTGCAAAAAAAACTGACGGATCACTGATGGCAAGGGCCTGTCAGTTTTGTGAAAAAGTTGACGTGGCGCTGACATTGCACGTGGATTTCTGTCAGTTTCTATCTACGGTTAGGAGGAGTCTTAAGTACAATTTTTTGTTAGTAATTTGCTTGATTACCAACAATGTATTGCATGTTTTTTTTTTTTTTTTGAACGGCAATGATATATTATAGAATAAAAAAACCTAGCAAGAAGCTAGGAGATACAAAACTCAATCCATGACAAAAGACCCTATTGTGAATCACCCACCAAAACACCAAACAACCACATTAAACGACACCGCTTAAAAATCTTAAACCAAAACTAAATCTGGCAAACCAAAAACACACCTACTAAATACCAACAATCCGTGACTATGCAAGTCAGCAGATTAGACCGCCACCTTTCGAAGCATCATGAGTGCTTTGGATGATCTAAATTTACGAGAAGCCTTTTTAAGTTCATTAATTGATTTTCTTCGATTATGTTCTAAGACAAGCTTAAATAGTTTCATAGTCTTGTTCTTGTTCTTTTTCTTTTCCAAGGGAACAGTTCTTTTCATCCTATCTGTACCATGCTTTGGAAATGAAGATTGATTCTTTAGTATTGTTTGAATGAGATATGCTCAAGTGTTTTCCTGAAATAAGCTCGTGGCAAACTTCTTTGACGGACGCATTTGGGCTAAGCTTACGAAAAAAAAAAGACTATTTTTTCCAAGTCCAATTTGGTGGGCCTAGGTAGGGTTGGCCCAAACTCCTTTATTGTCATAATGTCATTGTCTGCCTTTGATGGTGACTTGACGACGTTGTTATCTGATACACATTTATCAACGTCCGAAAAAGCTTCTTCCTCTGCTACACGCTTTTCTACTTTACTGCCACCTCTGACTGATTTTCAAAATTCAAATTCTCACCTTCTGAAAGTGTTGCAAAAACTAGAGACGATTGTTCGGCGTTTGAATCCACGCCCCTTGTATGAAGTTCGCCGGTTGAGCTATTGCTTCCGACGGCGAGGTTTCGCCGGAAAACGCCATATGTAACACACTATTTGTTTTCCCACTGATTTCACTTCCTTCGCCGAATGATTGCTGCTTGCATAACTTTGAAACTTCCCTTTGCACAAATTCGCAAACACTTTCCATGAATTGATTGGTTCCTGTATTGCATGTCTTAACTATAACTATGTACCTGCATGAATTATAAGAGTAGAATACTAGCTACTTGAACACATGAACTTCAAAAAAGGTACCACACATCAATGATGGCCGATTTTTCCTTGATATTTGTCAAGAAGAAACAGAGCTTACATGGTAACACTTAATGCAGCCATAAATTCAAGTTAAAAATGCATCAGCGAATAGTTTACAATGAGATAAATAGGAGAAAATTCAAAAAGTCTAGAGATTAATTAGATTTGAGGAAGGAAACCTACGTACATATAATGAGATACTGATTATAACTTTTCTAACAGGAAACATAAATAAACCGACGTAACTGTCGATTATCAAACAATTAACTTAGGCTTGTTCGAGTTGAAGTCGAAATGGTGGTCCATTAAATGATATCACAACCTAACACTGAGCATTTGGTAAACTTGCTGGTTGCCCAGGTATTCTATTTAACTCGAAATTAAACACAATCTTGCCTTCTTTACTTCTTTTCCTTATACAATCGCTCACAATGTACAACCCATAATATAGATAGACATGATTCTTTCCAACCTCTTTAACTTTACGAATCACTCTAACTGGCTTTTTTTCATCCTTGCTGTTCTTCAAAGCAAGATTACCTCCTTCCAGTTTTTGATCTTCTATTTGTTGTTTACCTCCCATGACTCTTTGCCCACCATGACCACAGTAAATCAGCCTGTCCCTGTCTCTGCTCTCATTCAAGTAACGATGAGAATCAACAATGCTGATAGCCAGATTCTTCCCTTGAATATTGGTATAATCTATACCAGATTGTGGTTGGCAATGAAGACCAACCATCTGAAGTTGTGACCTAAACCTAAACTTGTCGCCGACTTGAACCCCAAAAACATGCCCCAGTACTTTTTCCGGATCCATCCATTTTAGCTTTTGTTTGACCATCTTCGCAACCCCCAAAATAACTCTCAAAGGAGGAATCTTTTCTATCTCCGGCTTCAATCTATTCTCTTTGTCTAAACGTTCATAAAATTCATCGAAAATGCTCATTGCTTCTTTGATCATTTCATGTTTGGCTTCTTCCTTACTCGATACACTAGTAGTGGGCTCTATCCACTTTTGTGCATCAACCTCTTTCGAGCAAATGGGATCCCAATATTTCACCTTACTACCTGCCCTTTTATCAAGATAAGACTTGTTTATCCCCAACTCTTTGGGTTCAAGCCTCTTGACTTTATTATTCTCAACAGCCTTAGAGTCTACCGTTGTATCCTTCTCCTTCTCACAAGAAGTCATCTTCCCAAAATTCAAGTCTACGTTTTGTGAATTCATCAAAGACTTCCTCTGTGTTACAACATTGGTGGTAACTTTTGGGTTTCCACCATAACCATCCTTACCAGTTGGTCTTAAACCAAAAGAATATTCGTCTTTCCCACAAATAGGAGGGCAAATATTTGACACCAATGTTTTAGGCTTTTTATCGTCACGAACCTTGCAATCATCTACATCTTCAAGTGTTCGCTTTCTAGGCACAACAGTTTGAACAGGTGTCTTCATGGAACAAACGTCTTCTAAGTTTTTCAAAGGCTTACTCCGCGAACCAACAGTGACTGTAACCTTCGGTTTTTGCGGATAACTCTCCTTTACAGATGCGAGATCCAAATATTTAACTTTCCCAGTAGGCGGCTTTGGACCGCATAAAGGAATGTTTCTGCTCAATTCTTCGAAATTATTTTTCCCAAAGCCAAAATGATTGGGGCCCACCAACTTTGCGATGCAACCGGAAGTCATCTTCTCAAAACTCAATTTATGAATTATGATTATCGAAGTTTTTCAATGGTTTCCTCTCGGGTTTGATTCTGAAGTTTCAATTTGAGGGAAGGAAGTTTGTAAGAATTCATTCATTCAGTGTAAATAACTAGCCAATAGACCCAAATTAATCAATAAAACGGTTACTAATAATCAGGGGAAGATGTAACCGTCATATTTAATGGATCATGAAGAATTAGACACGATCAATGAGTTAACAACTCATAAATACATACATATATATATTTATAATCTTCTTAAAATAATATAGCGACAAATTAAACAAGAAAGAATTGAATAAATACATACAAAATTTACGCAATTATTACTGCTATAATGATATATACACGAATCAATCAACAATGGGGTTTTAAAAAGAAATCTTACTGAAAATCGCGTTCTTGGGAAAAGAAGAACGCCGTTAAAATTAATGGAGGAGTTTGTAGGATTTAATTAACGTTATAAAAACGCGGGCTTTAATTTCGTACATTTATATCAGGAATTTCAAAAGATTTTGTCTCTTTATATTCGAATCACAATCTAAGTTAGAACTAGAGTAATTTACGTAAATGGTCCTTTAGTTTACCTTTTTTACGAACATCACACTTCAGCATTTAAAATACTCTTACCTTATGCTATTTTTTCAATAGATTTCTTAAATTTAAGTTATAAGTTATCCGTTCTAAAATAAGTGTATGACATTTCTAAGGATATAGATAGTTGTTCTATTTTTTCAACTCAAACATCGATTTACCATACTTCTAGATATGCACATTTGTCAATGATCAAACATACGCCTACTTGAGTGGGGATTATGGTGGGATCGGCTTGATACACTACGAATGACATGTATAACCGAAGATCAAAAATACGAATCTAACCGAGGGTGGTAAAAGTGGATACAAGATTGTT
Source organism: Gnaphalium uliginosum (assembly GCA_963930675.1). Lineage (NCBI taxonomy): Eukaryota > Viridiplantae > Streptophyta > Magnoliopsida > Asterales > Asteraceae > Gnaphalium > Gnaphalium uliginosum. Next base: position 21,146,210 of record OZ005684.1, read on the forward strand.
AAGGATCCACTTTATGGTTTTTGAGTGTGAAGGTTGTGTGCTTATTATGGAGCAGTAGTCTCATATTCAAATCTCTATACGTGAACATCTTAAAGGTGACTAGAGGATAAAGTTGAAAACAATTATAGAGATACCTCAGGATACTATGTATATCTGAGTAAGAAAAAAATATTTACCCTCTCAGAGTGACCTAAACAACCTCTTGTTTGACATAAGTATTTATAAGGATATAAACCTTGTAGATGGTTATAGATGGGGCCACTCGCAAGGTGTATATTAGATGCCACGTAGGCCAATAAAATTGTAAGTGGGGTGGTCGTATTGCTTAATTGAATTACCAGTCCTATGGGAATTTTGGGCTCCAAAGGTAATGGTCACATACACGGATCATAATTCTTAATGGTATGACCAGTCCTACAGGAATTTTGGGGTCCAAATGTAATGGCCAAATCATACAGTGATTCACCCTCTTCTGTACTATTCTACTATGCTATGTTGGCAGGAACTGTCTGGGCAAACCAGTTGATTGACTTCAGTCGGCAAAATTACATGTCTAATATGACTTTCTAAGTAATAAGAAAAAGCAGACCTAAATGGAGGATCGTAACAATCTTATAAGATAGACATGAGGTTCAAGTTCGTAAGTTGGGTACACCATTAGTCAAGATGCGTAAGAAAAAGTAAACATGAAAAGTTAATAAATTAGTTTTGGAATTAAACACTTATTTGTGACAAATCAATTGGCACTGTCCAAGTAGTACCGTTACTGTAAACGCATAGACCCTAAATGTGCGACCGACATGTCAGGATTTTAAATTCGTGCCTCAAATAAATTAGTTTTGGAAAGCAGACCTAAATGTCAGGATTTTCAACGTTGATGTTGTTAAAAGTGGGGCGGACGCGTACGATTAAAATACAGTATGAAATTAGGGGTACCCTCAAAATTACCCTCTTTTTTCTTTTACTAAAATACAGATTGACACACCCCCACCCGTTATCAAAAACTATTGTTTTTCTTTTTCTCTTTTCAAAGACAACCACCTCACTACCTCACACCTACCACTATCACCACCAAATCTCTAACACAACCACCATCATTCTCCACCTCAACTACATCTCAACCTTCTATAAAAAATGACCGAACCACCACCATCACCACAAACAAACCACCAAATTTTCAAACTACATACAACAACCATCGCCCGCATCAAAATGCCACGATCGACATTCCTCGATGTGATATCTGATATACATCAAAATACCACAATCACCACCTATTTCAAACTAGGGTTAAGCGCGTTGAAATGGATTCAACTCGACCGAAATATCTATTGTGTGTATCGTACTTATGGGTGTAATGTTTAGTTGATCTAACCTGTAAATCAAAAGATATCGACGCACTTTACCTAAACGGGCTTATGTGGCACCAGTTACAATTTTTTTGAGTGAATCATCGACACGTTTGATGCCAAATCATCTGCCACGTCACCAAACACGACAGAGTATTGCTTTGATTTCAAGTAACCTTTTGGAATGGTTGGTCACTTCTTGTACGTGTTATAGGCATCGTGTTAGAATGTGACAGATTTCTTCAGTTTTTCGGCCAACGTTTTTTCGGTAACCACACGATGTCAACAACTTCGTTACTCCGGCTGTCCAACATACCTCTGCGTGCACCGCTGTCACCGGAAAAAATATTTCCGTTGTTGCTAGAAACCTTTGCCGGAAAAAATCAAAACCCACAAATCTCGTCAAAGTTCGATGGTGGTTAGCGACGACTTAAAATTCCTCTGATCTCGCTCAGATCTCGTCGGAAACGCACATCCGTCAGTGGCAGTGGCAGCAGATCTCGTGGGAAAACGCAGATTCGTCAGCGGCGGTGTCGACAGATCTCGTGGGAAAACGCAGATCTCACAGTGGCGGTGGCGGCATATCTCGTGGGAAAATGCAGATCCGTCAGTGGTGGTGGCGGTGAGTGATGGGGACCGAGAGAGACTGACAGTGAGGGAAAGCTTCGGAGAAGAGATTGGTCGATTTGTGTAGTCGAAAAAGGTTCTGCAATTGTGGTGGTTGTTTTTTTTTCTGATATGTTATAAGTGGTGATGGTTCGAATTGTGGTGGTGGTTATGGGTGATATATTCCACTGTCAACAAGAATTTTTTCAATCGAATTGTGGTGGTGGTGGTGGTTGTGGTTCGAATTGTGGTGGTGGATAAAGGTTCTACAACTTTTTCAATCTAATCAAATAATCATAGCCAAAAAAAAAAAATGGATAAAATTTTCTGACTTGGCATGCCGGGTATACAAATACTTTGAAAAAAGTCTACTGGTAACCGCCTAATGGTTCACCAGGTGAAAAAATCATCAAAAATCCCTTTTTTGAAAGTTAAGTCAATTAAAAATCATAACCGTAAGTACAATACACACAATAGATATTTCGACTGAGTTGAATGCATTCTAACGCACTTAACCCTTCAAACTACATACAAATTCCATTACCACCTTACCACCAGGGTCGCCCATTCCTCCACCAAATCTCCTTCAGATTAACATATCACCATATTGTTACCACAAAAACGATTCCAACTTCCAAGATCTTTCCATCACTGCGGATCCAACAACCGCAACTATCGCCTTTAATTACTTAATTTCCCGAACATCATATACATACAAATCATTATGCCAACAAAGAATTTCTAACCATAAAGAAGTAATCTATGAACATACATAAGGCCCATTGTAATAGACAATACCTTAAGCGGACATTTTCGTATAGTAAATGGACATACATGTCTATTAAACCTATAAGAAATTAAAGATATCCGGTAAAAGCAACCAGTAAAATTGGCAATGTTATGCTATGCTATGAATTAGTATTATTATTGTTAATACTTATATATGTATTTATATATATACTAGCGTTTAAACATGTGTATACACACAAGATATACTTTGTAAATGTTATACGGGGTATTACAATACACTAAAGTATTACTTAAGAACATAGCTAAAACATTTAAATGATAATTTGTTAATTTAATTGTTGGATTATACATGTGGATTAAATGCACTTGAAAGTATTTGAAGTCATTTTATTTATCTAAATATTATTTTAAAAAATAAATTATTATTACAATAAAATGTATTATATTTTATTTTCACATTTTTTTATACATATATTTTGATCTAAGAGCTAGAAAGTATTTTCATCATTATTTTATTTCCTTAATTTCACCATATCTCATTCATATATATATATATATATATATATATATATATATATATATATATATATATATATATATATAAACTACTTTTTATAGATATTAATCAAAACCGAGGTTATACTAAGAAATATTAATCAAAACCACTTATATAACTACTAATATTTATTGATAAACTATTTTTTATAACCTATAATATCATATGATGAATATTAAGAGAATTTGTTAACATTCATCGTTAATGAATGTGTAGCTTCCCAAGAAAATAATGCTTCCCTCTATTCTGACCATATATATATATATATATATATATATATATATATATATATATATATATATATAAAGTTTGGATCAAATAAGAACACTTCTAAAATAAGAAGTGCTAAGAACACTTCAAATGCACATATATATAAAATAAAATCATTAGATTTACACTCATACATCTCAAATATGCAAAGAAAAATTGATGCACATTTCTAAAAATGCACAAAAATAAAAAAAAATGATAGATGCACATCTATAGAGATAATCGTGCATCAAGTGTTTTTTCGATTTTTGTGCATTTTTAGAATTGTGCATCAATTTTTCTTTGTATATTTGAGATGTATGAGTGTGAATATAATGATTTTATTTTATATATGTGTGCATTTGAGATGTTCTTAGCCGTTCTTATTTTAGAAGTGTTCTCATTAGAACTCTACCCATATATATATATATATATATATATATATATATATATATATATATATATATATATATGGAAGTCAGTTCTAGAGAGAAGAAAATTTAATGAGAGAAGAGGGAGAAACAATCTGATTAAGTATTTTAGTACTATGATTCAAATTTTTATTATTTATAATTTTTGAATCATATAAACAAATGACTAAATTTTATTAATAAAATATTGAACCAAATCAATAAAATGTAAAATTATAATAATTAAAATTTGAATTATAGTTATAAAATACTAAATCATATTGTTTATCCTCATTCTCTTTCTAAATTTCATTCTTTTTTGATCCTCCTACTACATACACACACACACACACACACACACACACACATATATATATATATATATATATGTATATATATGTACATATATATATAAAATAAATGGCGAAGACGCTTTTTATTTTTGTTTACAGTTTATTTTTATTTGTGAATCTTTATTTAAATAAGTTTTACTAGCTATTTTTTTAATAAAAATAATTTGACTTTTTTATTTTTCTAATTCATAATAATTACATTTTATAATAATCACGTGAATATACGTGATTATCGAGTCCTATTTATCTGTGATATCTCGCATAATATTTATATTATATTAGTGAAAGAATTATATGTGACTACCATGTAATATTTTGTGATTATGTCCTACCAAAATAAGGAATAAAAAGAAACCATAAAAACAAACGTGAGCCCTAGATCTGATATGGGCAAATTTCAAACTTGACATATGTATAGGATTACAGTTAAAAAGTCAATGTGAATAAAAAAAATCAAATTTCAAACTTGACATATATAAAGGTTTACAATTAAAAGTTGGGTTTATTGTTTGAAAAGTGCTAACATACTTTACACGTTTTAATATTGTATGCACTTGCATTTTAAAAGTTCTATTTGTATGCACTCATATTTTAAAAGTTCTATTGTATATATTGAAACTTCTTAAATCGTCTATTGTATGTACAATGTCACCTGTTGCTGAAGTAGAACATGTATAACCTGATTTGGTATATTATTATATGATGTGAAAAAAGAAGGAGGAAACCGTCAACCTGTCTTTCAGGTCAGGTTGTACATACAATAGACGAATTATCCAAGTTTATTAAATACGATAGAACTTCTGAAATGTACCACATACAATAGTAAAACGCGTAAAGTATGTTGCAATAATAAACAAGTTTATGTGAATGAAAAAAAAGTTATATTCAACAAAAAAAATTCACAATTATAAATTTCGTGGAAAAAAAAATCTTCAATCCTTTGTAAATTTTTGTGAAGCCGAAAAATAAAAGTTCTTGACAAAAAAATTTATGTGAAACAAAAAAGAAAGTTCACAATTAAAAATTTATATAAAATAAAAAAAAGTTCACAGCTAAAAATAAAATGTGAATGAAAATCGAAAGTGTTTCTGTCATTTTTTTAACTACTTGTTTTCACAGTGAAACAATATGTATATATTGATTTATTTTATTGTTGATAATGTAAACGTTAAAGCATAACAAAACAAAAAGAAAAAGAAATCACCCTACTGGATGTCTACGTGGGCTTCGTCCTATTATATGCAAAACAATAGATTCACACATATACTTTGACGATTTTAACAGATTTTTCAGTGAAGGCATCTTTTTTCTTAACGGTTAATTTAGCCATAGAACATTCATGCCAACCGACTACTCAAAATTTTCAAGCAATTCTATAAAATATATCACTAAATAATAATTGAAAGTGCGTACCTCAAGCGTTGTAATGACTCCGATTTCTCTTAAACCTTCGGTCTAATAAAAAGAACATAAGAGAAACATAATCGCTAGAGAATGAAGAATTGTGTTATGAAGAAGATTGTGTATATATAGTTGGGTAAAGTGATCTCCAAGTAACAAATCTCCTAATACAACTCAAAGATCTTTATTATTTTAATTTTAAATATTAAAATAATATGGAAAATACATTCCATTATGATCCTTAAGAATTTTCAAATTCCACCAAATAAAACTATTAATTACAATTTTTCCGTTTTATCAAAAATTCGCATCAAAATAACTAATAACCCGTAAATACAATTTTTAAAGACATGGATAAAAAAGAAAAAGCTACTTCACTTGCCTCTCTCTCTTCATAACAAATAACAAATCTACCCAAGTTTATTCTCTACAAATATAACCAGCACCAATGTCATATGTTCTCCCGTTTTCCATCTTACTTTATTTTTTATTTATTTATTGTTTTTCTAAATTCTTTTTGCTCATGGAATATAAGATCATGAATTCTTTTTCGTTTTACTGTAACTATATAGTTAGATCTAAGTAAAAAAAAAAAGGAATGGATTTAACTTTAGCTATATATTTCATTTTATGGATTTAACTTTAGCGAATGTTGCTATCCTATATCTGAAATTTCGGATAGGAGATATTGCTATCCTTTATATAGACGCTAAAATAAAATCAATATATAACTCAAGGAAAGTGAAAATGCTAGGAATATTAAAGATATAATAAAGAATATTCATGTAGCTTAAAACTCAATTAAGTGAAATGTCATAAAGACTCAAATGATTGAAGCATCAATGTCTTCATGGATGTAAACTTGAATGTCATAAATACTCAAATGATGCAAGCTTCAAAGTCGTTATTATTAGACAGTAGATTAGGGTTTGTATATGGTACAGCCCGATTGTATAGTGGGCTTATAGTTTTTAGGTGTACCTTGTAATCATTATAAATAGCGGATCAATAACACATAATCTTCATGGATTTTATATTATTCAACATGATATCAGAGTTAGGGTTATAGAGAAAATTCGATCGTAAAATATTCATCCTCCGGTCGTGGATATCGACAATACGGAGGGATCCCGGTCTCTATACTATCGTTTTATTTTAATTTCACAGTATCTTTCTTTTCTTTTAATTTAATTCTTCATTCTTCATATATATTAAAGCAAAAGCTGATCTAAGGGTCTGTTTGGTAAAACTAGCTGCAGGTTGTAAGCTGTAGTTGCAGTTATAGTTGTAGATGTAGCTGTAAGTTGTAACTTTATTTCTGTAAAATTGTTTGGCAAACTAGTTGTAACTGTAACTTTGAAGTTTAAAATGACATAAAAGGACATCAATATAAAAAACTGTTTGGTAAAGTAGTTGTAACTTTAACTCACAAATGTAAAATGACATAAAAAATATCAATATAAAAATAAATAATAAATATCATAAAATAAAAAAATAATTGTATAGATAAATTGGATTATTCATTGTATAGATGAATTAAATTATTTTTAAATAACCTAATAAATCAATTATTGATATATCAATAGAAAATAGTTGTATAATATATTTCTGCATAAAAGAAAAACATATCTTCACTTTGTTCTTTCACCATCACATATTATATGGCATGCATAAAAAAATTAAACAAACGAAAAGGTAATAAGATTGTAAAAGGAAGCAAACCTCATCTCATCTCTTACATTATAGAACAAAAGTAAAGAAGGGTGTGCATTCACCGAACAAAAAACCGGTAAAATAAAGAAGGGCATTTATGTAATTTAAGTCCTTAAAAGCTCCTCCCTTTTTTTGAAGGCTACCCCAACTGGCGTTTGATTTTGAAGCGTTTTGTTCTAATATAAAGCTCCAACATGTATACTCCAGACGGGCTTCTATTTTGCAGGAGTTTTTCGATTGAAATTAAAAGCTAAAAGCTCTTAAAAACTCTTAAAAGCTTCTAAAAGCTCCTCACCAAACATACCCTAAAGCCGACGCGATTCAATTTGGCTGATTATCCGATTCTTTATTTTAGTTCACTCAAGATGTAATCGTATTAAGCTATACTTACTCAAGTATTATTGTTTTATTTTTTCCAATCCTTGCATATTTCATTCCTAACAAAAAAAAAACGTGCTTTATTATTTGTGATGACAGACTAACATGTGCACACATGCAATCTTCGTTAATTTTTATATATATTTTTTTTTAAGAAATCAATTTTATATTTGTCTTACTATCGACTTTTCTAGCTTTCTCTGTCGACTCATTCAGCACCACTTGATCTTCCGATTTAATTTTCACTCTTGCAGTTTTTATCTCAAATCTTCCAAAAAAATAAAAATAAAAACACAAACAAACAAGCTATTTCGATCTTTTTAATTAGTTTCTTTGCTCTTCTTATTTACTTTCAGTTAGTCATAACATCATACTCTTAAACACTTCATAATCAAACTCTTGTATTAATTTCTTTTTCTTCAAAACTTCTCTCCAAACCTCTCTTTCTTATATAAGTCCTTTCATATTAGTTTTTTTTTTCTATCTTTCGCTCCGGAATCAAATATTTCTTATAATCTTTTTATAAATAACTCTCTTTACCTTCTCTTTCTTATTCTCTCTTTTTTATATCATTCTAATATATCTTCTAAGGGTATGTTTGGCAAAACGAGTTGTCGGTTGTAGCTGTAGCTATAGGTTATAGCTGTAGGTTATAGCTGTAAGCTGTAGCTTTTAATTGAAGCTGTAAGCTGTAGATATATTTTTCTAAATGTGTTTGGTAAAGTAGATGTAACTGTAATTGAAATGAGTAAAATGACAATAAAGGACAATGATAAAATAAAATAAAATTAAATGGTATATATATATTTAACGTATATAACTCATAAAAATATAATATAAATAACTAAATTATTTATATTTTTGTTAACATATTCATTTTCTTATAATTAAGGTAACATTATAAAAAATATGTATAGTTAATAGTTATAATATGAAACTACTTTATAATAATAATATGAAATAATATGTATAGTATATGTGTATATGAATATAAAAATAATAATAAATATAACTAAATATAAATTTAACAAATAATATTTTAGTGTAAGAAAAATGATAATGATTCAAATATCACCTCTTAATGTCAAAATTTATGTATATGTATTAAATATTTGATTTGATTCAAAAATTATTATGAGTTAATGTATTACATACTATATTTCGTGTAGTACTAATATGAATATGTCCACCGTTATTTTAAAAAGTGTTTCTAATATTTTGAGGGACGTCAGGTCGTCAGTATTGTTAATAATTAACTAGGTTTAATTCCTTATTAATTTATTGAAAACAAAAAGGACAATAACTTCGAAAAATCATTTGAAATACTAGTGTCGATAAACTAACTAGTCTCAAATTGTAAATATAAATGACGAGGGCAATCATGTAAATATATTCATTAAAAGCTCTTTTCAATTTTCAAAGCTTGTAGGATTAGCTTTTCATTTACAAGCTTTTTGGAGCATTTTTTTAAAAAAAAAAAAAAAACTCAAAGCTCATTTATCCAAACGAATCTTTTAGAAATGATAAGCTTTTCAATTTGAAAACAAAAAGCTAAAGCTTCAAAAAGCTCTTAAAAGCTCTTCGCCAAACACACCAAATGGCTTTTTCTCGCACTGCTTCTATTTTTAATTAAACGCTTGTTACTTAAATTGCTTCTTCTTAGTTAGTCTCTTCTCTATCTCTTCTTCATCTTGTTCTCTACTTTCTTTTTATTCACAAAATCCAAACTATTGTCATCACACGTCGACCAATTATCATTACACTTGAAAAATCCCGGCCAAAGAGTCGATGAAGACAAAACAAACTCATTCCGCTAAAAGCAACACAAGGCAAGGCAATGCCGCCAAAAGAAAATCAATGCAAGCCAATGCCGCTAAATTTAAATTAAAGCAAGTCAATGCCACCAACGTAAGTCAATGCCGCTGCAAAATAAAGAGCCGATACAAAGCACTTTTTTCTACAAATTTTGTTTCAGTTTGACAATTCGCCTTTCTCCCGCTCAAATTGCGAGGGCGTATTAGAATATATTATTAACTTAATATATGTTCCCTAGTTAGTTTATAATTAGTGCTAGTTTTCCATTACATTTTATTCATCAAGTTTAGTATAATATATAAATATATGTCTTTTGTAATATCTTTGAGCCAACTCACTCAATTAATAAAAGTGTCGTTTCTATCATTAAAAAAAGAGAAAGAAAAAAAGAAAACCCTCGGACTCTCCTCGGTTTCTTGTTCCCTGCGTTTTCTTCTCTCTCTATTTAATTCCTTTTCTCTCTTATTTTTTAGTTTAAAAAAAAAACAAAGAAAAAAAAACAAGGAAGATAGATTATTTTGTTGATTAACAAGATATAAGTTCTTAGAGTAAGGTTCAAATGAGTACAACAATTTTAGGTGAGAACAGAGGAAACAATAAGAACGCGTCACGTGTCACAAAACTCATTTTCCCCCACGTTTTTAAAAATTAAATATCTACCAAACGGTAAGTCGAAAAATCATGAAAATTGCACCATAAAAATCAACGTTTTTTTCTCTTCGATTATAGATCTCACAAGGTATACTTTTGACAATTTTTTTTTCGTTTTCGGTGAGTTTTGTAAACGAGTAACACATGTGTTATTAGCAGGCAGGTAACACACGTGTTACCAGCAGGTAACACACGTGTTACCAGCGGTAACACAGGTTTTACCAACGAGTATCAAATGTGTTACTAATATTGTACAATCATAAAAAAAGTCGTCGAAAGTATATCATGTGAGATGTCTAATCGAAGAAAAAAAATGTTGATTCTCAGGGTGCAATTTTTATAATTTTTTAATGAGCTATTCTTGAGATATTTAATTTTTAAAAACGTCGGAGGAAATGAGTTTTGTAACACGTAACGCATTCCTATTGGTTCCCTTATTCTAAACACTTTTGTCATTCTCATTTGAACCTCACCCTAAATTCTTAATATTAATTTCCATCAATTTTACTATGAATAAGTTTGACCTTATAATTCACAATTGTGTTACGGTTCTGGATAAGAGGGGTAAACGGTTACTAGAATTGAATGTTTACCTGCCGATTCAGTAGTATCGTGTAGCTCCAAATTCTTTTATTTTTATTTTATTTAACCAAAGTTGTACGAGAGAATGCTTATCTATTACTGATTAGTAATATATATAACACATTTTGGATGTCTTTTTTAAGAGGAAAATTACCAATGTGTCCCTAATATTACTAATAATATTTAAAAAACCCACTTGAAATTACAAACATACCCTTACATGTATTAAAATCTCATTAATATCATCATTATTAAACTTTCAAGTATTAAACATGTGACATTTAATTCTAATTAATTAAAACTTTATATATATCTATCTATATCTATACTAATATATAATACATTTGTAATTATTTTTTTATGAGTGAATGTACTAATTTACCCCTTACATTATTTTTATTATTTGAAAAATATACCTACATATATTAAAGTATCATTTATAATACAATCATTAAAACTTAAGCAAACAAATAAATAACATAACTTTTAATCGTAAAGAGTTACGAGACGTGTCAATTATCAACGGAAAGGTCGAAATGAGAGGATCGTGTTAGCAAACTGCCAAAGGCGGTTTGTCCACCTTTTGTAATCAAATTCCATCTTTAAAGCCTTCAAAATCAATTTCTCCCAATTTCTCACATTTTTATGTGTTTTAAAAAAATTAGAAACAAATTCTTGATAATGTTTTTTATTAAATTATAAATTTACGTCTTTATTTACATTTTTAATTTTATGTTTATACATTCAATTTCTATATTTGAAAATTTCAATTTTTGATTAATTTTTATGATTTCAATTCCATTCAAATAATGCATAGTATCTATTGCTCAAGTAAAAAAAGCATTTTGATGGTTAAACAATCGAGCCAACAAACGATTTCAGACATCACAACTTGCACCTGTCCAATATGAACATACAATTTGATAGTCTCAACCCGCATCCCGAGCGTCGAGTTCGCATGGACATTTCTTATATATCTTTGTTTGGGTATTTTGTTTTAAAATTTTTTTGTTAAAAGCGTAAGTATGTGATTTTTTATTTTTATAAAATAACATATCGTAGTGTCGGTCATATAAATTTTGATTATAATTACACAATATATATCAAATAGACATGAAAGTTATATATTTTACCCGCTGCATCGTGCGGACATTCTGCTAGTTTTTAATTATACATCGCACATGTTGTCATTAAAGCTTGCCTAGACCTTGACAAATGTGCATACTGACTCCTTATATTCAGTAAATAAAATTTACTAGGTGAAGGACCTGCGACAATGCGAGTTACGACATTTGACTTTGTAAATGTAACACATAGTTAACTAAGTTGCGCACTAACCCGTGAGCCTCATTCTCCGTTCTTCTAAAATTTTATTGGATTAGAATTCTTGTCTGTAAACATTTTGACTTCTAAACATGACCTGACTGTCCTTTTTTGAAGTTGGATACCGATGAAAAACGAACAAGATCAATTAAGTATTGAAAATTACATAGTGAATAGATGAGACGTGTTCAACTCCAACACAAAACAATCAAAATTACATGAGTCAATCTAAATACAAACCATATCTCAAATGATGGACTGAACCCTAACTCTAAAGAATGAATATACAAACAAGAGTGAATAATCTGCAAATGAGTTCTTCTTTATTCAGTACAACACAAAATAACAAAACTCTATTTATAGTATAATATTCAATGAAACAAGTCACCGACTTAGAAAGTATTACATTAAAGCCCCTCAAGCTTTTCACTTATTCCTGCTTTGGTCCTTCATTGTCAAGTCTATGTATCTCATTTTTCCCTCATTGTCTTTTTCATCACCCTCGTAAAGTTTGAATTAGTACTTTGTGGATCATTAGTTGTTGTTATACATTTTTCTCTATCTTGAATTATCTCCATGTTCTTTATCAGACAAAAAAGTTTAGAGACCTGAATTATATATAACGGATAAGGAGGCTCACATGGTAATGTGTATTTTATTTAACTATGTTATTTGTTCGTAATTGGTGAAAGCATATATTCTTAACATTTTGATAGGCTGAAAATAAGTGTCGACCATAAATGTCAACAGGACCCTTAATAATCCTTTCATAAAATGATTGTTGTTCTTTTGGGAGTCAATGTGTGAGGTCGTTTTTGTGTCTAATCAGGTCTAATTGTCTTCACCTCTTTCTGTCTATAAAAGGTTCTCCATCAAGACTCAGAGATATTTCACATCAAGTTATTTTGAGTATGATAACTTAGTGATCGATTAGTTATTCGATGTACGCCAAGATTTTTAGTTTATGGTTATGCTCTCTTTTAGTTCATTTCGATAATCAAGGTTGATCGATCTATATGTTGAATCTAGTGTTGAAACTGTGGATTATCATTATATCCCATCATTTTGATTTTCTATTGCATAAAATCATGTGTCACCAATAACAATAAAATAGATTAGAGAAAAAAAATTAATGTGATTTTGAAAATTTGTACTTTGTACTCCCTCCATCCCCAAAAAAATGTAATGTAACTAAAAATTGTCAATTAAAATTATGATTTTTACCTTTATTTTGAACACATTTGAACTTGAAAAATCAAAAATTGAGTTATCGATAATAAATTGGGTAATATCAGAAATCTAACGATTTTTAATACTTATTTTTTATAAGTAGACAATATTTTTGGATAAACAAAAATAGCAAAGTAAACATTCTTTTAGTTTCATGTAACAAATTGTTATGATTATTCTACATTTCTAAAACGTGTTCTACGACTACCACTAACCAAGAAATAATGATAAAATTTATAAGTACTATAAAATATAAACGTTGTGTGAATATCTAATGAATTATTCACCTCGTCGCTATGCGCAGGACGCCGATAGACGTTAGTAATGAGGTGTATGTGGTCATTTATTTAAAAAGTGCGTATCTACAATACACTAAATTTTGAGTCTTGAATAATAATGATGATTTAACCCTATGATAAATGATGGTAAAATGGTTAACAACATTCAATAACTTTAAGAGTTGGTGTAATAATTATGTGATTATGTTACATAATTAACAACATTCATTAACTATGTAATTAACTACTACATCACTATGCTACATAATGGCAAACTGGGCTAAAACTTTAATACATACATTTTGGACTGAAACTTGAAGGCCCTTTAAAAGTTGGGGTCCTATGTAGTCGGGCTGATTGTATAGACCCATCACCGGGCCTGCAAAAATGCTCTAAGCAAGTCACCGGCTCTGTTTGAAAATGTATTCGCAACACTACTTTTCATAAGCCTCTAATCGAACTGTACTACCAATTAAAACCAACGGGAAAACTATCCAAAGAAAAGCTTCAAATTGAAAAGCTCCTGATTTTTAAAAACTTCATTTGGATAAAAGAGTTTTAAGCTTTTAATTTCTTTTAAAAGCTCCAAAAAGCTTGTAAATGAAAAGCTAATCCTACAAGGTTTGAAAATTGAAAAAAGCTTTTAATGAATATATTTACATGATTGCTCTCGTCATTTGAGACTAGTTAGTTTATAGGTACTAGTTATCCAAATGATTTTTCGAAGTTATTGTCCTTTTTGTTTTCATTAAATTAACAAGGAATTAAACCTAATTAATAATTAACAATACTGACGTCCCTCAAAATAAATATTATAAACACTTTTCAAAATAGCAGTGGACATGTTCATATTAGTACTACGCGAAATATAGTATGTAATACATTAACTCATAATCATTATTGTATCAAAATATTTAATACATATACATATAATTTTGATATTAAGAAGTGATACTTGAATCATTATCGTTTTTACACTAAAATATTATTTGTCAAATTTATATTTAGTTATATTTATTATATTATTTTTATACATATATTATACATATTATTTGATATTATTATAATATAGTAGTTTCATATTATAACTATTAACTATACATATTTTTTATAATGTTACCCTAATTATAAGAAAAAGAATATGTTAATCAAAATATAAATAATTTAGTTATTTATATTATGAATTATTATGTTAAATATATATATACCATTTAATTTTATTATTTTTATCATTGTCCTTTATTGTCATTTTACTCATTTCAATTACAGCTACAACTACTTTACCAAACACATTTAGAAAAATATATCTACAGGCTACAACTTCAATTAAAAGCTACAGCTTACAGCTACTACTAACAGCTACAACCTACAGCTACAGCTACAGCCTACAGCTCGTTTTGCCAAACATACCCGTAGTATCGTTCTTTTCCTTTTCATTCCCCTGCGTGCTTTCCATCCATGTCTGAAAGATGCAAGCATCAAAGCTCATACATCCAAACCCCATTCGGAAAATACATTTTTTTGTAAATCACGTTTAGGGTTTTTAAATTCAAGATTAGGGAGAGTTGCTATTTACGGAGTGGAGGTCAACATTGTAAGTTTTAACCTCATTTTTGCATTTTAGGGTTTCCAAATTTATAGTATGATATAAAAAAAAAATATATGTATATATTCCTATTTGTATAGGTTCGTGTATCTATGCGAAGATGAATCAAATTGTATATGTTAATGGAGTCAGTAATAATAATAATGATGATGAGTTGATTAATTAGTATAGAGTTTCATCATATATGTATCTTAATCTTAAATTTCAAAAACGCTTCAGTTTTCACTATATTAATAGATTCTCATCTAATTATGCAATAAATTGAGGATTAAACTCATCCTTCATCCTCAACAACAGTTAATGAAACTATTCAGTTTTCACTTAAATTGATTTACATATTTTGCAACTACTCCAACCATCTGCTTTCCCGTTAATTGATTGCCATATAATTTTGCAATCAATTAAGAAATAACGGATTTCTTCATCTCAAATCTCATTACTAAGTTCTTTTATTTTCTATAAATACTCATTCTTATTACATGCAACCAACCATCACATATTCTCTCTCAAAATGGGTAAAAATACTAAAACTCTAAAAACAATACCCAAAGAAACTTCTTTTATACATCTTGACCGGTCGCAAGAAGGCAATGATGCTCACGTAAAGGTGATGATCTGCCGTAAATGGGATACTAACACTATTCATGGAAAATACATAAGCACCGATTTTATTGTTTCTGATGAGCGTGTATAAAACTATTTTCACATTATCTTAAAACATTATATTATTATATATATAATTTACATGAATTTTTGCAGGGAAATGTTATGCAGTGTACAACAAAGAACAATATAGCACATTGTTTCATTAATAGGCTGCAAGAAGGCTGCGCTTACTCTATGGGGAACTTTACAGTCCTACCGAACAAAGCTGAATTCCGAATTCTGAATGATAACAGTCTCATGATTGAGCTCCAAGGGTCGACTTATGTGAGGAAAGATGCAAGTGATGTTGGTGGTTTTATTCGTAATGCATTGAATTCAAAAAACTCGAACCTACAGGAAGAAAGAACTTTGTTGGTAAGACCCTTTATTCTTTGTTCCATAAGTTTTATTTGTTAATTTGTTAACATTATAATTTATCATTCAATAAGAAATTATGTATTGAATACCATGTAGATGTCATTGGTTATGTTACAAATGTTGAAAAACCGACACTGCAATAAACAGGTGCAATGACCCTTGACGTTGATCTTACGAACCACAGGTGACGTCCCCTCCAATCAATATAATTAATAGTAACTGTTTTGCTGTTATGTTATTTATTCATAAAAGAATTGTTAAGCGTTTCATATCAATAAACTGTTTTGCTGTTGTTGACCTCACTTATTTTGCACATTTCGACCTACCTACTCTGACACCATCAGCCTTGTCCCACTTGAGCTACCACCCAAACTATTTTCCTTCTACATTGTTTTGATGTTACAGAACCAACCCTTCTAACTGTTTAGACCCAAACTGTTTAGTACCCCCCCCATTGTTTTGCTATTACATTGTTTGAATATTATGGAACCAACCTCTTTTGCACCAAACTGTTTTGCCCCACAGTCTTGACCCAAACTATTTTTAGCCCATTTAGATATAACCCGCCAACCTCGCTGACCTCTCATACAGGGGACGCAAGATTAAAGTAACATTATGGGGAAGTTTAGGAGATGATCTGCTGAAAAAGAAATCACATAGTTGTGGACTTTACGCTATCATTTTGTCTTAAGTAACTGTCAAAAGTTACAACCGTAAGCTACAAACCTACTCACTATCTATATGTATACATTCTCTCTTCTATGTTTGAAGATAACATTTTCGCCCGTATTTACCTAACAGATGAACTTTCCATCTCGAGTTCTACATCAACACTGATTATTGATGATGCTGAGATTCCTATCTTAAAAGAAGTTATATCAAAAATTAGGTGATGAAATATCTTTATATATATATATATATATATATATATATATATATATATAACAATTCTTGGTCTGTACTAAAATATGGCTATCATGTTTCCGTAGTGATGTGCAAGACACCGAAGACATTGAAGATAATTTACCAATTGTGCAACTTGGGTCGTCAAAGGAAGGAACACTTGCCCAACTACTCCAATGGACACGCAAGGAGAAAAATGATGTACTCTGTTGTTCTATTGTCAAACACATTATACATTAATCAAATTCCATGAAATACGTTATAACTTTTTACCCCTTTTAGGCTGTCACCTTCAGCTGTAAAGTGCAAATGACAAATATCAGAACCAAAAATGGTTGGTATTACCTGACGTGTAGTATATGCAAGTGCAAAAAGGGTGTTTCACGCTAAACTGGGAATTTTTGGTGTGAATCATGTGAAAAGACTGTGAGTTTCCCAAGAACAAGGTAATCCATTACAAATTTTATGCGTTACCACTTCTTCCTTTTTACTTACCTAATAAGGTTTGTCTTCAACCTCTCAATTCAATTTATTTTCGTTGTTCCTAGGTTCAGGATTCAAAGTGATGTAAGAGATGAGTCTACTCAGACTGTTATCTTGCTGTTTGATGAAATAGCTGAGAAGTTAGTTAATGCAATAGCCCAATCTCTATTGGATGACATGAATCAGGTTGGTTTATGATATTATTTAGTTCTCTATTACAAAATACTTATATATTTTTCTCTCTATATATATAGGATTCAACCGACCTAGTGTTGCCTAACGCTTTAGCAAATCTGATCAGCACCACACACACTTTTGAGTTAAAGACAAACACATATTATGAGCATGCAACCTACGAGAGTTTCAATTGCAGTAACGTTTACCCAACCAACAACCCCACCAACGAGGAGGCTTCAACTGTAGAGTTACACGATTTGCTTTTACTGACACTACTCAAGGCCAGCCTTCATCCCTCAAAACACGGAAAAGTGATCCAATTGTTGATACTCCTGTCAAAGGGTTTGAGAATAAGAAACGTAGATAGTAAGTCATCAATATCAACAAAAATATATGTCTTACACCCTCACACACCTTCTAATATAAAATAATTTGAGTTTAGGTACATTGTAGAAAGTTCAGAATCAGAAGGTGATAAAAAGGGCAGTTCAAATGACAAAAAGGATAAAGACTATGATGGATAAAGGGATTTAGTATACATGTTAAAATAAATTACGCCCCTGATGGTGTCAGAGTTTTGCAGTTTGCTATCTAAGCTAGTTTCATTTTGTTTCCTACTTATATAAATAATAATGCCACTTATGGTGTTAAAATTTTACAATTTCATATTGGAGTTATGAATGAACCCATGTTTATTTCTTTATGTTTTCTACTTCTATTAATAAAATATTGTCATTGATTGTGTTACAATTTTGTTACTTGATCCCTAAATTATGATTGCTTTTATGTTTGTTGTTTTATGTTTCCTACTTCTACAAAATCTTTGTAATTGGTGTGAAATATTGAAACAACACTAAAAACATGCCCAGTACATCAAAACTGTATAAAACTCATCCACACAGGTATAACAATTACTTGATCCACTTCAAAATTAGTATGTAAATTGATTAGTTTGTTGAGCGGCCAATTCTTATAGATGGAATACACATTACTATGTAAGCCTTAAATATCTGAGGATGACAATAAGAATCATCAATCGAGAACCAACCTGTCTAGATCAGTATTAGACCAAACTTGCAACGTATATGAACTTCTAGAGTTTAATGTGTATGATCTTTATTAGAAAATTTGTAACTCTAATTGATTTGCAGGCATTAGCAAAGTGGCAGCTTAAAAGTAGCATTAGAAGTCTTCCAGATTTTCTGGATTTACAATAAACGGGTCAGGCATCTTTTGCCCTGCGCCTGCCTACTGACTTATCTTATTATTGTTTGCGTATATATGGTTGTCTATTGGGTTATCATCTAACAAAATCTATTTAAAAAATAAGAATGGACAACTTCAGGTATTTAGGCCACTTCAGGTATTCAAGCCGGGTCCATTAGTGTTTGAATAGATATGGTTACCAAAGCTATATTAAAAAACTTTCATTTACCCAACTTTACAATATAATTTTGACCCATTTGACCCGTTTAAAACCCCGAAGAATATTCAAATTGCACCGTTATAACTTACATCGACATAAGATGCCATTAATTATTATTATTTAATTATAATAAAGTTATATTATTATTATAATAAATAAATGAAATAATGAGAAGCCCATCTACAATACTAGTGTGGAAAAAGAAAATGAAAAGTTTCATCAGGTAAACTTAAATAACTCCAAAAGGGTAACAACATCCCACTTACAAGCAAATCAATGGTTTAATCTTAACATTTACACATATTTTCTTTCAGGTTTCTTCTATCAATCTTTCTAATTCTATTTTAATATATGATAATCAACTCCATACTATAGACCGTTGTGTCATATATGATAATGAACTCCATACTACAAACCGTTGTATGACACATCCCCTACATCTATGTCTCCAGGTATGCCTTGCATTGTTAAAGCTTAAAAAAAATATAAATACGTTATATGCATAACTTTAATTACTGATCACTCTCTCTTGCAGATTTATTGAATGATGCCAATAAGATTTCACCCCTGAAGAACTTGTTACACGGTCGAATAGCAATATACTCATCGACAAGCATTACATCACTTGGCAAACTAAAGACCTATTGTGGTCTCAAATTAACCGAACCGTCTGCCCCACAAACACAAACAGGTACTATCGATCAGAACACACAAATTAATAGGTCAACACATAAAACCAATCAAGAAAAAATGATAAAAAACTAACCCATTCATAGTTTCATTCAAAATTTATATACATAACTCCCGTTACAAAAAAAAAGAATTTTCCACTGCAGATTC
This sequence comes from Gnaphalium uliginosum, assembly GCA_963930675.1. NCBI lineage: Eukaryota > Viridiplantae > Streptophyta > Magnoliopsida > Asterales > Asteraceae > Gnaphalium > Gnaphalium uliginosum. Next base: position 21,166,312 of record OZ005684.1, read on the forward strand.
ACCGTGTGATGGTGAGAAATTTTCATCCATCTGCAACATACTACAAGGTTCAATAACAATATATTCAGCCAACACAATAATGAATGATGGGAATGTCCAGACGTATTGTGGTCTCAAATTAACGGAAATAACTGTTCCACCACAAATGGGTAATTTTACATTAAGTTACAATATTTATATACTAACTATTAAAAATTGTATTGCGCATATGGTTATAGATTAATTTAATGGTTCAGGTGCCTCATCAATTGCAAGAGACTTAGTAATACACCAGGATACCACATCAAAAGCTTTGACTTTCCCGAATGAAAATCAGGAAAATAGATTAACAGGTAACTAATATTTTAATAAACTTATCATTTACGTTGCTCTTATTACTCTTTACTTTATGATGCAGACTTATTCAATGATGTGAATAAAATGTCATCTCTCTCCAAGTTGCTACACAGTTCAATAAGAATTCATTCAGCAACAAATATGATGTCGGAAGGGAAACTCCACTCATATTGTGGTCTCAAATTAATTGGCGTGAACACCCCACAAACAGATACACCCCTACATATATACTTTGTTCAATCACATACATTACATAAGGTTCTAACATGATTACATTATCCCTATTGTCTAAATACAAACATGTTCAATAGTATTAGAATTACACCGATAAACTGATCTAATGGTCATGGTTTATCCACAAGTCAGACCATCCCTAATCAAGTAACTTATTAGGAAAATGGATCACCAACTAACTTTTTCACCTATGAGCCTTGAATTACATCTTTTGGTTTTACCTATGATATACTTTTCTCCGCCTCTTACTATAAATTAACTTTCTGAACATATTAAAATTGTTTTAGATTCAAACAATATCCATTTATCCAAAAAGGCTGTTAGAAAGACAACATCCAACTCTACAGGTAGTTTCCTTATCTCTAACATGTTAAAGTTAGCCTATATATAAAGCCAAATAACATTATCCATCGTACATTTTGATTACGCCTGCTAATTTCAACATGTTCAACTATCAAAGAGCTTTTTTAGCCCCTAACATTTATGTATTTTATTTACAAGGTTCACATGTTTCTTACCATAACCTTGGAGCTCCATCATATAAATATCCTACTTACAATGCAAGTATGTGGTATGAAGAGAGGAGTAATAAATCAAAAAGGACTAAAAATCCAACCTTCTCACTTTGTTGTCAAAATGGTAAAGTACTTCTGCCTAAACTGAAAGACGCTCCTTCGTCATTAAGAAACTTGCTTGATTATAATGACCCTACAATATCAAAGTTAGAAATAATCAAAACGACTCAGATGGTTGACGCTTACACAGCTATTGAAGAACAAAGACTCAGATGGTTGAGAAATAATCAAAACGACTTGCGTGTCGACCTATACCATAATGTATGTGATGCGTTTACAAGAGGAGACACAAAAGCTGCATCAATCGGCAAGAGAATAGTTTTACCCTCAACTTTTACAGGAAGCCCACGATATATGATGCAAAACTACCAAGATGCGATGGAGCTATGTCGGGAATTTGAAAATCCAGATTTGTTCATTATTTCCACATCTAATCCTAAATGGCCAGAAATTGATGAAATGTTATTTTATATTGTCGGGCAGAAGCCACATGATCGTGCAGAAACTGTTACAAGAATATTTAAACAAAAGTTAAATGAGCTAATGGAAGATATAATGAAGGATCACATATTTGGAGAACCCCAAGCAGGTGATACAAATAAAACTTTTAGCTTTTATTTACCTACCTGTATTTGATTTTTTTTAAAACAATCATTATGACCTACACAAAATTGTTTCACAGGTGTATACACTATTGAGTTCCAAAAGCGTGGCTTACCACATGCTCATATCTTAATATGGCTGGAAAATCGATACAAATGCAAGACCCCTGGTGACATTGATGATCTAATATCGGCTGAAATTCCCTCTAAAACAGACGATCCACAGGGATACATAGTTGTTATTGACTACATGTTACATGGACCTTGCGGTGGAAAATACATGGATGCCCCATGCATCATTGATAAAAAATGTTCTAAACACTTCCCAAAGTCATATTATGCGGAAACAACAATTGATGAAGATGGATACCCTAACTACAGACGAAGAAACAATGGAGTGAAAGCTATTAAAGGTAGATCTACATTTGACAATAGCTTGGTTGTTCCTTATAATCGCTATCTCTTGCTCAAATACAATGCCCACATTAATGTGGAGTGGTGCAACAGATCTAGAGCAATTAAGTACTTATTTAAGTACTTAAACAAAGGTCCGGATAGAGCAACTATTGTAATACAAGAAAATGTCACTTCCAATGGTGACATACATGCAGAAAAGATTGTTGAAGTTGATGAAATCAAGAATAACTTGGATTGTCGATATTTATATCCCTGTGAAGCGGTTTGGCGTATGTTTTCCGTTGACATCCACTACTCAAAACCATCTGTAATAAAGTTATCTTATCACCTTCCAAATCACCATATGTCACGCTACGTGACTCAGGAAGTCTTCCCGCACTACTTCAAAGGGAATGCATCAAGGAAATGATGTTCACACAATGGTTTGAGCTGAACAAAAGAGATGAACAAGCGAGACAACTCACTTATGCGAAAATGCCTAACAAATACGTGTGGAATCAGAAGAATAAAATTTGGGAGCCTTGAAAACAAAGAGGATGTATTGACCGTATTGTGTATTCTAATCCCGCATCAGGGGAACGCTACTATCTAAGGATGTTGTTGAATATAGTTAAAGGACCTAGATCATTTGAAGAACTCCACACAGTTGATGGAAGCATACTTGAAACATTTAAAGATGCTTGCTTTGCATATGGTCTGATTAATGATGATATAGAATGAACACAAGCTATAGCTGAAGCAAGATTATGGGCATCAGGTGCACAACTTCGAGATTTGTTTGTTACGATATTGCTATTCTGCGATGTTAGCAGCCTGCTCAAGTTATGGGAACAAAACTGGGAAGCTTTATGTGAAGATATATTGCAAAAAAAGAGAAAAGATTTTAAGTTCCCAAATTTAAAGCTCACGGAATGCCAGAAAAAGAATTATTGTTTGGTGGAAAAACAAGCAATCTTAAATAGAAATGGAAAATCATTATCTGATTACCAAGATCTTCCACAACCCGACTCTACATTGCTAACCAAATTGGACAATCGTTTGATTCAAGAAGAGTTAAATTACAATACATAAGAAATGAGGATAAAACATGAGACCTCTATAACTCACTCAACTCAGACAACATTCAATCTACGAGAAAGTCGTTAAATCCGTAGAAGAACGGAAAGGTGGATTTTTTTTCGTATCTGGTCCTGGAGGCACCGGGAAAACTTTCTTATACAAGGCCATAATTACAAGATTGAGATCAGAGAGCATGATTGTCCTTGCAGTTGCATCATCAGGTATAAGTAAACATGTACATTTTTCCATCAAACTTATGTTGTATATAACCACTTACTTATTTTATTATTTATAAGAAATAACAATGGTAACACAGGAATTGCTTCACTGCTGCTACCTGGAGGGAGAACAGCTCACAACAGATTTGTCATACCGTTAGAACTAATGAAAAATAGCACATGTGGTATTAAACAAAATACACATTTGGCAGAACTAATGCATGAGGTCAGATTGATAATATGGGACGAAGCTCCGATGACTCAAAGGTATGCTTTTGAAGCAATCGACTAGACGTTGAGGGATATATTAGGGTACAAAAATACTAGAAAAAGAGGTCGATTGTTTGGAGGCATGACTATATTGATGGGAGGTAACTTTCGACAAATTTTGCCCGTCATTCCAAAAGGAAAAAGGTAGGAAGTTGTTCAAGCTTGCATCAACCGATTAGATTTGTGGAAATTTTGTCAACTTTTCAAGCTTTCACGCATCATGAGAGTGAATGAATATACAGTTAATGGGGAAGTTGATACTCAAAAACAAAAGTTCAATAAATGGGTTTTGGATGTAGGAGATGGAAATCTACCGGCAAAAGCAAAAGACAGAGAAGATGAACCTACATGGATTCGGATTCCAGAAGAATTCATTATTAAATCAGGAAATTTTCCAATTGACCAAATTGTAGAAAAAATATTTCCAAACTTCAACACACAACAGGATAATGAAGACTACTTGCGAGAAAGGGCAATTTTGACTCCCAAGAATGATGATGCAGATGCTATCAACAAACATATGTTTAAAAAGCTACTTGGTGCATCCATGACATGCAAAAGCTCTGATGAAATTTTTAAGGGATCGACCGACACTATACATCAGGAACATCTATACCCTGTCGAATTCTTAAATTCCTTAAATTTTCAAGGTATGCCGCCTCAGTGATTGGACGAGCTAATGGATGACCGACACTATACAGCAACAACCAACCAGCTAATGGACGAGCGTTCGTGATTGGAGCGCAGGAGGCACGCCAGGACCCTAACACCGTCACTGGTACGTTCCTAGTAAACAACCATTATGCCTCTGTGTTATTCGATTCTGGCGCTGATTTAAGTTTTGTGTCTACCGAGTTTAGACCACTCTTAGAAATTGAATCCCGTAGACTGAATAACAAATACGCCATAGAACTAGCCGATGGTAAGTTGATCGAAACAAGAGAGATAGTACCGGGATGTACCCTAAATTTAGAGGGTCATTCCTTCGACATAGACTTACTGCCGGTAGAATTAGGGAGTTTCGACATCGTAGTCGGTATGGACTGGTTGTCGAAGAAACGTGCCGTGATCGTTTGGTTCGAAAAGTTAGTACGTCTACCATTACCGACAGGAGAAACTTTAATGATACAAGGAGAAAAGCGAAAGAGTGCCATAAAGATGGTTACTTGTATGAATGCCAGTAAGTATCTCCGAAAGGGATACCAAGCATTCTCGGCACACATTGTGGAAAAGAAACCCGAGGAGCGACGCATAGACGACATACCCGTTATACGTGACTATCCGGAAGTATTTCCTGAAGATTTACCAGGATTACCGCCCACACGACAAGTCGAATTTCTCATCGCTCTGGTGCCCGGAGCCGCACCAATCGCTCGATCACTTTATCGTCTAGCTCCATCGAAAATGCAGGAGCTGTCTACGCAATTACAAGAGCTCCTAGACTTAGGATTCATCCGGCCGAGCTTTTCACCTTGGGGAGCTCCGGTTTTGTTTGTCAAGAAGAAGGATGGATCCATGCGGATGTGCATAGATTATCGGGAACTGAACAAAGTCACCATCAAAAACCGATACCCATTACCACGCATTGACGATCTGTTTGACCAACTTCAAGGGTCAAGTTACTACTCGAAAATCGACCTACGATCTAGTTACCATCAACTGAAAGTTCGAGAAGAGGACGTACCGAAAACTGCATTTAGGACTCGCTACGGTCACTACGAGTTCCTAATCATGCCTTTCGGTCTAACCAATGCGCCTGCAGTATTCACGGATCTCATGAACCGAGTATGCAAACCCTACCTCGATAAATTCGTCATTGTATTCATTGACGATATCCTAATCTACTCACAAACGAAGGAAGATCATGAACGACACCTAAAACTAATCCTCGAACTGCTAACGAAGGAGAAGTTGTATGCTAACTTCTCTAAGTGCGAATTTTGGATGCGAGAGGTTCACTTCCTTGGTCACGTGATAAACGGTAAAGGAATCCATGTGGACCCGTCCAAAATTGAGGCAATCAAAAACTGGGATGCACCGAAAACTCCCACCGAAGTACATCAATTTCTTGGACTGGCTGGCTATTACCGTCGATTCATCGAAAACTTTTCTAAAATAGCCCAGTCCCTCACTACACCAACTCAAAAAGACAAGAAATTCGAATGGGGCGAGAAACAAGAAACCGCCTTCCAACTATTGAAACAAAAACTGAGCACCGCACCCACCTTGGCTTTACCCGAGGGAATGGAAAACTTTATTGTCCACTGCGATGCTTCGCGTCAAGGATTGGGTTGCGTCTTAATGCAAAACGATAAGGTCATTGCTTATGCATCTCGTCAATTGAAGATTCACGAGAAAAACTATACAACTCATGACTTAGAGTTTGGAGCAGTCGTGTTTGCACTCAAAATCTGGAGACATTACCTGTATGGCACCAAGTGTACCATCTTTACCGACCACAAAAGCCTCCAACACATTTTCGACCAAAAGGAACTCAATATGAGACAACGACGTTGGGTCGAGTTACTGAATGATTACGACTGTGAAATCAAGTACCACCCGGGCAAGACTAATGTGGTAGCAGACGCCCCGAGTCGTATGGAAAGAGTCAAACCTCTCAGAGTTAGAGCGCTGGGACTAACCATCCACTCGAACCTCATTACTCAAATTCGCGACGCACAACAAATAGCTTTTACCGCTGAGCGCCTAAAAGATGAATCCATGAAGGGGATGGAGAAACAACTCGAAACTAAGAACGATGGGGCGTTATACTTCATGAACCGAATTTGGGTACCGTACGTAGACGAATTACGCCGGCTAATATTAGATGAAGCACACAAGTCCAACTACTCCATACACCCTGGTGCAGACAAAATGTACCAAGACCTGAAAGGTCTCTATTGGTGGCCAAACATGAAACGAGAGATTTCTACTTATGTCGGCAAGTGCCTGACTTGTTCAAAGGTCAAAGCCGAATACCAAAAGCCGTCAGGGCTCTTGCAACAACCCGAAATGCCCCGATGGAAATGCGAACAGATAACAATGGACTTCATCACGAAACTACCTAAGACACCAGTTGGAGCTGATACGATATGGGTGATTGTCGACCGACTAACGAAATCAACCCACTTGCTAGCCATCAAGGAAACCGACAAGATGGAAAAGCTGACTAGAATCTATCTGAAAGAAATCGTCTCTAGACATGGTGTACCGTTATCTATTATCTCCGATAGAGATAGCAGGTTTACATCTCGCTTCTGGCAATCCCTCCAAAAGGCACTGGGTACTCGGCTCGATATGAGCACTGCCTACCACCCACAAACCGACGGCCAGAGCGAACGAACAATACAAACAATCGAAGACTTATTACGAGCATGCGTGATTGATTTTGGAGGAAGTTGGGATACTCATCTCCCACTAGCCGAATTCTGCTACAATAATAGTTATCACACTAGCATACAGATGGCACCATTCGAAGCGTTGTATGGACGCAAGTGCCGATCACCACTCTGTTGGGCAGAGTCAGGTGGCAGACAACTATCCGGCCCGGAGATTGTCTAGGAAACGACGGACAAGATATCTCAAGTACTGAACCGACTAAAAGTGGCACGAGACCGACAGAAAATTTACGCCGACAACCGCCGGAAACCTCTTGAATTTCAACTAGGGGACAAAGTCCTACTCAAGGTATTGCCCTGGAAGCGGATAGCTCGATTTGGGAAACGAGGAAAACTGAACCCACGATACATTGGACCTTTCGAAATCCTTGCGAGGATTGGTCCTGTCGCTTACAAGCTCAAACTACCTCAAGAGCTCAACAACATTCACGACACTTTTCATGTATCTAACTTGAAAAAGTGTCTCTCTGACGAAACACTAATCATTCCTCCCGACGAAGTCTTCATCGATACACGACTCAATTTTGTGGAGGAACCCATCGAATTGTTTGACTGGAAAATACAAAAACTCCGACGTATTCGGATCAAACTTGTCAAAGTTCGCTGGAATTCGAAACGCGGCCTAGAGTTTACTAAGGAGCGCGAGGACGAAATGCGCAGAAAATACCCACATCTTTTCGAACACGCGCAAGACACTCACGACACTACTTAAATTTCGAGGACGAAATTTCTTTAACGAGGGGAGAATGTGACAACCCTCCATTTACGGTACGGAACCGTACATATTATTCATGCATGTCTTAGGCTAATTCCCTCCTAAATGAAAACTAAACTACTTTTATGAGATAAGTCTAGCAAAGCCCACTAATTTAATACGCAAAGTATTACGAATTTTATAATTATGTACGATTACGCGAAAACAATCGGGTGTATCCCGACAATTACATGATCGTTGATGATACGAATTTTATAAATAATGTAAAACTATTATAATAGTAGTTATTTACTTGAAAACATTATGCTATAAAGATGGAGCATAACGATTAAACAAAAACGTTATACGTTTTATATAAAACGTACTGAACACAAAATAACGCGCGAATCGCGCCCAACAACCGAACGAAGCTCGAATCATATTTCAATAACTTAAAATGAAGTATTTTAAATAAAACTTCAATCAAAACTTACGCGAATAAATCGTTAACGAAAAACTTGAATAATAAACGTTTAACGTTTAAACGAACGACGAAACGAACGGGTAAACGGGCACCGCACATAACATAAATTGGGGAACTAATTTAACACACCCACATTGGGTGGGACCCACATAAAAATCTGCCCAAGATCATGCATGCCCTCCCCCTCACTTATTTGAGTGTATTACACTCAAACCTTCACTCATTTTACCTCATTCAACAATCCTACCTTTCACACACACTCTCTCTCTCTCTTACCCACACTCAAACACTTCTCCATTTGCTGAAATTTTCAGCCTTCAACCCCCACCACAACTCCACCATATCTCCACCACACAACCACCATATCACCACCTCAAGTTCTTTCAAGTTCTAGCAAGGAAAAAAGCAAGTAAAGAATCACCAAGCTCATCTCACTCAAAAATCTGCTCTCAAGTCTTGTAAGGAAACCATTTCTTCTCTTTTTCTTTTATGGATTTAGTAAACAAATATGTTAAGAGTTCACTCTCTAAAGATCATGCAAAAATATACACCAAAAACGTTTTTGTACAACAAAACAAGCCAAAAGTACAACATGCATTCCTGTCCAGAAATTTGTACGACTTTCTCCTGAAAGTTTCGTATTAAAAACTTAACCAAAATGGTCAGTTCAAAAGTCTAAAATCAAGTTCAAGGTCTTAGCTAAAAGATCCAAGTGGTTTCATAATTTTTCGACACCGTTTAATTCTCGAAATTGAATTTACAAAAATGTTGCGCCAGACTGAGCCGGTGGCCGGATTTTTGTGCCAACTTCTCGAGTCCATAACTCGAGCTACACAACTCCAAACGACATGAGGTTTTCGGAAAAATCTCACAAATTATGTTAGGTACAAATTTCATTTGAATGACTTTCTCTGAAAACTTGTAGATTTTTCCAAGAAATTCAAACTTGATGCATGTGTCCAGATTGGTCAACTATTGGACCTCAGAGGACAAATAGAATTATTAAAAATACTTAGACTCACTCAAAAATTCTAGAAAAATTACTGTAAGTAGCCAAGACATAGAGGAACCACTGAAATTTTTCTTGGATTTTATCTTGGACCTTTGATTTATGAAAATGAGCCTACAAAAACGTGTAAAATCTGTCAAAAACGAAACGGAGACTGTTTTAGTGATCTACATAAACCGACATTTTTCGAACTTGCTATAAGTGATAAAACTGAATTTTTATGACTTTTAAACATGTTTAAGGATTTGGTATAATTTTCGGGTCAAACCGAGTAGGTTTGACCAAGCCTACAAAAAATGGAGCTTGGTTATGAAAAACGTTGACCAAACTAATCGAGGCTAAAATTGTGAACTAAATGGGTTTGGGTAACTTACTATGTACTTAGACCAAAACGAGACTTGAAAACATAAACCGACCGAAAAACCGAGACTTAGGACACTTGGACCAATATTGGAAAATCTGATCAGACATCAGTGTCGCAACACTTGCGACACTAACCCTCAGTGTCGCAACACCAGTGTAGCCAACCCCAGTGTCGCTAATAGTGTCAATAAAAACAGAACGTTGAAATCTTAATTCACTAAGTGTTTAACTTACGTAACAACCGAAATCTACATGCAAACACAACTCGATAACACATGACGTATACTATTGTAAAGCTTACAATGAGACATGAATAATAATAATATCATCAAGTATTATTTACCGAAAATGTCACCAACGTATTTTGAAACAAGTGAACAGTTAATATGGTTTGACAGTTAGCCAACTACTTATATAAACAAACTCTTGCGTTTAGGACGTTAAGAGACCTTACTTGGGCAGCCGCTTTGCTAGCTCTCACACTTAACTCACGAGGTAAGTTCACAGCCCATACTTTTACTGATTTTACTGCTTTTAAAATAGGGGTGGAAAACATAGCAACTGTTTTGATACTATATGCGAAAACTTAGTTTCCTATGAATGTTTTCATACGATTTCACAACACTATTTGTTTATGAAATGATTTTTCATACTATTTTGGGGAACATGACAACGAATCCTAGTACGATTCATGGCTAACGATGTAGTGCATAGAAGACCTTATGGCTACAGACTATAACCATTAGCTAGGTGACTCTAGCCACTAAATATACGGATAGTACTATCGGGGTGACGTCCCTTCAACTAAGATCGGAGCGTATATTTACATGTCCGATTAGGCAAACAACGAATGGTGTCGTGGTTTGGTTATAGGGTATGGTTGTGTTACTTTAACTCGTAAGATTTAGTTCACCTTTCGGGGATCACCGTCTATGTCTTCCTACAAACAACTATATAGGAATGTGTTTCCTACAAACTTTATAGGGATGATTTCCCTACGATCAACTATATAGGAATGCGTTCCTACGATTTATACACTGGAATGATTTTCCAAACCTATACGAATTGATGTGATTATATCACAAAAACGAAACCTTACTTAGATCACCTGCGGGTTTTCTAACAAACAATATTATTAGAATACTTTTAAAGTTTTCTAAACGAAACATATTTTGGAAATGCGTTTCCAATAAAACTTTTGGATAAATTTCAACGAATATGAAACTTATTTGACTTGTATGTCAACGAAAACGAAAACTATATTTGATCATTAGTTTGATCACTTTTTGACTTGTACGTCAACAGTTTACAAACAATTTGGTTTAACGACGATAATAAACCAGTGAATTCACTCATCATTGTTGTTCACGATTTCTACTATGTTTTTCAGGGAATTAGCGCTAATGTAAGATTTGCATGCATATTGGAATGACAACCTCTCAAGACGAATTAGGATGCCACTTTTGAAACATGTTTACGAAATCCTTGATATTTAGATGGTGACTATTTAAACTGATGTATTTCAAGAATACTATTAATACGACTTTCAAGGTCGTAGCTTTTGTAATAACTATATTTATGGCATCTTAATTATTTTGTTCTGCGATAATCATATGCTCTGTGAATGTATGGTCCAATGCTCACGTCACGCCCCCACCCCCGTACACAATTGTTTCCGCTGACCAACGTTGACTGTTTTGGGAGTGTGACAGTAATGGGACTCGGCTCATTATCATAGACCTACAAAAATTTGTTATCCATGCCAGAATAATTACTGGATCTTATATAGGGAAGTCGGTCATAATACCAAGAATTGTACTCACATCTACCAAATCAAAATGGTCTTTCATAATGAAAAGAATACAATTCCCTATAAAACCATGTTACGCAATGACCATCAATAAAAGTCAAGGCCAATCACTTGATTTGGTCGGCCTCTATTTGCCAACCCCCCGTGTTTAGTTATGGTCATTTATATGTTGCACTATCTAGGGTAACAAGCCTAGGAGGACTCAAAAATCATGATCGAAGAATATGATAAAGAGTTGAAGCACTACACAAGAAATATTGTTTTGCAAGGAGACTTTCAACAATCTACATCAAAATATAGAGGTACTACAAAACCCTTTTGTTTATTTCTTTTAAGAACATTTTTTAATCCTTAATTTGTTACAATGCTTGATTCATAACCATACCTAAATCACCTCCTGATTCATAACCATCTAAAAAGTACAAATCACTTCAAAATCCTAAAAACTTAATATGCTAATTCAATGATCAATTTGTGATACCCCTATGTGTGTTCTAGCCCTTTTAAAAGTAACACATTATTTATTAACTCTGCATTCGTTACCATGATTTGTAATCAACTACAACAGTAGTAACTTACGTCCTAAGATTGTTTGGAACCAATTTGTAACTGTACACAAAAACAAAATGAACGTCTACTATACTATTGTTACTAAAATTCTCCTGCTTTATAAGCTAAAATAAAAATAATCAACATTCATATATAGACATTACCGTTCTATTGATATCTTATATCTTTTTTTATATACTTTTATAGGATAGGGAGACAAACATCAACAACGAGATGGACTGATATATCAACATGAATCATGTGAAAAGACTGTGAGTTTCCCAAGAACAATGTAATCCATTTCAAATTTTATGCATTACCACTTCTTCCTATTTACTTACCTAATAAGGTTTGTCTTCAACCTCTCAATTCAATTTATGTTCGTTGTTCCCAGGTTCATGATTCAAAGTGATGTGAGAGATGAGTCTGCTCAGACTGTTATCGTGCTGTTCGATGAATCAGCTGAGAAGTTAGTTAATGCAACAGCCCAATCTCTATTGGTGGTGATGGCAACAATACAAAATATGGAGCTTTAGGATCATCAGATACCTACTTCACTTCTTGAGTATTTGAAAATACAAACTATAACCTTCTTTGATATATTTTTGAGTTCTCCCATAAACAATCATATGTTATGAATGTTCATTCTTTATTATTTCATCTAAACAATCCTACCACTATAAACAATCATGCTTAAGGCAAATCTTGAAATGTAACAAAACCCGTGCATCGCACGGGCTTTACACACTAGTATGTTTAAAAAACAACACATCGTACACATTTTTTTTTATTAAAAGTAGGTGCCTATGATGTTTATTTTTAAGTTGTTATTAGATGTAATTTCAAATACCCTCTATTTGAGGAGTGAGACTCAACTTTTTGACTCGCATATACGGCGCCTAATGTGAATTCAGTGACCGACCCATCTCAAACTAAAATATAAAATTAATATTTTATCGTTCTAATTTTATTGACTGTTAAAAATTTACACACAGTTAAGATAAGTACAATAATTGTGCTATTAACTAATAATAATTTATTATTTTCAATTTAAATACCTTTTGGTGGTCAATTAGAATAGAAAGAAGATAGAATGAATTGCTTGGAATAAAGTTTTTTCCTCTTTTAAATTTGGTGGTTTGAATATTGGAAGTCTATATGCTAAAAATCTCGCTTTATTGGCTAAATGGTGGTGGAGGTCTTTTCCGATGAAGACTCTCTTTGGAAAAGTGTAATTGTTTCGTTACATAGTCCGATCGGTTTAATTAATGCTGCAAGTTGCTCTAACAAAGTTAGCGGGTCGGGAGTTTGAAACTCTATTGCAAATGTTGGATGGGAGCTCAAAAACTCAGATATTGATCTTTTTTCTTTGTTCAAAAGATCAATTAGGAACGGTCAATCCATTCGTTTGTGGTTAGATTATTGGGTTGGTACATCTACATTAAACCTCAAGTACCCGAGACTATTTGCTTTAGATCTAAACCATAATGCCTCTCTTAATCATTGACTTCCTACTTCAATAGAATGTCTCATTCAATGGTCATGGAGACGTGATATTAGAAGTGGCAGGGAACTTGAAGAAATGAATGCCTTTCTGCTAGATATTCAAGAAATATTTAGTAGAAGGTAGAGATCGTTCGGGGTGATCTTTGGAGAGCTCGGACACTTTTACAGTCAGTTCTCTAAGAGCTTTGGTGGACTCCAAATTTCTTCCTACCGATGGACAACCAAATCCGTGGAACAAATTGGTTCCAATAAAAGTAAACATTCTTATATGGCGGGTTTGGAACGAAAGAGTTCCTACTCTCGTGAATCTTGACAAAAGGGGTGTAGATTTTACATTCAGTATCTGTGTCCGCTCTGTAATAATTCAATCGAAATAAAACATCACATTTTCGTGGATTGTGAGGTTTCAAAAGAAGTTTGGATTAATGTTTTGTAATGGTGGGGGCTACACTAGCAATTGATGTGTGTGTCAAAATGTCGTTCTCTGCTGTTGGTACCATATCATCTACAATATTCTGATATAGTGTCCAAAATATTTGAAGCGATTGTTATAGTTGTTTTTTGGTGTATCTGGAAGTCGAGAAACGAAAAAGTTTTCAGATAAGTGACAAGTTCAGCGGTTAAAATCATGGATGAGATTCAAGTTTTTTCTTTTTCTTTAGGTGTCTAGTCGATGTAAAAATCTAAAGATTACATGGATCAATTGGTGTTGTAATTCGATTGGAGTTTAGACATAAGGCTAGTTGTTGTTGTCATATACTCTCATCTTTGTAACTATTTCTTTAGACTAATTTCTCTCTAACCCGTGCATTTTTATATATACATATATATCATCATCTGCTCAGAAAAAAAAGAAAAACTTTTTACTTTCTAATCAGTTAAAAAAAACTTATTGTAGGACATTTTGAAAAGGAAACGTAGTATGAATTTTGGAGGGAGGTAGAAAGCGCCCAAACGAGCATTGAAAAAACTTGGAGAATGGATGCCCTAATGGCGTCGTACGGTGATACTTCCTCCGATTCCGAGTCAGATTCTCAACCGCCAATTGACGACAGCATCCGATCACCTCCGGCATCTGTTCTTCCTCCACCGCCGATCGACCTACTCAATCCTCCAAATTCACTCGGTAACTCCCACATAAACCCTAACATTCGCATATATGTATACACCTATAGTAATTTGATATTATATTTATTCAGGAACAGTTGATTACTTGGAGTGTAATACAAGTAGTAGAATTCGAAGCTTCCCTCACATTCATCGCAATTACGCTTTACATGTTTACATTCCAGGTTTAATTTCTATTTGTTTTTATCTATGTTTTCTGCTTGCAATATTTTTCATCTGCTTCATTTGTTTGTGCTCATATATTTTTTGATACTAATTCTGCATTGTTTGAAATGTGTAATGTGATAACTGATAATTATTAGACATATAGGAGTACACTGCTTTTGAATCTGTCTTTTGATTGTTATATGGTCTTAGTTTAAATGTTAAAATGAACTCAGTTTTGTTTCTAACTTATAAATTGAAAAGTTTAACTGTTTTATATCTGTTAGAGCATCATATTTTGGTTTTGTAGACAATAATATAATATTGTTTGGTCAATTTTGAAACTTTTACTATGAGATTTCCAGTTAAGAGCATTTTGTTAAGGGGCGAAGGTTGTATGTAGTTGAAATCTATTACCTTGTCATGACTTTATTATGCTCTGAAGATACAGAAATCTTTTGATGCTACACTATTTGTGCTGTTTTTGCTACACTAATAGTATTGTTTGCTACACTATTTGTGTTGTTTTGCTTGTTTCAGATTTTATACTTGTAATCTTGAAAGAATTGATGGTTTCTTTTAACCTTATTCTAAAGAAAATATTTATTTGTTTTTTCTTTTCTTCTTAAGTTGGCTGACGTATTTTGCGGATGTGATAGTCACTATACCATCTGACAGAAAGAAGGAGCTGGCTCAGTTTTTGAAGTAAGCCACATCTTGTACCAGGACTTCATGTTGTGGATATCGATGTTCCATTACACGTGCTGGTAAAAGATGAAGATACTGATACAAGTTCTTCCCTTCTGAATCAGATAGATTCATATCTGAAAGAGGTTGACAATAAGTTCTTTCAAAATTGACTATTTGTCCCTCTGTTAGAGGTGTTCCAGAAATGTCTGCGATCGAGTAAATAGCTCTACGAACGAATGGATTGGATCGACTTGGAAAATGGAAAGATTTGTACAAGTTATACGTTTCGTCACCACTTTGTGGAAAAGCCTTAGGTATGAATATGTTAGATACCTGTGACTCGATTGCTGAAATAGTATCTCTCCCCCAAAAAGCATGTTTTTTTTTACCGACGCACAAAGAAAAAATTTTGTTGCGAATGAACAAGATATTGAGGAATTGTCCATACGTAAAATCATAATTATTGATACGGGCCTTTTCCACATAAAAGGGGAATCTTTTGTTACAATAGAAGCAGAAGTGATGTGGATTATTCAAG